>CM035165.1:105837815-106081289 GCA_020205615.1 Panax quinquefolius
ACCTCTTGGAATTGTAGTACTATGAAACGGAAGCTGAAGAGCATCGGGATTGTCGCTGATAATCATCAATTTGGTTGCCAGAAAACAGATAGAGAAAGTTTATATAATTTCTCCATATTCGACTGTTTGATCGATCGAATCTTCAACTGAAAGCAGAAATAGGAAAAAGGTGGGATATGATTCGGGAAGAAATTAAGTAAACAGATTTCCAAGCTTTAAACTTTCCCTCGTAAAGAGTGACGGGCGAGGTTAAATTTCCCGGGAAGATGAAGGGCGTTACAGTCCTTTCAAATTATGTGCCGAATTTTATTCATCAAGTTATGTCTCTTATTAATTATAATACTAATTTTATCGAATTAAAATATGTAGTTAATTAACCAAGGAATAAATGGTACGGAAAAGAAATTTATATAAAAACCAAAATATATTGTAATATTTAAGAAACAAGTCAAGCATATAATAAAATAATTCTTTACTCCGGGGGCCAATGGAAAAATGATAGTGTTCGAGAATGTTTTACCGACCATCATGTTGGTAGTAAGCTCTGAAATTTGGAATCGAGAAAGTTAATGATATGGTCAAGATATCTGGAGATCGAGGACATTCGGGTTCGGATACCCGAGCTCAATAGGCTGGGATCCGGTTGTGATCATGGAGGTCGGGGTCGGGTCTTCGCGTCCTTTGGACCGAGGCCCAGACCGGTGCTTATGATGCCTGATGGGTTGGGCCTGTTATGACGCCCCCAAAATTAGGTATACATCACCCATCTTGGGTCGCCAGATACATGGTACATAATTCAAATACAACTTACTAATACAACATGCATGGGTATACAATCGATAAAAACATAAACTGTGAGTTTGAATACAAATATTGTCTACTAGAGATTATACAAACTCAAAAGGAGTCCTCATTACAATTATTATCACACTATTTCACAGAATAGTTGTAAGACCCCAACTTATTCTTAATGAAATTTAATTTTCTCTATTTATTATTTTGAAATAGTAAGGGTTGATTTGATTAATGTGGATAGTTGGGGTAAAATACGCAAATATTTCAAAATAAGCAAGTGGTTATAAAATATTCATTGTTGTGGAGAATATTATTCGTTGGTAAATGGAATATTCGTATTTATCTAGAATATTCGTATGACGGCAGCCCATGACCATGTGGGCCCCATAACTGAAGCGATTGGATGAAGAAAGCGACAAATATAAGTTGGTTAAAAATAACTACGTAGTTATTCAAGTAATCTTGTTAAAATACTCTTGTGGTTAAAACACGAAGAAGATTGTATTATCGCACCAATTATTGATTCTTACGTAAGAATGCACTACTCAATAATGGTTACGATAATTATTGCTCAAGATTTTATCGAGTTAATAATTGCTTACGTTGATATTTTATATTGTTGTTATTTCAATAATTGTCATTACACAATATTTTTCATTATCGAAGCAATAATTCATATTATCTGAATAATATTATTAGATAACATTATTGGCAATGTCTAGAAAGTTACGTCTAAGGAGAGGTTTGAATACCTAATTGCGGCTGCCAAGTAAGAATAAATTTTATTGGAAAGCCCTCTTTTCTAAGGAAAACCTGCTCGGTTGTCAATATTGTGATTACGTAATATTATTTGTGAATAATTAATTATTGATTCATATGATGAGAAAAATATTGATTTTATGTGGATATAGATGGAGAAAATTTTATTGTGACAATTGTTGAAAATTGAAATTTTATCTTTTTCCGATAAAATAATTCATTTAAATATATTATTATATGTTAATAATATAATAATGGTGATATTTTTACAACGAATGTGGGATATATGAGTATACGAGGAGGAAGAGTATTTTTGTTGCGATAAATGTTTAAAACATGTTAAACATGCCGATGGACCCCATTTATCGGTCGAAATTTGATTATAAATTTGTAAAATCGCCTGGCTTATGGATTTCGGTCAATATTTATTTGGAATTTGGAAAACTTTCTTCTGCAAAGTTGTAGAGAATTGAATTTCCTATAAAAACTCATGAGATTCGAATTTTTCTGATGAAAGGGCTATTTATTATGAATTATTGAAGTTCAAGTCTCAAAATAATTGATTTTGGAAGTTTAAAATATTTAAAATTAGAAAAACGTTTTTCTTACTTTTTCTAGAATGTGGCATGTGTTTGATGGCTAAAATCATATTCTAGGCATGTGTAGAAAATTTATATAATTATATTATTAATTTATTAAATTTTCTGCTTTTTGTGTTCTAAGCAATTTCCTATAAATAGGGTCTTTAGGTTAAATTGAAAATCACACCGTAAAGTTTTCTCTCTATATATTATCGAGCGTATTCTTGTGAGTATTTTGAGTATACTTTGAGTATTGCTATATCTGATGCAAGTCCAAGTCATAGCTTTATATCCTGTTTTTAATTTAAAGTCTTGATCTTTCGAGGTAAGGGATGTTATTTTCTTCTCAAATGATATTATTTCTTCAATATCATTATCTTTGAAATATTGGTTGGAATTTTTATCAAATTTGAAACTTTTTTCATGTATGGGGTTACTATTCATGAGTTCTTATTCACGAGTTACTTATTCAGCGAGTTCTTATTCACGATTACTATTCACGAGTACTATTAAGTGTTGCGTGAAGATGTTTTTGTGGAATTTCTATCTTTTGGTGTCTGAGTTACTATTCACGTATACGACACTATTCACGATATCTGACACTATTCAATCGAAAAATAAAATTTCTTCTTTTTGTCCAAAATATCTATTCTCGGATACTAGCTTTGATTGTATCCATGTTTTGATCATTCTTGAATTTTACACCACCGTGATTATTTTTGAGGTATTTTTGGGCGTGGATAAAACAAAGTACGAATCCTTAATCCTTAATCCTTGTCATTTTGTTTCAATTGGATTCGCTTTCTTTAAAAATATTTTCATCATCTTCGATCTTAAATGATGATATTATGGAATATCTTTGGCCAGTAGTGCAAAAAGATGAATGATTTCTGAAGAATATCTTTAGTCCGTAGTAGTGCAAAGATGAGCAGTGTTTAGATGAACATGACCAATTAATGAATAATATTTGGCCTCAGAAGCAAAGATGAATATTTGATTCCAGATGTATATTGATTGATGTTACAGGGATAAAAGATAGACGATGAACTTTTAAATTCATACATAGAAGATAGTAGTTTGCATTCTCTACTTAACTCTTCTAATGAATTATTATTTTCATTGCGAATATTGATTTAAAATTTGTTGTCTATTGTATTCTATTAGATTTTTCCCTGTTGAAGACTAACGGTAATTTGTTGTATATTATCTTAGTCATAATATTCTTTACCGGGATAGTTGAGCTCACCCTTTTCCTTTTTGTTCCATTTTTCTTCTCGTGAGGCGAGAATATAATGAGTGCGAGTCGGGGTATGGAATGAAGGTTTTAGAAAGAATTGTTTAGTAGTCCTCACCATTTTTATAAAATAACGTGTCAATAAATGTGATGAGGATTTATTTGAGTATAGATATTGCCAGAAGATAATATTTGTATTCAAACTCACGCTTTACTGATTGTAATAATAAAGTTGTAGTTGTTTCACATGCACCATGTATTGACAACCTCGTAATAGGTGATGTATACCTATTTTGGGGGCGTCACAGTTAGTATCGAGCCATAAATAAAGAGCCCCGAGCCTCTCGGGCCGGTGACTTCTGTTTATGGGGATGCACCGGCCGCCGACTCTCCGTAGGGGACGCCTGCTTTCTGGTGGCAAACCGATAGGTACCATTGTGAGGTCTTTGTGGTTGAAGCACCATGAGGGTCACAATTGGTATCGAGCTTAGGGATATGATCTCCAATGAGATCGGGGAATAGAACTAGGAGGGAGAGACGAGTAAATCCTTCGCTAGTGTGTCCTACCTAAGCTTATTTGTTAGTTGGTCAAGATATAGGGATATTATGTGATATATTTATTTCCTTAATTAACCCTTGTTTTATGGCGATTTTGAGAATGTCGAATCGAGATTATTAACAATGGAAATGAGACCGTGGAGACGCTGCATACTCACCAACGAGGAGAACGTGCAACAGTCGGCAATATTCCTCCTGTGAACAACACCATTGAAAGAGATGATGAACGAGGGGATGTTTAGAAGTTTTTTGCGATTCACGCAAAATCGAAATCGAGGAGACTCGTGTTCAAAATACAGAGGAGAAATGATAGCAATTCACGGGTTGTCACAATGCAAGCGCTTCAAAGAGTTGGGACCACCAGAATTTAAGGGAAAGCCAGATCCGATCATAGGCGGAAACATGGGTCAAGCAAATTACCAAGATATTCGATGTCTTGGGATGCAGGGAGAACGAAGGTTCCATTCGCCACCTTTATGTTCCGTGGCGATGCAGGCGATCATCGGTGGGAGTGCATGAAGCGTACCCCATCCAAACCGACTCAAAGATGTGTCTGGGAGACGTTTGAGAGCTATTTGATGACAAATACTTTCCTAAAAGTGTTCGTCGTATGAAGGAAGTGGAGTTCATCGATTGGAACAAAACAACACGACGGTGTCTCAAAGACGAGGCAAAGTTTGCAGAGTTATCCAGTTTTGCACCTCATTTGGTGGAGAATGAGGAACGTATGACGCGGATGTTTCTTAGAGGTTTGAAACCCGGCGATACGTCCAAGATCTCATTTCTCATAAATTTTCTCTCTATTCGAGATGTTGTAAATAGGGCTCAATTATTAGAAATGAGATAACGAGTATGGTCAATTGAGGACCATAACAAGGATCGTACAGAGATAGCGGTCAATGTAATAATGATAACCAAATGGAGAAAGAAACAGACGGACAAAAATGGTAACCACTCCGGTGGTAATCATGGCCATGAAAATAGAAGAAGCGAGTCGGAGGAGATTTTAAAAGAGGAGATTTAACAACGACCATGTGAAGACGAGCAGTCTTAACGACAAGAATCGGTTCTAAGGGAGGAGAACGACCACCGGTCATATATTACAAATGCGGAAAAGAGGACATATCGATCAAATCGCCCACAACAGCTTCAAGGTATGCTATAATTGTGGAAAAGAAGGACATATCGCTCGAGATTATGCAGTAGCGAAACCTAGTTCAATGGGGACGGTGACTTAAAAAGATCGTCCCGAGAAAAGTCAAAGTCAACGATTCCGGAAGAAGCGTTTGTTGTGATCGTCAAAATGCGAGGAACCCAAACGAGGTGATCACGGTAAGCTATTTATAAATTCTTGCGAAGTTTATACCTTACTTGATCTGGGGTCTTACCCATTCATTTATCTCTCACCTTGTGCTCAACGCTTTAAACTTGACTCGGGAAAATATCAATATCTGACATAAATCGTGAGTTTATGTCGTATTACACGACGATTATGTTAGTAAGTTGTATTTAAATTACATGCCATGTAAGTGGCGACCCAAGATGGGTGATGTATACCTAATTTTGGGGCGCCACAGTTGGTATCGAGCTTAGGATATGATCTCCGCTAAGATGTGAGAATAGTACTAGGAGGGAGAGATGGGAATACCTTCGCTAGTATGACCTACCTAAGTTTATGTCTATTTTATTGGTTGGTCGGGAAGATAGGGATAATTTGTTACATGTCAATTAACCTTTTGTTTTGTGGCGATGTCTCGAAAATGACATCCGAGAATGTTGAGAATAGCAATGGAGCGCAGCGATTGTTGATTCACCACATATCAATAATCGTGGATAATGTGCATCGAAGGCGACAATCCTCATGCAAAACAACAACACCGACCAAATGATGAATGATCAAATGTTCGGGAGGCTTTATGCAATTTATGCAACAAGAAAGAGAGCGACTCGCCCAAAACGTAGGTGGAAACACGGAAAACTCTCGGCGGTCACCGCTAAACAATTCAAGGAGCTGGGACCACCGGAGTTTAAGGGAGAGCCAAAACCACTTCCTCGCGGAAGCATGGATAAAGCATGATTACCAAGATATTTGATGTCTTGGGATGCTCCGAGGAGCAAAAGGTTCCTTTTGCGCCTTTATGTTGCGCGGAGAGGCGATTCTTGGTGGAATCGGTAAAACGCGTCTTCAACTTCATTGTCTTCAAGATATCTTGGGAGAAGTTCTAGGAGTCGTTCAACGACAAATACTTTCCCGAAAGTATTCGCCATACGTGAAGGAGGTGGAATTTATCAAGTTGGAACAAAATAATATGGCCGTGTCGCAATACGAGGCAAAATTTGCGGAGTTATCACGGTTTCGTCCCCACTTGGTGGATAATGAAGAGAGATAGGTGCGAATGTTTTAAAGAGGTTTGAAGTCGGGAGATACGTCAACATCTTATTTCTCATAAACCGTGTTTGTATTCGGATGTTGTAAATAGGGCTCGATTAGTGGAACGCGATAATGAGTCAACACAACTAAAAGAGAGCAAATGGCAAAATTATAATACCAAATGAGAGTAGTCATCGGCGGTGACAACAAACGTGGAGGAATTAATGGGCCGATATATGGTAACCACTTCGGTGTAATCGTACAAAACAATAAGAATGGACATTTCAAGAAAGCGGAGATTCAACAATGGTGGAAAGACGTCAAGACCAAAGACCCATTGTTAAGGAAGGAGAAAGACCACCTATCATATGCTTCAAATGCGAGGAGAGGACACATCGATCAAATCTGCGTACGTCGTCTCAAGCATGTTATAATTGTGGAAGAGAAGGTCACTTAGCTCGATTTTGTCGCCATCAAGACAAATTCAATTAGGATGGAGGCACCAAAGGCCATCCCGGAAAAAAATTCAAAACCCAGAAGTCTGAGGAGAAGCGTTTGTTGTGACCTCCTAAAGAGCAAGGAATCCGAATGAGGTCATCACGGGTAAGCTTATCATAAACTCCAATGAAGTCTATACTTTATTTGATACCCTGGGTTCTACCCATTCTTTTATTTCTCCTACTTGCCATCGATTAAATTTGACTCTCGAGAAATTAGACTTTGACTTATCTGTGGAAACTCCGTTGGGAGAAACCTTGAGTAGAAAATCATATGCAAGCACGAAAAGTGCGATGTTGTCAACGCAAAGGCCCATTTTGTGTGACTTGCAAAGGATGGAGATAGAGTTAAAGACTCAGGGGACGCATGTGATGATAGCGAGTATAATGAGTAGAACCGACTTTAATCGATAAAGTTAAAAGTGCTTTCAAGTTACGGACACTGGAAGCGATGCGTATATAAGGAAAAAAGTGCAAGAAGGTGCTATCTTGGGAAGCAAGAATCGATGAAGAAGGAATACTTGAGTCAACTCCGGACTTTGTGTTCTAACGACCGATTTAAAGTATAATATCATGATGGAGGCGCATGACACACCATTTGCAATCCATCTCGGGGAGTACCAAAATGTATCATGATATTCGGCCATACATTTTGGTGGAGCAATATGAAGAGAGAGATAGCTATTTGTTTATCTCAAGGTGTCTAACTTGTCAACGAGTTAAAGCGGAGCATCAAGTACCAAAAGGTCCATTGCAACCACTTGAAATTCCGGAATGGAAGTGGGAGCACATTACCATGGATTTCGTTACTGCCTTCCTAAAGTTTCTCAAGGCATTGATGCGATTTGGGTCATTGTTGATAGATTGACCAAGTCTCGCTCATTTCTTACCGATCTGAAAACTTATACACTTGAACGTCTTGCTCAGACATGTGTACATAAACGAGATTGTAAGATCGCATGGTATCTGCCAGATCCATAGTTTCCGATCGAGACCCAAGATTCACTTCACGATTTTGGGTTAGTTTGCAAAAAGCTATGGGCACAGACTTTACGATTTAGCTTTCGGCATATCATCCTCGAGATCGGACGGACAATGGGAGAGGACTATTCAAACTCTTGAAGATCTATTAAGACTCGTGTCCTTGATTTCAAGGGAGTTGGGACAAGTTCTTACCATTGGTGGAGTTTTCCTACAACAACAGTTATCGTTAAGTATTGGCATGGCTCCATTCGAGCGTTGTATGGAAGAAAGTGTCGTTCTTCAAGATATCTTTGGGATGAGGTGGGTGAAGCAACGTTGTTGGGGCCGGAGTTGATACGTGTATGACTACGAAAAAAATTCAAACGATCCTACAACGTATAAAAACCTCACAAAATCGACAAAAAAGTTATGCTGATCTTCATCGAAAGGACGTGGAATTCGATATAGGAGATCATGTGTTGTTAAGAGTTGCTCCATGGAAAGGAGTTACAAGATTTGGAAAGAGAGGAAAACTTAATCCTCGATTCATCGGTCCATTTTTAATCCTCGATCGAGTAGGAACTGTGGCCTATAGACTCGCTTTCTTGCCAAATATGTCTCGTGTTCATAACGTTTTTCACATATCTATGTTACGTAAATATGTGAAAGACCCGAACCATATTATTGAGTTAGAACCGGATGAAATAGCGGAAGATTTGGCGTATGAAGAGGTTTCGCTCAAATTTTGGATAAGAAGGAACATATTCTACGCTCAAGGTTATACCTCAAGTCAAAGTTTTGTGGAGGAACCACGATGTTGAGGAAATGACTTGGGAGTTAGAATCAAATGAAATCAAGGTATCCTTACCTCTTCGACATACCGTGCGTGCCCTAATTTCGAGGGGCAAAATTTCATAAGAAGAGGAGGTTGTAAGACCCCATCTTTTATAAATAAAGATGAATTTTCTATAAATATTATTTTTGAATATTATGGAATAAATTTGATATAATGTTATAGTTGTGGATAATATTTATAAATTTTGCAAAGTATGCAAGTTGTTATAAAATATTCGTTTGGTCGGGGAATATTCTTTTGTAGGGAATATTAAATACAATGGCTCAATCATTGGTGGACCCCACAATGTAATTATTGTTTGATTGAGAAAACGACAAAAATATTTTATAAAAATAACTTGGCGGAGGTGTTACTGATTAAAACCGTTGAACTACCGGTGGTAAAAGTACGATGTCGCTTTAGTTGCATAGTAGACACTCAGTATTGATTATTGATGCTTACGTGAGAAGTCACTTAGCTATGCTCAATTATTGCTACAATAATTCACGTGATCATATCTCTTATATTATTATCGATTCAATTATTGTCACATGATCATCATCGTATAATATGTTATGGTATTAAATCAATAATTGAGACGACAAGTTATAAATGATTAATAATTGTTGAAAGATTAAATATGTGTTGATGAAAAAAAAAAATGATTTGTGGTAAGTTTGATTATTTTATGGGGGCTCATATGTCATCATCTAAGAGTCTCTTCGTCAATAGTAATTACCTTCACAATAGTAATTACCCTTGTGAATAGTATTTACCTTCACGATAGTAATTACCTTCGTCAATAAGTAATTACCCTTGTGAATAGTATTTACCTTCGTCGATAGTAATTACCCTTGTGAATAGTATTTACCTTCGTCAATAGTATTTACCTTCGTTAATTGTAATTACCTTTACCGACGTCGAACCACTTGTCGCTTCACATTCAAAGCGCCGAACCACTTGTCGTTTCACATTACAAAAAGCGCCAAACCAATCGTCAAGCCACTTGCGCTTTTCACACGGCGGTGCTAAGCTAGAAATCTTCTATAAATAGAGGCCTGGGGGCTTCATTATTTTTCACGAATTCATTCAAGCTATAGAGAGAGAAAATATAGAGAGAATAAGAGAAAAGAAGAAGAGTATTTTGTTACTACTGCTTCTGCAAAGATTTCAATCTTCTACCAAATGTAAGGGTGTTATTCTTTCTTATTCATGAAGGGAACCGTTGTTATTCTATCGCTTATTATTACATTGGAATAACTTTTGTATACGCGGTTTACCTATACTTGGTGACATTCTTCTATGATTACATTGGAACATCCTGCATCATGTGTTTTACACCGACCGGTTCCGCTCTTTATTATTCTGCTGGAACATCCTCATCACATGTGTTTTACACCGACTGGTTCCGTCTTTATTATTCTCGTTGGAACATCCTCATGCGTGTGTTTTACACCGGACCGGTTCCGCTCTTTATTATTCTCCGTTGGAATATCCTATCTGTTTTTACACCGGATCCGGTTCCATCTTTATTATTCTCATTGGAACATCCCATTGGTGTGAATTTCACCGACACGGTTCCGTTATTTATTATTCATTGGCTGAATAACACATCTGCGCGGTCTATCGCATCGCATGCACGGTGATTTCTTTTGTTATCTCATTCTTTATTATACCCAAATGGTTAAAACTTTGACTTCTATACTCCATGAAATTAGTGGAATATCCTTGATATTTGCGTTTCATCCAAAGATTTTTTTCATGAAAATATTCTTCCGATCATTCTTGAATTTTACTCTACAAAACAAAGATCATATTGATAATTTGGACGTTAATAATTCTGGATAAAATAATTCTTGAACTTGTTTTATTGAATTCTTATATCATTGTCATCATCCTCATGTTTATATTTTTTTTAAAGTCATCTGTGGCTTCATGAGTGCATAGATGGACTTGGTATGATTATGACCGAGAGACTATTCGGTGTAATCATGGTAGTAATGTTACAAATGATGTGGTAAAAATCCTCGATTCTTAGTAGTGCATTGATGGACGATTGTTGGCATGATCATGACCATTAATGAATACACAAATATTCTTGGCCCGTAGTGCATGAATAATTGTGGTCGTAATACTAAAGAATATCCTTGGCCGTAGTAGTGGGGGTGATTCGATGATGTGGAATATTTATTAAAAGTTGAGTCTCAATTATATAACAATGATGAAAAACCTTTAAAACCTAAAAGATAGTAGACTTTATTTTCTACTTGACTCTTTTAATGGATTGCAGATATTCCACTGCAGCTTAAACCGGTTTGTCTATTGTATTTTATCGGTTTAACATTGTTGAAGACTATTGATAATTTATTCGCATTATCTTAGTCATAATATTTCTTCTTTGGGCTAGTTGAGCTCACCCTTTTCTTTCACCGCTTTCTTCTTGAAATGAGAATATAGGCGGAGACGAGTCGGGAAGCGAGTGATGGTCCCGAAGATAGCATTAGTAGTCCTCACTATTCGTGAAATAGTGTGATAATAATTGTAATGAGGACTCCTTTTTGAGTTTGTATAATATCTAGTAGATGATATTTGTATTTAAACTCACGCTTTATGTCGTATTGTACCACGCTTATGTTAATAAGTTGTATTTAAATTACATACCATGTAAGTGGCGACCCAAGATGGGTGATGTATACCTAATTTTGGGGGCGTCCACAAATGAACCTTTTGGTACTTGATGCTCGCTTTAACTCGTTGACAAGTTAGACACCTTGAGATAAACAACGCTATCTCTCTCTTCATATTACTCCACCCAAATGTATGGCGAATATCATGATACATTTGGTACTCCCGAAATGGATTGCAAACGGTGTGTTGTGCGCCTCCATCATGATTTTATACTTTAAATCGTGGTCGTTAGAACACAAAGTCCGGAGTTGACTTCAGTATTCCTTCTTCATCGATTCTTGCTTCCGATATGACCTTCTTGCACTTTCTTCCTCATACGCATCGACTCCAGTGTCCAGTAGCTCGAAGCGACTTTTAACTTTATCAATTAAAGTCGGTTCTACTCGTATATTCGCCATCATCACATGGGTCCCTGGAATCTTTAACTCTATCTCCATCCTTTGCAAGTCACACAAAATGGACCTTTGTGTTGACAATATCGCACTCGTACTTGCGTATGATCTTCTACTTAATGTGTCAGCTACCACGTTCGCTTTTCCAGGATGGTATTGGATGGTATGATCATAAAATTTCAACAGTTCAAGTCAACGTCGTTGTCGCATGTTGAGTTCCTTTTGAGTGAAGAAATATTTGAGGCTTTTATGATCCGTAAAGATATCCACTTTCTCCCCATACAAATAATGCCTCCAAATCTTTAGTGCGAAGATAATGAACCGCTAACTCTAGATCATGAGTAGGATAATTCCTCTCATATTCTTTGAGTTGTCTTGAGGCATAAGCTATGACTTTTCCATGTTGCATGAGAACACATCCCAACCCTTTGCCCGAAGCATCACTGTAGATGACAAATACCTCCGAGCCATATGGTATTGTCAGAACAGGTGCTGAAATGAGTCTCCTCTTGAGTTCTTGAAAACCCTTCTCATATTCTTTGTTCCAACAGAACTTTATATCTTTCCGAGTCATCTGAGTTAATGGAGTAGCGATTCGAGAAAATCCTTCCACGAATCTCCGATAATAACCAAATTAAACCGAGAAAGCTACGTGCTTGATCATCGATTTAGGTTGCTCCCGACTTTGAATAGCTTCAATCTTTCTTTGGTCAACAGATATTCCATGACTTGATACCACGTGCCCAAGGAATGCTACTTCCTCAAGCCAGAACTCGTATTTCTTCAACTTGACATAAAGCTTATATTCACGAAGCTTTTGGAGTGTCAGCCTCAAGTGTTGCTCATGATCTTCACGGCTTTTGGAATAAATAAGGATGTCATCAATAAAGACGACCACAAAGTGATCCAAATATTCCTTGAATACTCGATTCATCATATCCATGAAGACAACAGGAGCATTAGTCAATCCAAAAGATATGACTAGGAATTCATAATGCCCGTACCGAGTTCTGAAAGTCGTCTTTGGAATGTCATCGGTTCTAATCTTCAATTGGTGATATCCGGAACGAAGATCAATCTTTGAAAAAAATTTGGCTCCTTGCAACTGGTCAAACTGGTCATCAATACGTGGCAATGGGTACCTATTTTTGATGGTGACATGATTCAACTCCCGATAATCAATATAAAGTCACATACTCCCATCTTTCTTCTTCACGAATAGAACAGAAGCACCCCACGGAGAAGTACTAGGACGAATAAAGCCAATGTCTAACAATTCCTGCAGTTGGGTCTTTAACTCTTGAAGTTCAATAGGAGCCATTCGATATGGGACTTTGGAAATGAGTTTTGTACCGGGTTCAAGGTCGATACAAAATTCAATTTCACGCTCTGGGGGTAGGCCAGGAAGTTCTTCGGGGAATACGTTAGGAAATTTATTAACAACAGAAATATCATTCAAAGATGACGTATTTTTGTTTAGATCTGTGACATGAGCTAAGAAAGCTTGACATCCATTTTTCAATAAACGAATAGCTTTATGGCTTGAGATGACCGTGATTGATTTTAATGGTTTGGTCACTTGAATTCGCATAATAGGTTGATTAGGAATATGAAAGCTAACAACCTTTTGAAAACAATCAATTTTTGCATAATGAGTAGTTAACCAATCAATCCCTAGAATCACGTCAAATGCAAGTATTTTCAATGAAATAAGATCGACAAGTAATATGAGGGTACCGATTTGAACCAAACAAGACTTATAAACAGTGGATGTAATAAAGGTTTCTCCCAACCGAGTTTCCACAGATAAGTCAAAGTCTAATTTCTTCGGAGTCAATTTTAATCGATGAGCGCAAGTAGGAGAAATAAAAGAATGGGTAGAACCGGTATCAAATAAAGTATAGACTTCGTTAGAGTTTATGATAAGCTTACCCGTGATGACCTCATTCGGGTTCCTTGCTTTCGGGAGGTCACAACAACGCCTCCCTTGCACTACTGGCTTTGACTTTTCTCGGGACTGACCTTTGGTGCCTCCATCCTAAATTGAATTTGTCTTGAGGGAACGGCAAAATTGGGCTAAGTGACCTTCTCTTCCATAATTATAACATGCTTTGACTGACATCGCGCAATTTGACCGATGTGTCCCTCCCTCCGCATTTGAAGCATATGATGGGTGGTCTTTCTCCTTCCTTAACAACGGTCTTTGGTCTTGACGTCTTTCCATTATTGTTGAATCTCTCTTCTTGAAATGTCCATTCTTATTGTTTTGGCCCGATTACCACCGAAGTGGTTACCATTTCTGGCATGTTGATTCCTCCACGCTTGTTGTCACCGCTTCGATGATCGCTTTCTCACCGGTATTATCATTTTGCTCGCTCTTTCTTTTTGGTTATGATTGACTATCGTATATCGCTCCACCAACTGAGCCCTATTTACAACTGAGCCCTATTTTGCCTGCTGCTCTCTTTTGGTTGCTTGTTGTCACCGTTTACGCCGGACCTGGTTCCATTCTTTATTATTTTGTTGGAATATCCTGTCTATGCGTTTTACGTCGGACTTGGTTCCGTTATTTATTATTCTGTTGGAATAACCTGCCTGTGCAGTCTATCGCATGCATGGTGATTTCTTTTGTTATTCCATTTTTTATTATACTCAGTTGGTTAAAACTTTGACTTCTATACTCCATGAAATTAGTGGAATATCCTTGATAATTGCGCTTCATCCAGTATCTTTTCATGGAAATATTCTTCTGAGCATTATTGAATTTTACTCTACAAAGAAGTATCATGTTGACAATGTGGACGTTATTAGTTCCTGGAAATTAATTCTTGAACTTGTTTTATTGAATTCTTATATCATTGTCATCATCCTCAAGCTTATATTATGTTGAAAGTCATCTGTGGCCTGTAATGCATAGATGGACTTGGTATGATTATGAGTAGGGATTATTCGGTATAATCATAACCGTAATGTTACAAATGATGTGAAAAAAGTCCTCAATGACCCGTAGTGCATTGATGGACGCTTTTAGTATGATTATGGCTATGAATTCTCTTTTGTCAGTAGTGCAAAGATGAATTGTTTTATGGCATGATCGGGGCCCGTTGATGAAAGCATGATTATCTTTAGTCGTAGTGCATGGATAATTAAGTGGTCGTGATACTTAAAGAATATCCTCGTCAGTAGTGCGGGGGGTGATTCGATGATGTGGATTATTTATTAAGTCGAGTCCCAAATGATAAAACGATGAAAAACCTTTTAAATCATAGAAGATAGTAGATTTTATTCGCTATCTTGACTCTTCTAATGGATTGCTTGTTCAACCGCAGCTTAAACTTGATAGTTATTATATTTTATTAGTTTAACACCGTTGAAGGCTAACAATAAATTATTACGCATTATCTTAGTCATAATATTTCTTCTTGGGCTAGTTAAGCTCACCTTTCTTTTTCTTGTTCTCTTCGTGAAATGAGAACGTAGTGGGGACTATTCGAGGAGCAGTGATGGTCCTAGATGTTTGCATTAGTAGTCCTCACTATTCTGTGAAACAGTGTGATAATAATTATAATGAGGACTCCTTTTGAGTTTTTATACTCTCTAGTAGACAATATTTGTATTCAAACTCACAGTTTATGTTTTGTCGTATTGTACACGACAGTTGTATTATTAAGTTGTATTTGAATTCTGTACCATGTATCTGGCGACTCAAGATGGGTGATGTATACTTAATTTTGGGGGCGTCACATGGATTCTGTGATTGGACGCGCAGACGAAACTTGGCGTTAACATTGGTGCTAGAAGGAGAGATATCGGTGTGAGCCACCGGTAAGTCGACAGGAATCAGGTCGTCGACGGTGACAGAGGGAGGATTTGATTCAGCGGCCGGGGTTGGAGTGCTAGAATCAGCCATTTGGGAGGTTTTGGAAGGGAATGAGGCACAGCTGTGAGTTTTTAGAAGAAAACGGACAAGGATGAAACTCGAAAACTAGCAGGATCGGTGGAAATGGAATACTCGTCGGAAATCGCCCTTGCCAGAAAAATTTGGTGAGACTTTGAAATGGATAAAAGCTCGAAAAAGTGATAGTGATGGGTGTTAAGGGACTTATATAGCACGTATGGCACGATTTCCAAGGGCGGCTATTTATGGCAGGTGGAGCCCGCCCAAATTTTAAAAACGTACTTACCATGAATCGAGAGAAACCGCTTGGTTCCCAAGATAGCTCATCATTATCAAGCGTGACTATTCAAATTCGTGTCCTTTCAAATCTCCTCATAAATATCTTATAACAAGAGACCGGGGGCAATGTTCGGAGTGTTTCTGACCCATCATGTTGGTATGTAAGCTTTGGCCGAATCGAGGAGGTCAGATCGTGGTACCGATATGGCCGAAGACATACGGGAGATCGAGGACGTTCGGGTTTGGATACCCGAGCTCAATAGGCCGGGATCCGGTTGTGATCATGGAGGTCGGGGTCGGGTCTTCGCGTCCTTTGGACCGAGGCTCAGACTGGTGCTTATGATGCCTGATGGGTTGGGCCTGTGCAGTCGGACAACCAACATGCAGAGTTGGAAGTGATCAGGGGATTACGTGGTTAAGAGTCCTAACCCTAATCACATGTTGATAAGGCAACTCCAAAGGTAGTATTGGAAAGGGATTCTACTTGCACCTTTTAAGAAGATTGTGTTGGGCCCAAATATAGGTAACTACCATATTTAGGAGTCCTTAAGCCTCTATTGTTAAACACTAAACACTTAAGCCTCCATTGTTAAACCTTGTGAACTACCAGACTTATTCTCACACCGAGTTATCCCATGCAAGACTACCGCAAGCTTCCGTGGTGATCCGTTATTGTGCGTGAGTTTGTGGATTCTGGATTACGTGATTGATTGAACTTGTGAGCCAAACAAATTAACAAATAGTAACTTAGATTGGATTGAATATTTGACAGCCTATATGGCAATGAAATAATTCTTTGTTACTTTTTTCTGGGCAATCCACACAAGTCCAAAGTTTTTTTCTGTGAGTACACACAATTGAAAGTTTCACCATTGAATCCTGGAGAGTGGACGCCAGAAGCCTATCTGTACCTGAGGTTACGACATGTGGGGACAGAATCATTTTTTAGAACAATAATTTTGCTACGCCTCAATTTCCAGATAAATTGTTCCAATTTTATTCTTCAATTCGTCTTATTAATATATACTGGTCTGTATTCCAACAAACACATATGTTTCCTTAACCTGTATTTATTGTCATATATTTTATACTTGCTCGTATATATACTTTTGCTATTAATCAATTGACGATATATACATTCTATAGTAATCTTATAGATAAATCATCATCGATTGGATTATATTTAACTATAAGATTACTATCAAATGTATATATAATCCGATCGATTTTGTGAGGTGCATTTCTCAATTTAATAATGAGAGTTATGCATTTGTCTTCTTGATTTCTCATTTACATATGCATATTAAACTATAAATATTAATATTCTACATCCTCATATATATATATATATATATATATATATATATATATATATATATATATATGGAGATGCCATATTCTTTGTAGGTTATATAACCTATATATCTTATAGGGTTTAAATGATATTCTTCTTAAAAATTAATTACACAAATTTAAAGATTATACAAAAATATAAGAGTATATAAATTTTTACACAATTATTTATTGATGTGGGATGTGTCAATTAATCATTTTATAAAATGAAAATAAAAATAAAAACAAAAATATTTTAACTAGGAAAAAACGTATATGATCATAATAATTGTGTTTTACAATTTTCAATAATTATTTTTAAATACTATCATATTTTTACATGCATGTTTATTGGCCATCAGTTCAATTAAATTTAACTTGTTATAGAATATTGTGTTATTCCCAAAAGCACAAATAGATTTAAAAGGGGACGTTGAATAAATATTTTAAACTTTTGGTTTAGAGAATTTTTATCAATGTTAAATTAAATAAGTTAATTTAATGATTAAGTATAGTGAAATGATGGTTTGAAAAACCTCTTCAAAAATTAATAAGAAATCACACAGTTTTAAATTTAGTGTAAAATAGTGTAGACAAATCACGGGAACAAAATGTAGAGTGCAGAAAAAAAGTGCAGTAAAATAAATTAAACGACACAAAAATTTTTAGGAAATTCGGAGCACAAAATTTTCTTAATCCTCCCTTATACTCTGCGAATAGGGAATCACTCAAAGTATTTTTGAATTCATACACATGTTTAGTAAATTTAATTATAAGCAAAATGATCACTAGTTCAATGCGTGACTAATGATGGAAATTTGCCGACCACTTTGTTGAAAACAGAGAAAGAAGAATTTCGACCAATTTGATGTGAAAAAATAAATTTCTCTAATCCGTAGCTTAATTATGCGGACAATGATTACTTTTATAAAGAAAATGATTACTTTGTTGAAAACAGAGAAAGAAGAATTTCGACCAATTTGATGTGAAAAAATAAATTTCTCTAATCCGCAGCTTAATTATGCGGACAATGATTACTTTTATAAAGAAAATGATTACTTTGTTAGAAACAGAGAAAGAAGGATTCCGACCAATTTGACGTAAAAAAAAATCTCTCCAATCCGCAATTTAATTATGCGGACGATGATTATTTTTAAAAATAAGATATTTTTGTATATTGACATAGCGGGCCTCCGTGCGCAGAAGTAATTAAACTGTGAGTATATAACATTTTACTAAAAACAAAATTTTCTATATTTTTTTGTATATTTACAAACATAATTAATATATTTTTTCGTAAATATTTTGGCTCCGATATGAGTTGTTGGTTTGGCCTCTGATTCGGAAGATATGTAATAAGCGATATCCTCTTATAATTTTTTTTGAATCATATGTATTGATGTATTGATATGTTCCATACTATGCATGTTTGAACGTATCAAAACACAAGGAAGCATCCTCGAAGCTTTCATGAAATTTCCCACTAGTCAATTTTATCCCCTTTCCCTTACAAGAAAACAACCAAGTAGACAGTAGTATATATATATATATACCGATCGAGTTGGATATATATTATATTATAAAATTATGTCGATTTTGGTAGAGATGGTTAATGAGCTGAGCTTATGTTTTTGGATGCTTTGGGATCTTCAAGAGATGCGTTTTGCTGCCATATTTGATGATTTCACTTGCATTGCAATCACTGTCATGAACGCTGCCGCGTCGTGTTTTATTGCAGCAGTTAGAAGAAGAAGAAGGTAGAGAGACCAGAGAGAATATATTAATATTATTATTATTATTATTATTATTAGTTGCTTATAAGTAAATTACTTAAATTCACCGCTGGCCGGCCCAGCCGGGCTAATCGACCTTGCTAGTTGCTACCTAGTTCTAATAAGCTGCATGCATGTTAATTTGTTATCTTTTTCTTCTCGTAGAAAATAAAATGTTTAGGTTTTTTCATGTTACTATTAATTTATGTTGTGATTCAACATTATGAAAAGTACGTACTGGATTATTGTTTTTGTTGTTCCCGTTATTATTATTCTTCCTCGGTTCCAAATTTTATAAAATATATCACTATTTATTAGTAACTTTAATTTAAAGTCAATTTGTATAAATTTTAAACTAACACGAATTCCTTTAATTATTTAATTTTTATTGTTTATAAAAAAATAAAATTTTCAAATACAACCAAACTAACAATGCAAGACCTTTTTTTACAAGACTAAAATATACAAAACATGCGTCTGCCGGGAGTCGAACCCGGGTCTATTGCTTGGAAGGCAATTATCCTAACCGTTGGACTACAAACGCTCTATTTATTGGAACATTTTTAACTCACAATTTGTATCAGTAAGCTTCTAAAGGTGGATTGTGGAAACCAAATGTAACTTGAACTTTTTTCCTCATTGTTATTTGTATTGAACCTAAACAAAGCTCTATCTAACACAGTATTTTTCCCTCCATTAATCTCTCTCTCTCCAAGTTGTCATAGCTACAAGTTGTAACCCCCATGGTTCCCACTTCTATAACTCATGTCCCAAATTTTGGGACACCCATTAGAACAACCCAAATCACTTCATTTTCTTCAACCCACTTCCCAATTTCACCATCTAATACATTTCTCCACCAGATTTCACCTAAACCCCACAAAAATCCCATCTACAAAATCACCAAAAATAACCTAAATGGTTCAAGTGATGATAATGGCAATGAAGACACCATACCAACCATGGCTGACATCATAAATTCATCAAAAGCCCAGAAACTTGACCTTGAGCTCCAAACTCTGGGACCCTTTTTCAGAATTACAGCCAAAAGCTTGGAAACTCGAGCAGAGATTGGAAGGGCTGATGGGCTCATAAGGGTCTGGCTGGGAGGGAGAATTCTTCACTTGGATTCCATTAGATTGCAAAGAGAAACATTGGGGATGGAAAAATCAATATTTGGGATTGGTTTGTTTCTTGGAGCAGTGGCCATTAGATATGGATACGATTGTGGGTGCGGGACTGCTGAATTACTGGCTATTAATGACTCTGATCTTTATCATGCCAAGGTTCATTTCTGTTCTTCCCACAAGTGATTCTTTGTGCTAAATATGAGATGAATTTACTGTCTCAATTTTACTTTTTACCTGAAGAAAATGAATCATGTCGAAAAAGGTGTGAGTTGTTTATTTTCAGATCAAACTAGTGTATATTTTGAACAACTTATTGTAAATCCATAACCCAGTCCTATCACAAACTGATTTAGCTAGTCTGTTTTATTATGTTTATTGAGTTTTGAATTTATGTAAAAAATTGCAGCTGGTAAGGTTTTACACAAGAATTGGGTTCAAGGCTGTTTATGAGGTAACTGGTTCATCAATGGGGGACTTTGCCCATATGCTGGTTTGGGGAGGAGTTGGGACACGAATGGAGGCCAATGTTCAAGACCTTCTTATTAGATGGTGTACCAGATTTATTCCTCGGACTTGATAATTTCAAGTCATATTTGTGGATTCTTTGTAAATTATTTATAACATTAATTGTGTTTTGCAACTGCAATGCCTATCTATCTACCAAAATATAACTTATTTTGAATTTTCCTCTCACCCTAATAAATTATTTGGACTGTTCAAAGTTTGAGATAAATTCCACCGCCCATATAGTGTCAGAGGAACCTGACACAACTAATATATACATATTGTATAACGAAGCAACATGCTTGCACTTTTTTTGTTACTGTTGATAATGTTGGGTTTCGCAGTTTTTTCTTTGAAATAGCTTGCGCTGGTTGTCTGTTACTTCATTTCAACATTTTTGCCTTTCACAATTATTGCAAGTGGAATTATATCTCAAGATGTCCGAGTCTACGGATCATCCCGGAGTGTCATTTGAACCAATTCGCCAACTGTTGGGGTTGACTTACTTTACATTTGAAGAGTTTTTATCAATATTAAATTTAAAGATTAAAAATTATAATTGAGAAAATTTTGGACACAAGGATTATAATATATATAAAGGTAAATTCAACAATATTGTTACTCTATTTTTATATAAAATAAAAAATAAAAACAGCATAGTTACTATAAATTTATTTGATAAGTATATAGTTTGAACGGTGGTTTGCTCATTGCACATTCAAAAATAATGATTCCATCATAATAATAACTTAAATACAAGAAACAATAATAATGCTATGACCTTCTTTCTACACTCCTTTTATAATAAATTTGGATTGATTTTCTAATTTTTGATAGGCTCCTTTTTATTTATTATTTTCAGTGTTTTATAAAAGGTCAAAAATAAATAGTGATAAGTATGATATTTTTTATAAAAAAATTGGTATATTATATTATTATGGAAAACCATATAAAAATATTCCACAAATTAATGTACATTTAACTTTAATTTATTATTTTCCAAAATTTTAACAAACAAATCTAGTTTTTCCTTACTATAAATTAACAAGCAAAGGAAATTGCATTCATTTTATTTAGCAAAAAAAAAAAAAAGAAATTACATTCATTTCCCCATCAAATCGTTGATTCCAAACTACCAATTTCATCCAACGGCCAATATTACTTGTAAGAAAATTGTAATCCCATTGGCTATTATACATACATATCTAATGCTCTCTCTCTCTCTCTCCCCTCTACCATCTAGTATCTACAGGAAGCCCAAGCCAGCCCTAGCTGAGTGAGTCGTCGTTTCTGTGTGCTCTAAATCGAAGGTTTGCTGTAATAGTCTAATGTCTAGACGGGAAGGTCGAGATTCCGACTCAAAACGCCACCATTCTAGGTTCGATCGAGAACCCAGGAGCCTCTCCCTCTATCGCATTCACATTACTTTCAATTTCTGTATATTTTCTCCATACGAGCTTGCAGATGATATTGCTTTTTTATTTTTTTATTTCTCTAATGATTATGATTTTGTGGTGTTTATGAAGAAAAATGTGTAGTATGAAAGACTTGGTGCTAAAGGGTGTTTTTTCTTTTTCTTTTTCTTTTTATGATTGATCATTCACTCAGTTTTGTGATTTTAATTAAATTAAGCTTCTTACATTGAAATATATGGGTCTGAGTGAATATGATAATTTTAATTTCTTGACAATGGGTTTAATCTTTTTTGTAGGGGAAATGGTTTGGTTGGCTATTGAACTCAAATTATATTATGAACTTGTTACCAGTTTATTGGCTTGGTGTTGCCTCATTTCCATTTTGGGTGTTCTAAAATTAATAGTCTATTCCATATGGCATGTATAGGGAAGACACTTTAATTATATCATGGTTATGTTTGACTTTTTTTACTTTTACATTTAAATAACTTAAAAGGGATTAAAAAAAATGATCTTGGTTAACTGCCCCTTTTCCTTGAACCATATTACTAGTGATGAGGATCACTTAAAATGGGAAGGAGGGAGTAATTTAGTTTTAGCAAACTAATAAGGAGTGTTTTTTTCCTTGAGAAATGAAAGTGTTTATGAGTTCATCTTGCACTAGCAATTCCTATTTATATGCTTAAAAATATCAGCAGCAAGCTTCCTAAATTATTGTACCAGTGTTTTTTGTTAGCATGATAAACATTGTTGGGCCCTCCATCTAACAGCTTAAGTTTTTAGATGAGTTGGTTACTTAACATGGTATCAGAGCTCTGGGTGTGCAAGGTCTTGGGTTCTAATCTTCCCAGCTGCACAATTATCTTTATATTAATTTAATAGTGCAAATGCACTTTAATTTCTCCCAAGTTACATTTCAGGGGGAGTGTTAGCATGATAAACATTGTTGGGCCCTCCATCTAACAGCTTAAGCTTTTAGATGAGTTGGTTACTTAACAGTTTTCAATCTGTTTAAGTTTGTCAGATTATTGTGTATACTGTGACTTGCTGTTTTATCCTCCAAGATCTGCTGTGTTACATGAAACTAATAGTCTAATATACCTATGAGTGTAGATTATAGAGGTGAATTTTGTGAAGTCCAGTAGCATGTGATACAGTGATAGTTACTTATCGCTGTTTATCTTTCCAGTCCAAAAAGACCTAGGAGGGATGGTAAACCGGCCACTGAGCGACCATCCAACAACCTTAATTTGGACAGTGGAGACCACTCAGATCAAGATCAAAAGCACCGTCGCCGCCTGCAAGATGCTTTACCTCTTGAGACCCCATTAGCACCTGATCAAAAGGTAGAAGCTGGAGTTGTCGGAGAAGAATCTGACAAGAAAAGTAATGCACACAATGAAGGAACCAAACACCCTTCCAACCCAGATAAAGCACCTCGGTCTAAATCGTATTTTCAGGTCTTGTTTAAAAATAATAATTTCTTCGTCTCATATATTGTTTTCGTAATTGACCATTTCTGTTCTGTTCTTGAACTGATAAAACTGATTCGGGCTTTTTTGTCATATTTGGATCCTACAGGTTTCTTTGAGAAGTTTTTCTCCATCTACCACAATTTAACCTCTTGCGAACTATTAATTGCTGCATTTTTTGCTACTATAGGTTCTTACTTCTTAGCCAATATAACAAATACTCACTCTCCTGACTAGATGTAACAACTAAGTCACATATGGCTAGGAAGGATCTACGCATGAGCTTAAGGATCTTACTTGCTGACTTATAGTATCAACTTGTAGCATTGTAGGGTTGCATACTTGCGTCTTACGCGGAGACAATAGTTGCTCATCTATTTGGCGGATAGTTGTGATTTATCTTGATTGTCATTTTGGGACTAAAATTATGATATTTAAAATACCACCAAGTTGATAATTCTGAGAACTAAAAGTCTCTGAGAGATAACTTCTTGCACTGTTAAGGTTATCTTATGATATTTCCATGGGACTTGATATATCTTAGATTCTTAAGACTTAAGAGTAGAGAACTATGAACACTGACAACGGACAAGTTGGCATGATCAATTTAATATCATATGAAAAAGTTGCATATATTTTAAAATGATGAACCATAATACAAGAAGTACTCCCTCCGTTTCTTAAAGAACGTTTCTTTTGCTGATTACACGGTTATTAATGAAATCATTTTTTCCTATGACAACTTAAAGCTTTATGATATTGTAAAGTTTTGGCTTTCAAGGAGGACCAAAATAAAAGGCAAAAGTGACACTCAGGGGACGGAGGGATATTTGAGAAGATACTTTTTGTTTATTTTAAAGTTATACTAATTGATTAGGTTTTTCACTAGTTTTTCCTTAAAGAAGTGGGTAATGCACAAAGATATATTCAGTACCTGTGAAACAAATTTAGTGAAAAAGTAAACCCATTAAAGAAATAGCAATAAAAGTGGAAAATAAAATTTCTCTTAAGCTACTTTATAATGTATATGGAGTTTATTTGTTTCAATGTTTCTCATCCTTTACAGACTTTTTCTTTTTAATGGGCTGTTGCAGCCGGATTCTTGCCTCCATGTAAATAACCATCTTAGGCTTGCCTATGCATGTCTTATAGCAGCATGATGAGCGTGGAAATGCCAGGCAAGTTAGTCGAAGCCACAGTCGCAGGGAAGATTCTGGTGAGTCTATTGTATCTTTAACTCACAATTCCTCAATCATAATATCAATCTCCCTTCCCTTTGGGTTGGTTTACATATGTTGGTTATTCTATCCGTTAGTGTTTATTCTTATATGGAGTAAGATTATATTCCTAGTCTTTACATCATATAGAGTTTTCAATATCAAATTAGCCTGTACCAGATATGTATACACGGTGTGTTGCGGACCCTTGGTTCTTCTGGGACATGCAGATTTGTGCCTGCACAAGTACATGTTCAGAATGCTATTTATGATCATTTTTACATATTGATTTGAAGTTGAAAACCACTAATAAAAGATGGGAATCCTTTTTCTTAAGAAAAAAATAAACTTTTCTTGAGCAGGTAGGCTTTTGTTTCTCTTTGAAGGTATCTTAGGATGGTATAATGTAAATCATCTTTTGACAAAGGTCAGTGCAGATGAGGTTCCTTACTTTATGCTATACCTTTCCAAATTTCATGATCTTGATTTCCTTCTAAGAATGTACCGAAGAAGAGTTCTTTTTGAAAAATCAATGTCATTTTTTACTAGCATTCTATTTTGATGTTATAAAATAACAAACTAAATAAAATACTTTTTGAGGGAAGAATTTTAAATGGGACAGGGTGTGACTGTGAGTAATGAATGTGTTACAAAGCTATACAATATTAAAAATTGAAAATATAACATACACTGATGTCATATTCCCAAACAATATTAAAATTTGAAAATACTTGTACAACTGAAAATTGTGTATATTTAAAAATAATCATAAAAACAAAAAGCAAGCATCATGGTATAAAACATTTGTAACTGCCTATCTGTTTTTGTTGTGCTTGTGTTTTTCTCCTTTTCCAAATTTTAAAAAAAAATGAAGGCCCTTTTTAAAAAAAAAAAGTTGCATGGGCAGTCTTGGAGTCAAATTTGTTATCTCATGTCAAAACATGATTTACTGACTGTTCTTTCCGTATGTAGATCGTGGATGGTGGAGGGATTCAAAGGATCAACAGAACGCAAGAGAAACAAACAGGAAAACAACTAATTATACTCGGCTGAAAGATGAGAAGTCGCATGTTCTAAGGGATGACAATCGTGCTTGGCGCCATGATGGTTTCCATAAAATGGAGACTGAAGCAAAACCACCTGCAAGGAAAAGGCCTGCATTTAGGGAGCAAAAACCTCCTGTGGAGTCTGAAAGTGTAGAAAAAACAGTGTCTGATCCTATAAAGCCAAGTCAGACCGACCGTACCAATCACCCTATCTTCGCAAGTGAAAGAAAGGAAGAGAGAGGCAACAACCACCGCCATTTGGATAGACCTGAAAAACCACCTGCATGGGATAGAGATTTGAACAGGAATGAACTGGAAAGGGGCAGCTTCTCATCAAGGGAGAGATATACTGGTAGTGGTACGTATAGAGGAAGGGAGAGATTCACCGGAAGGCAAGGTTATTGCCCAAGTGGTGTCCGTGTTGAGAAGTGGAAACATGACCTCTATGATGAGGCTAATAGGAGTCCAACAACAAAGAATGAGGAAGATCAGATTGCCAAGGTTGAAGCACTTTTGTCTTCATAGTTTGGCTTTTATTCTGGGGATGGGTGGGACTCAGTTTCTAATTATGGTTTACATAGACCGGTGTGTTTGATCAAACTTTGGTTATTGTAAGAAGGTTTTCATGTTTTAAGAATCAAGAATTTTGATTGATCCGACCTCGTATTTTTATTGAACAAATATTGAAAACTGGACGGTCTACACGATGCTGTCATAATAACATGCCCCCCCTATGATTATAGTAAATGTTACTCTTCTATGCCTGCAAATAAGTGGGCTACTTGCGAGTTACTAGAGCTGAACTTGATACTTCACAAGGCTATCCACGTTTTACTCAATTCGATACGTGATAGTTGCCCATTAATTTTGTTTATTACATAAAAATGTTTTGTGCTAAATTAATGTTTATCAATTTAAGGTTTTTTTTTACAAAAATGATGTAAATTTTTAGTTTGATGTTAATCTCTAGTAAATTAATTTCCTTTAATAGGATCTAGTATTGAAAGATTTGAAATAAAATGAGTTTAACAAGTAATGACCTTGTTTGAAGTTCAAATGAGTCAGCTTTGTTTGTTTGAAGTTCTTCGACTAATAAGCATCAAGCTATCCATGAGAGGACAACTTGAACAATCCATGATTCGATTCGAGCTCACCACCAACTTTGGTTTGGTTCAAATTCGACTAGGTCGAGTAAAACAAGCCTTGAGAAGCCAAAGAAAGCTCCACTTGAAAACACTGAAAAGAGAATTTAAATTCCCATATTGTGCAAAAAATCAGGCGCTTCAATTCCCAACTTTAAAATACATTAAAAATAACTAGGCCTCAATTATGGCTCCAAATCTGGGCATCTTTGAGGACTTTGACAGCCTTGGACCAACGGGTGCACTCCTCGTCAAGAATCCTCCGATTTCTCTGGGTGTTAATTGAAACTAGTTAAGAATTCACAGCCGTAGCCACCTTCCACCTTCCTGGGTATATGATATCGAAAATTTCTTTCAAATCCTGGGAACACCATATACACAGTCTGCTTCATTGGTGATAACCTCGCTTACCAATTCCTAACAATTGTCATATAGAAGATAAAAGAACAGAACTAGTACCATGCCACAAGGTCTGAATTCCAAATTTCAACCAGATCCCACCGGCTTAGAAGCCTGCTGCCAGCAAATAAGATAATATTTCATTATTAATCCTACATCACAAAAACAAGCACGCTGGCAATGAGGATTGAAATTATCCCCTTCAAGGACTCCAAAAAATGCTATACCTAATTTGAGCATAATGCTTTATTTCTCACATTTTCTTAATTTCTCAATTTCATCAAATCCATAAAGATCGTGAGATGAAGAGATTTTTACAAAAATATTTTTCAACAAAATGAGTTGATAGATGACAGTTCTTATCAGGAAACATTCTATGTGCAGTAACAACTTCACCAGCTAGGTAATTTCAGGAACAAAGGTCCCAATCCAAAGTTCCAAACTGCATTATGCAAGAACTAAACCATAACATAAATGAACTTGCAAGCCATCTCATTCAACTCTGTTGTCCTGACCAAATGTTAATTTGCTATTTGTGCATAACTGGTATGGAATCTAGTACAGGAAAAGTTTACAGTGCTGATGTATTATAGCATTAGCAACTCCTAAGATGAAATGATGTCTTACCTGAAAATTGGCTCTATTAGAGATGAAGATCTTCGATGTCAGTTAAGGGAGCTGCATTATCAGTGGACTTTTTATTAGGAAAGTTAACCACCAGTTGACCACAAGCACCACTTATATCTTGGCCCATTTGCTTACGAACTGTAGTTCGTATATCATAGGTACTCCTAAGGATTTTCTGAAATCTAGTAACTCTCTGCTCACTGCTGGTCCCAAATTGACTCAAAGTACCAATTGGATTAAAAGGAATAAGGTTAACAACCTGCCAGAAAAAAGGGATGCAGTGAAATCAATGGTGGATAAAAGTGGAGTTATGTATGGGAAACTGGAATAATAAGTAAAATATGCTGCGAGGAAATTATACCAAAATACCAATTTGCTAATAAAACATAATAAGTTCATTAATATTATATAGACAAATCATTAAAGAAATCAGCTGGAAGAGAATTAACTACTGATATGCGTTTTCTCAGCAAGTACTTTAAATTTTGATATTTCAATCAGTGTCAACACATTTCATTCTCAAGTACTAATGCATAAGCATCCACATGCTTATTTGAGCCAATCTCTCCCTTTTATAGAAAATCACCATCTCCAACTTAAGAGTAGTAAATTCTTAGAGCTTCTTATGTTTAAAAAGTAAAGTTGACCTGAATTTCATATAAAAAGAAAAACTGACCCTCCATCCCAATAATGTGGCAATCATTCCACTTAGGACATCCCAAAATGTTTGACGAAGGGTATTGATAGCAATGGACTGGCGACCACAGCTCTAGAAGCACTCAAATTTTGAATTACTTGAGAAAAAGTTGATTCTGTGTCCTAATAGCTCTATATTAAATTTAAATGTTCTTTTCACGTTATTTATCAAAGTAGAAAATTTCCACCAGAAGGCTTAGTTTTTAGATTATACATGTTAGATATTTAGCATATGATTGACCAAGTTTACAAGCCTATGACACACCTGAATTCATAATATTTTATTCTACATCAAATTCATAAACCAGAAATAAAACATAAATGAAGTTGAGAATTGGTATGGTAAGTTGACTCCAGTATTTAAACAAAAAAGATTAATTTGAACTAAAAATTCAACAGTTAAAGCTTACCACTTGGAATGTCTCGAGTAATCTGCCAAGCTGATGTGCATGCTGCTCTTCATCATTTACCCCATCAAGCATTATGTATTCAATAAAGATTTTTTGCTGGCTAAGAATTAAAATGAATTATATATTTTAGCAACCTGAAATAACTACAGAAAAGTAAGGATCTAAAGAAACATATTTAAAAACAGTTCCTCTAAACTGTTAATAAACCAACTTCCTACCTGTTCTTTTGATACTCTTGCAGTGCAGCCATAAGTCTCTCTAAAGGAAAAGCACGCGCTGCAGGCATTATTTGGCAACGAATATCTTGAACTGGTGCATGTAGAGATACTGCCAGGTTCACATTTGGTATATCAAAATGGAGTTTGTTGATAGCATGAATAATGCCAACCTACAGAAGATAAAACAGCAAACAAGATTGTACTTTAAGTTTAGAAACCAGCCTAGTATATATCTAGATATATCTGAAATAGTGAAATTTAACTCTGTATTCTAAAATATAGCTTAAAGCAACAAGAAAATATGGATTGTATAACTATCAGTGAGTGATATTTTCATTGCGTTCAGGTATATATTGGGCCTAGGTGATATCTCCGAAATGATGACTTATTGCTCCAATTTCCCAGTTACCCACAACGATGTCGTGCTCTTCCTCATTACCTCAGTATTAGTGGGGAAGCATACATTTACACCACCAAATATACGTGGTATCCAACACCAAAAGAACTTGAAGTGCCACTCACTTCTTGATAAAACATTATCAACACAGAAATTTATCCAAAGTTACTAACTGGGCCACCTTTAAGATGAAAGGATATCTCTAGAAAACTAGAAAATGATGATAGTTGAACTAAACGAATGATAGCACTAAACATTTACCCAAAGTTACTAACTGGGCCACCTTTAGGATGAAAAGATATATCTAGAAAACTAGAAAATGATGATAGTTGAACTAAACGAATGATAGCAATAAACATTTTGTATATGTTTTAGCATAAGATTTGTACGGAGTAGTGGAGTACTTACTGTTGAGACAGTAATTTTCTTTGGAGAAAGATGAAACGGAGAAGCTGTCATCACTCGGATAGCTTCTACTAATGCAGTATAGTTATTCAATGGTTCTCCCATTCCCTGCACACAAAATGAATTATCTTTAACCAGAAAAAGTACAATTATATTGGCACCATAACCCTAAAAATAGTTGTTACAGAGTTATAACGGACATCACAAGCTTGAAAAGTATGAATCCAATAGGTACAATATAAGTTAAATTATATGCGAATTTCAGTGTTATTAAAGGCACGAGGCGCAAAGGTCCCCCTGGGCCTAGGCGAGAAGAGCAAGGCGAGGCGTGCGCCTTATCGAAGTGACGCGCATATACTCAAAAAATACAAAAATATGTATATAACTATACAAACTTATTATATAAGCATCTAAACAATGACAACTTATGAAAAGGTATTCATGAACTAATAAGTATAAAGTATGTTGTCAATTTTAGACAATTCAACAAAAATAATTTAGTTAATCATAATAATCTTATTATGGCCTGAATAATATAATTAATTAAAATAAAATAAAAAGAAACTTGACCAAATGTACTAATAATAATCTTATCGAAACCTGAATAAAAGTATAATTTATAATATGAAATTATAATTTAAAGAAAATAATTCTGAACTGTAGATATTAACTACCTATTTTATTACATTCCGGACTATGGTTCATGCATTCTTTGCATTTTGGACTAAATAGAAGCCAATTAGAAACTGCCCAACAATCAAAAGAAAAAATTATTGTCATCCACCATGGATACATTAGTAGTTCAGGATAATTCTTCCTAATAATCAACCCTTCAAGGAAATCTTTGTCTTTTATTTGTTTTTGTCAAGTTCAAATTGGGTATGAACGTCTTAGATTATAGTAGGTTACAAAAATGGACAATTGAGATTAATTTGGGTTTCAAAGAGGCGCTTGCCTCGCGCCTCACCCCAAGCAAAGCGAGGCCCAAAAGTGCTCCTCGCCTTGCCTCACTGCGCCTCGTGCATGCCTTTAACAACTATGGTGAATTCTTTATATATAAGTTTATTCTTCAACTGCTTGTGTAAACTATTTAGGCCATAAATTTTCAATTAGGTAGGAAAAATAATTATAAGAGAGAAGCTCAATTGCTAGAGTGAGATTTTTTTCTTTTTCTGTCACAAGCTACACCATCATCATTGCACCAACACCACTAGACTATGCGAACCAGTGCACTGCCACCACCATAGACATTGTTGTCATCAAAACCGCTATGCCAGAACCCATCTGCCAGACTGCCACCATCATCTAGTTCACAAAAAACCATCACAGCAACAACTGACTCACAGGAATCAATGGGTTTTCCTACACACAACAGTTTATATCCCACCATAGTGCCAACACTGAGGACTAAAACCTTGACCACTCCATATGAAAGTAGGGTTTATTAACACCCCCCTCTTTTTCTGAGAGATGGTTTCCTCGTTTTATGGGGTTGAATGGGTGTTGATGAGAAAGATTTTGGAGTTCTTGGGAGCTTAGAGAATGCGAGACTGCAAGGAGGAGGAATGCAAGGTGGGATGTGGTGCCTCAGTGTTTGAGGTTGGTCATTTGGAGGGAGAGTAATAGATTTTTTTTTTTTTGTAAAATGCAGTGTTCTAAAAATCTCCACCTAGGCGCTACTGCTAGGCCCCCCTGACGCATCACTTAGGTCCAAGACAGCAAAAAAATCCCTTCAGAAAATTAGGCGGTGCCTAGGTGGGGTCTAGGCGGAGAGGGTTTTTTTTTATTTTTATAACTACCTAAATCAAATCTTGATATATTTATTTTATAACGATTTACCATATTCATAATACATGTTGTATCATATCAAATCACAACAAAAAAGTGAACAATATCAAGTCAAAATGGATAATTTTATTATAGTTGTAATTTTTGAACTTGTACCAACTTCAAATTATATAAATGATGATGCATTTGTAATATTTAGTTTAATTCAATATAATTCTTAAATTTATGTTTAGTTTCTTAAGTTTTTAATATTGAATTAAATTCTTGAAATTTTATTATTTAATAGCAATCTTGTTTATGAATAAAACTAATACGTTAAAAATATATTTGAACTTTGAACAATTGCATGTTTGTGTTTGAACTTTGACATTAGCAATATGAATGTGTTTGAACTTTAAGTAAAGACATTTATTATCTTTATTATAGATTGTTTTGCTTTATATTATTATTTTGTTTGGATAAATATAAGATAAAATATTAAAATTGGCTTAAAATAAAAAATCCCGCCTAGGCTCCCTAGGCGCTAGGCCCCCCGGCCGCCCGTCTCCCACCTTTTAGAACATTGGTAAAATGAAGACTACCCAGGGTCTATTGTTATTTGTGGATTTTGTTGGTCTTGGTCTTTTGGCGGAGTTTCCCATAGAGCCTGATGTGCATCTTTTGGTTGTTTCTTGGTTAATATTTTACCTAACAGTGGTTGTATGTTGGGTTCTCCTACAACTTACATTCTCCTGCAATTTTACAGCACTAACCTAGGCTCTAACAAAACAAAATTATATTTTGAAAAGTTGTTATTGCTCATGAACAGGTATATTTTAAAGCTAACGATCTATCAGTACCATAAGACAAAGAACTCCTGTGTCAAAGATATATCATACATGTAACAAGTACATTTTTTTGTTTTCCTCCTCATCTTCCTTGGACATAATACTGGCATTAATTTAAATTACAGAAGTTCATTTACTTGTGAATTAGCAATTTAACCATGTACTTTGGGACGAGTAAGATAGTCTTTTAGTCAAATATGAGTTTTGAAGAAGAAATAGGATGCTTTAGGAGAAAAAAGGTCCACAAAATTTTAAACTCAACTGAAGTGACTCAACTAGAAAAATGAAGAATTCATTATTTGTATCATAAAATCGATTACAGCGCAAGGACAAGGAGATATACAAGATTACAATCATTATTTGTATCATACCATGGTCCAGTTAATTGAGAATAGGACATGGCGATATACAAGATTACAATCGGAGTGTGTTAAAGAAAAGAAATTACCATGAAAACAACATTGCGAATCTGTGATAAGCTAGAAGCATGCACCAATTGTTCTAATATCTCTCCTGACGATAGATTACTTTTGAATCCCATGCTTCCAGTAGCACAGAATTTGCAACCCATTTTGCAACCAACCTATAGCAAAAGTAGAAAACATAATTAGCACTTTATATTTTATTCCCGGCTCAATTCAATTCAACATCCTTGTCCTAACTACTTGTAAAGTTTGAGTATATAAGATATACTTTTGAATAAGGTGACCAGATACTGAATTAATTATAGCTTTAGCTACTCAACTTAGATAAAATATTGCCCCAACCTGCAAGAATCATTTTTAGCCATGCAATAGGAAAGGGAAATGAGTACCTGAGAGGATATGCACAGAGTTGACCTCAGACCACCAGGACGAGGTTTCCCGCCAAGCGTTCCCAAACGCGAATCATACCTCATGATCACAGCCTCCACAAATGCCCCATTCTGGAAGGAATAAAACACAACTAGCAATATTTACAGTATGGATATAAATTTGTGCCCATCATCAGTGCCCATAACTATGGTGGTGAACGTTAACTGAGGAGAAAAGTGAACAAAAAGGTACACCTCTGAGTATATTAACTGTAAAAGTTTAAAGACCAACATAGGAGACTAAGGTTACTTCCAAAGTACAGGGCAGACGGAATTTGTTCATTGCTCACAAAATATGTGAATCCAAATAATAATTTCCTGTGTTACCCTTGGCAGTATCTTCTATAGTTTATATATAGAAACATGCAAAGTTTTTATATGTATTAGATATATAATTATTATTAGCTTGAAGGAATATGAATTAAATCATCCAGGCTCTTTAGATACTGATTACAAGACCAAATGTTTTAGTCAGGTTATGGAACAAAAAAAAAATACAGAGGAGCATTGTTCTAAGCACATTTATACAGCATAGTAGCTTTATAGCTTAAAGAAAACTAAACTACTCCTTACTTCCTAGATCAATTGTCCTTTTATCCTTTTATTGTGTCCAAAACCTTGTCATCCTAGTTTTAACTTGCTCTAATATGTACTATATTATAGTACCATCTTGCTCTTGTATACAAAAAAGAGAACTCTAGAGTGAGTACAAATAAAGGACAAGTCTAGAACCATACACAACATAAGGTTTATATTATTAAAAGAAATTTTCACAAATGAATACAGATCAACAGTGGAAGAAATGGGTTGAATTCAACTAAGCACACAAGAACTATGCAGAAAATTGGCATTAGTATTACATTAAATTATACTCCCAAAAAGAGTCTCATTTACAAATTTGCAAATATTAAGGATGTAATTTTGTTCCACATGTTTACCCTGTTGTTAATTTAGTAAAGAAAACTCAAAATAACAAACTCGAGAACATTGTGTCATTTTATACTACTATTGCTAAAAGTGAACTCTTTTTGTGGAACAAAAAAATTGCAAATCGTACTCCTTTTTTGGAACGGAGGGTACTAATAACCAGTGTTTGAGGGAGGGAGAGAGATTGGATACCTGCAACTTAATGAGCAACTTGGTAGTAACCTGGTCAGAAGATTCAATAACAGAGTGAAGATTTGAACTCAAAGCTTTGAACTTTGAACCAAGTAAGGGGTAAGCTGCCGAGGGCAAAGATGGAATGTCCTCCCATTCACAATTAGGGTTCTGAATCACGTACCTAAAATTTGTATAATATACATATAACACCATCAAATTAATTAACATGAACAATTTAACAATCATGAAACAATATATATATATATATATATATATATATGTAGTGAGAGAAAGAGACTAACTTCCAAATTAAAGGGATGAATTGAGTGTTGATTCCGGCCTTTTCGAATTCAGTTCTAATTACAGATGCATCAAATACTGATCTTAATGCCATTTTCTCTCTCTCTCTCTCTCTCTCTCTATATATATATATATATATATATATATATATATTTTGTGAAATATTGTAAACCCCTCTTTTCCTCTTTACCTCTTTTCACCTCAAACCAGCAGGACAGAAGGTCTTCTCCTCCTGTCAGTTTTGTTCGAGTTCATTTTCACTGGGCTTCTACAGAAACGACAAAGATTGTTGTCGTTGCAACTTGCAACTCTACTTTTTGAACGACATCGTTCTCTATGCATTTTTCACAAGGGTACTAATTTTGTGGGTAAAATACAAATGTGGTCCCACGTGGATATTTTCCAAATTAATTGCCAAAAACATGAATATCCCCATATTTGAACCCAAAATCTCAAATTAAAAATTTTGAACATGAGACCACTCAAGCCACAAACTTAACTATTAAATTTACTCAAAAATTAAGTTTTATATCAAAACAATTCATTTTCTCAGCCCCACCAAATTATTAAAAGACATTTATACCCATTAATTTAAAACACCATCATGCTCAACAATTTCAAATCTCCAAAAATTAGGTTCTTTAAATTTAGACCAAAAATTACATCTTTCGTGTTCGGTGACCATCGTCTCAGAAAACCGTGAGGAATGAAAAGGGAAAAACTACCTAAAGAAAATAAAAATTCCTTGTTTCTTTGAATCATAAATCTTCCCCTGTTTCGGTTCTGATTCTGAAACAGATGTAAAACTATAAAGATCTAAAACTTATAGTTTAATCTTATAAAAATTATAGATAAAGTTTGAGGGGGAGTTGGTGGTTGAAGTATATGATTGTCCTTTTAGTTTTTGGGTCCAAATTAATTAATATATGACCTCATGAGACTCCATAAATATACATACATATATATATATATATATATATTTAGAAAATCGAGGTCAATAATCTTTTGGTAACCTTGTAATTAATTTATTCATGCATAACTAAAATATTAATGAGAAAAGACAAAAAATTTGTGTAAATTAAATACTATTATGAAGAAGAATTGTTGACCATTATCATTCTATTAAACTCCATTAATAGACCACAATCTGGACAAAAGATTTCAACAATATATATATGGACATAAACTATATGTATGGAGATAAAACATATATATAAGCATACATATATACTTAGAATGAAGCTTGAATTAGTCATTGTTTTCACATGTTTGTTTTCAATAATATTCATTATCTTCCCCCCTGTCCAATCAAGCCTCACCTCCGGTACCATTAACGGGTGGTGCAACCAAACTCCATATCCCGAACCATGCAAATACTACATAATGAGCCACATGAGTTCCAGCCCAAATATTTCTTCATCCATAACAAGAAATGAGTTCCTGACCATGTCTGAAAATATAGCCATGGAAGAGTCGGTTGCTGCACTAAATTACACCAAATCCCTCGCTCCAAAATGCCTAAACAAGTTGGAAAAATCCGCATGGGCCGAATGTTTACAGTTTTACCAACTCACCATACAACAACTCAACCAAACCCTCGACAAAACCCTAAAACCTACACCATCTGACATCCAAACATGGCTTAGTGCTGCCCTAACAAACCTTCGTACATGTCAATCCGGTTTCATTGACCGAAACGTTACCAAAAATATTATTTACCCTCTCATTATTATTTCCAGCAACAACGTGACGCAACTCATAAGTAACTGTTTGGCTATAAATTTTGATTTAACCAAAGTGGAGGAATTAGAATTTCCTGGCTGGTTTCCACCAGATGATCAAAGGCGCCTTCGTAATTCAAATGCAAATGCAAATGCAGACTGTGTGGTGGCTAAAGATGGGTCGGGGAATTTTAAGAGCATTACGCAGGCTCTCGAGGCGTCGGCTAAGCGAAAAAATGAGGGTAAAAGGTTTGTTATTTATGTGAAAAAAGGGGTTTATAGGGAAGATGTTGAGGTTACAGACCAAATGAAGAATATTATGTTGGTTGGTGATGGTTTAGATAACACCATTATCACAGGGAGAAAAAGCACAAATGAAGGTCTATCACTATTTGCATCTGCTACCGCTAGTAAGTGTGTTAATTAATTTGCCCATGGGCCCCCACTGCTAGCAAGATGTTATTTATTTTACAGTTTTAATTATGAAAAAATGATATATATTGCAATATTTAAATGTTTAATTAGCATAAAGATTAATTCATGCTACAACTAATTAAATCTTACAATAATTGTGGCTTAATTTCAGAGGTGATGGGCCCAGGATTCATTGCAAAAGACATGACATTTGAGAACACAGCCGGCGTAGATAAAGGACCTGCTGTGGCCTTTGCATCCGCCTCCGATCGCTCCGTCTTCTACCGCTGCAGTTTTAAAGGCTACCAAGACACCCTCCACGTCCACTCGCAACGACAATTCTACAGAAAATGCCAAATATGGGGCACCGTCGACTTCATATTCGGCAATGCCGCCGTAGTTTTCCAAAATTGCAACATTTATGTTCGAAAGCCTCCACCCGGGGGAGGATTAGTGATCACAGCCCAAGGTCGGTCCACCCCACATGAAAACACCGGGATTTCTATTCAAAACAGCCGGATTATGGCAGCACCGGAACTTGCTCCGTTGCTTAAGATATACAAAGCTTACCTGGGACGCCCATGGGAGGATTATTCACGGACAATTTTTCTGCAGAGCTTTCTCGGTGCCTTGGTGCACCCTGCAGGTTGGCTGCAATGGCCAGGACATAGATTGGATTCTATATATTATGGAGAGTATAATAATACAGGGCCGGGATCGTCAACTAAGGGGAGAGTCCGTTGGCATGGTTACCAGATTATAAGAGATACAACTACAGCAAATAGGTTCACTGTTGCAAGTATGATTATGGGTCAGAAATGGCTGCCAGGTACCGGTGTGCCATTCACTTCCGGGCTGACCAAATAAGCAGACAAGTATCCCTATTACTGTTCTAGGAAAACAAATTACATGTAGGAGTGTAGGACTCTTAACATTATTAGTTATTACAAATTTGAACCTTTCCCAACAAATTTTCTTTCAATTTATAGTAGTAGGGACTACATAAATAACTATTTCCTCCCAAATTTATTTATAGTCTTCTTTATGCTTGCGGATTTGTTGCCTTGTATTACGAGTATTAGATATAGCATTCAGGAAGGTTTGAACTTCCAATTGAGCATACACATAAGAAAAGGGGTATAAGAACTATAGCACAGGTTCATCAATCCAAATGAGAGTCAAGTGGGCTATTTCCACTGCACATTATTAAAAATGAAACTATAGACAAAAAAACTCACTTATTTACAGATGCCTATTTAATTAATGGCAAGTCCTGGCACCCAGACATCGGTGTGCCAATGTACAGGCCACCGTTCACAATTGGTCTATAACCTCTACAGGCCAGTGTCAAACCAATGTACACCATGATGGTCGTTTCATATATACTTGCAAGACCTCAATGGTATTCGGTGAATGCCTTGCTGTATATGAAAATTTAACTAGGATTCTTCACTAAACAGAGATGTAAAAATATCATCCAACAAGATATTTATTTCACACCATGGCTAAGAATAAGTCATATAATACTTAGCTTCGTATATTGGTAGTTGAACAATCCGTGAAATAGGTTCCTAGGATAACAATCTTATACTGAATACTCCAGGCACCAGCCATCTTAAAAGAATGGTAATTTTTTGTAATAATGGATAATGTCCCCAGAAAGAAGTCATGAACGTTACACGAACTTGGAGAGATCACCTTAAAATGCACTCCAAGCTGTAATGAGAAAAAATTCCTGAAACCCAACAACTTAGATATGAAACATGCACAATTCGTCATATTTATCTAAATGTTATACGAGGAAAAGACATTTTTTATAATCAACCACACTGAAGTTGCTTCTACTGAGAGCCTCAGTGCAGATGAATTTGATGCAGTAAATGGTGATGATATCACTGCAAGTAAATCCAAGTTGGACAACTAGTTGAGGGCACAACTTTTCATTATCAATGGTCTCCCAGCCTCAAGTATTCTTTAATGTATATATATATATATATATAGATAGTGGAAGGTAGATGACAAAAGCTAACTCTGATATCACGTTGCTTGTTCAATAATTGAGTCCTTGCCTTGCGGAAGACAGTTGAGTGACTTGTAAATTCTCTGCAGTTAAAAACAAATATATGAAACTTAGTAATTTGAACTTTTTCTTGAAGACAACTAATACAAACGGCAATCTGAGCAAACTGCCGTCTCTTATCTGTTTGTGAGTTTTTCTGGGACTAGGATTCCCAAAGCAAATGAAGTCATTACACTCAACTTTTAGGTGATGATCGCCCACAGGTCTCTGTTCGGCCCAAGGATTTCTAACTCAAAAAATGATAGGAAAGTTACTTTTCGTTATGTTTGTGAGTTTAGTAAGGAAAATATAACAATTTTCCTATCTTATGTTTATGAGTTGGTAAGTAAAACAAAGGAATTTTATTTTGATATTATTACTATTGTATCCTTATATATTGAATATAACATGCTTAAATGTATTACAAGTTAGGATAATTACGGAATTAAAATAAATTCATTAAACTCATTTTCCTTTCCTTAGCCTTCCTACCATTTTGGTCAGGAAAATATTTAGGAAAATATTTACGGAATTTTCCTTTGCTTTGCTTACCTTTCTTAACTTAAAAAACTTGCAAACATGGGATTTCTATGGAAATTTACAATTTTCCTTAGCTTTCCTCTCCTTTCCTTAGTTTTAAAAACTGACAAACATAGATAATCCAACTAGAAAAACAATTGTTTTTTTTAAAATATAAGTCGGAGTAAGATCTCTAAGCATGAAAAAGTAGAGCAAGCATTATTTATAAATAACAAACAAAATGAAAATGCAGAACATCGTATGCATCCACTGAAGTACACTTGCAACAGAAATGAATAGGGTAAAGTACCTCCTTACAATCTTTTCTCCGAGCCTCGGGCACAAAAAAACAGACAGTTACCTATAGATTCAAGCACAAGTTAGGCACAAAGTATGGATAAAAGGTGAAACAATAATTCTTGTTAGGGTATATCAAAGTAAACCAATAAAGATATTCAAGGCCGAATGCAAGAATGTACAGATACAAAGACTCTCCTACTTTCTCTTTCTCACATAGATTATATCAGAAAAAGATTTTATCAGAAACTAATCTCTTCTCTTTCAGATACATACAGTTTATTGCCCCGACTGTTGCGTTTTTGGTGTGAAATTGAAGACATCATGAAGAAATTCATTTTCCTGTTAAACCAATCATTAATATTTATCCAGTAAGCAATAAAAAACATAAATCGAAAAAGTGATGGGAAAACCAACTATCATATGTCTGACAAATCCATTTCCTAGAAGACGTTTTAGAAATTTGACCTAAAAGATATAAAATGCATTAGTCTTTAGAGGTATGTAAAGATGGAGCTTAAAGAATAAGGAGGATGATAAAGGAACTACCTGTAGAAACTGAGACCATGTATACAATTTTAAATTTTGTTTGCCAATCTTCACTGAGGTTTCAGGGTAACAACCATCCAAAGATTTAGAAGTTCAAGGTCATATACCAACCTAAGTCGTCAATTATGCACAAAGTATAAAATATAAAGCAGTACCTCCAAAACTTTCATGAATTTACACTTAGAGTTGCAATTTTCATCCATGGGGTTATCAACCGAACTTTCGCCTTTTGATTGCAGAGAGATGCTCATGCTTCTTACTCGATTTAGCATTTTTTCCTTCATTTCTTGTATGGATGAGTATCCGTTCAGCGAATCATTTCTTTTGCATATTGAACTATCACAAGTTCCATCAGTGTCACTCGCAAATTTCTCAAGACACCGTCCTTCTAATATTAGAGTTAGTGCTTCATCTGCAGCGACACGAACTGATTCTTCATTAGCCTCTAGTAAATCCAAAAATAATGAAATTGCCCTGTATCAATTTAACATAACATGTTTTATTTCAAAACACAGTTCTGGAAAAGTCGATATAAAAAAAAGTAAAATTAGTGCTCAGGATTCAAGTAAAGCATCAAAGATGAAGCAATAAGCCAGTGATCACAACACATTTGACTAGCATGTCTGAAGTAATCAGTAACAAATAATCAACAATACAATAGAATTGAGTGTTGGAAAACCATTATTTAGTAAGGGTAGAACACCAAGAAACAATCATTTCTTCATATTGAAAAACCTATCATAACTTGGATTCTTTTTTCACATTAAATGTGACTAGTAAGATCATATGGATTCGTAACTCATATTTCAGTACGAAGAAAAATTGTCATTGAATTGTGGAGAATATACATTTCTACATTACCCTTGCCAATAAGTGTAGTTAAGTGTCCAGTTATCCATGGATGTAAGAAGAAGTGACCAAGCAGAAATTGCAGTAGCTTGAACTGCGGCCAAATGCTTTCTTGCAATAACCTTGAGAAAAAAAAGTATGACTTTTAGCTTCTAATACAGAATAAGAACACGAACACCAATAGCAACAATCACACAATGAGTATATTTCCTGTACAGAGTACGTTATACAGTACTATTATATGACTTTGGACATTTTAAGAAGTTCAAACCTAAAACATATTCTGAGACCTCAAATAGTTGCAAAGTTTATGAAATATGATGAGTTGTTCAGAAACATGTCTACAACTAAATTACAGGAGCAGCTGCAAAAGCAATATTTCCAGTACTTTATAGATTGTTACACATATTAGAACTTTCACCAACATTTATTTGATAATATGTCAAGTTCTCACAAGTCACAATTAATGACCTTCATAGATATTGTTATAGGATAGGGCAACTATTTGCGTATACATAGGCATGTCAATCGGGCTATGTGAGCACGGTTAAAGGTTGTCTAAGCTCAGCCCATTTTAAAATTATCGAGCTCGAGTATGGGCTTGGCCCATTCGGATTATAATAACTCCGTCCAAATAAGATCACGAGCTTCGGGGTTTTTTCGGTCAAGCTCGTATTGAAATATAGTATTATTAAGATCGACTTCTAGACCCAAAAAATATAATTTAAAGTAACTTATTTAAAGTCATTTTTTTACTAATCCAATTGAAGTTTAAATTGACATAAATGAGCTAATTTATAAATACTCTAGTATTTATTATTTTTAATATTTAATCTTAATCTTTTTTCATGTAATTAGTAATTACTAGATGTTATTATGAAAATGATAGAAGGTGACCACTTTAAACAAAACATAGTACTCACCTTTTAGTTAAACATACGATATATAAATATAAATCGAGGGTGAATATGTAATAATTAATATAAATAGTCTATATATTTTATATGTTTTAGCACTATAATTTGGTCCGGCTTATATAATGGGCCGAACGACATATTGATCAGCATTGTCCCGAATTTCAATTCGGGTGTGAATTTTTGTTCAAACTCATCTCGGCTCACTCTCAAATAAAATTCGAGCGAGCTTTTAATGGGCTGAACAATCAGGCTTTGGGCTTGACCGACCAAATTGACAATTCTACCTATACATAGTATATAAATGGTGCAATATTATAACTACTCTTAAAACTTTGAAAAAGATTAGCTCCAAATCACAATACAAGACATCTAGAAAACAGATTGACATCAGATTGAGTATATACATTAGATTCTGATTCTGAATGAATGAACTTCCATATAATTTGCATAGATCTTTCAGTCTCTTCTGAATCATTTCCACCAACAAAAGCGACAATGGCCATACAATCCAGGATCTATGACAGAAATTTGTTAAGAAACCAAATATTAGTCTCAATTCTATCAGATAAAATCTAATAACATCAAAACTATAGAATATGTTATTTCTTTCAGAGAAATATCCATACAGATGTTAACTTCACTGGTTCAGACCCAGGTTTCAGAGATTGTGAAAGTGGGGCCTGTGACTCTTCATACAATTCATGAGCATTGTCTCCACAGCCTATGGTGATTGCAAGCAATCCTAGCAATACATGAAAATTAGCAAGGGAAATACTAAAATAAAGAAGGGAGGAGATATGTCATTTAGAAGAAATAACTACCAAGAACACGAGCAGCCAAACAGCTCTCTTTTGAAGACCCCTTTTTAAAGAAATTCAAGCAACGACAAAGAATTGTTGCAAAACTGCAAGATTAAGCATAACAAGAGAGTTGGTAAAAAGACCAACGAAGTTATACTTAAGGTAAAAAAATACAAAAATCCAGCTTGATGTTATCATGTTATAACCACATACAAGCATATGCAGGGAAGGGTGTGCAAGAGGAGGATATTCGAGGTGAGACATTTTTCACATATTACAGTCGGAGAGATTTATACCATTTTGCACCCCAAAGAAAAAAGAAGAGGAAAAAAAAATACATGTGGCAGAATGGCTTTTAAAACTCTTCATAGAAAGGCATTAGCTTTTGGAGGAAAACACAAAAAGAACAACATACTACAAGGTTGCTATATGAAATGGGGAACAAACATATGAGAAATGAACTCAAGACCTCAAGGAACCAAAGATCAATCACGCAGACTAACAATAACCAATTTTTTTTTATCTGTTGAATAAGCCAAACAATCTATATCAAGCTCGTAAAATTTACTATTTTGGCAGAACTACTTGTAAATCCTACATATGCATAAAATTAAATGTGCCAATAACAACTTGACTGAGTGGTCTAATTAGAGATGCACACAAGTTCCGACATCACTATTTAGCTAGTATATGTCTAGATTATGTGATGCATCTTATCCTAAAATCCCTTCTCGGAGAAGTAGAATTTGCCTCTAAAAACACAATGTCAACCAGCATGAGCTACAAAAATTCAAAAAATATAACAGAATTGATTACTTCTTTTCAGCAAACTGATGCTGATAGTTGCCCATAAAACCCTCACTAATGGAAGATAGAGCACTCTCCCTTGCCGAACCCCTGGAAAAACATTTCCAGTAAACTCAAATCAAACTCATGAAACATAATTAAGTAACTAAAAGAAACCAACTCTAAAAGATAAAGTCAAACTATAAGAAGCTGAAAAGGTAGAATATAAGAAAGCATTACATTTTTTGGAATAGAGTATCCAAAAACTGATCCATAGTCTGTGTTCCCCCACGTCAACTCACAGAAAAATCTGAGTCATCACACCTGGAAACCTTCTTCTTTGGAAGATCATATGATATACTCTAGAAGCTTCATGCAATTTATTTTCTTCTTGTAACACGGAAAGCAACAAGTTGCAGTTATAACGGCAAGGTACGTAACCATGGGAGAGCATATCTTCACATATTCTGAAGGCATTGATGCTCAAACGACTATTACACAGGCCACTAAGTAAATATTCATAAGAAGCCTTAGAAGGGGAAAACCCTTTTTTAAGCACTGTAAGTGAAAGTAACAATGCATCACATAGTCTTCCAGTCTTGCAAAGGCCACTTATCAAAGTGTTGTACATGATTTTATCTGGTACAAAACCATTTGCATTCATTTTATTGAACAAGCCAACAGCTCTATAAGTTTCACCAAATCGGATATGTCCATCAATGAGAATTTGGAAGGTCTCCAAATTAGGACGCACACCTTCTCTTTGCATCAGATCAACATAGGTATGTGCATCCTGCATCCTGTCTGCCCAACAACATTCAGAAATAATGAGATTATATACGTACAAATTCGGCAAGAGGCTAGTTTTTTTAATTTTCTGAATCAGTTTTGGTGCAAAGAAAATTAGTTCTTCTTGTGAATCAACAAATGTCCGATAGTTTTTGCCCACTGGCACAACAGCTTTCTTATTGAGCAACTGGAACAACATTTCCTGTGCCTTCTTAGATTTGCTATGTGCAACATGCCATTTTCTTTCTAAGCACCTAAAATTTCTGCAAACACCACTGACCAGTGTAACATAGGTGATCAGGTCAGGCTCAATCTGACTTCTCTCCATCAAATCAAGTAATCTGAACGCAAACTCAATCTCTCTCTTCCTCAAAAACTGGTTTATAAGAGAGGTATAAAGCACAATATTCGGCATAAAACCATCTCCCAACATTCTCCCAAGGTAGAGGTAACTTTTCTCAGTCATGTTTTTATTAATAAACACACTTACAAGTGCAGTGTAAGCCTGGCAATTAGGTCGCATACCATGTTCTACCATTTGATCAAACAGTTGACATGCTTGAATTGCTTTTCCATTCTTAGAGTAGGCATTGATCATTGAGATATATACGGTGTCATCGGGATCAACACCAGCCTCAAGCATCCTCTTGAACATATATTGTGCTTCATATATTCTTTTTTCTCTGCTTAAACCATTAATAATAGAATCATATATAGCAACACTAGGCTCCAGTCCACTCGCATGCATCTGGTCAAGAATATCAAAGGCTGATGCCATGGCACCGCGCTTAGAGAGTTCATTAACCATTATCAAGTAAGTTGCGAGGTTTGGAACTAAACCCATGTTCTGCATGAGTCAACTAGAGTATTGACATGCTCTGCAAGTCCTTCCTGATAAAGGCTCCTGATCAAGGAGTTATATGTGGAGCACAAAGGCTGGAATCCAAGACTCGCCATTTTATCCATGCAACACAGAGCAGCATCAATATTTCCCACCATACTCAGTGCACTGGTATAAATACTGAAGGCCATACCAGCTAGAGACGAGCCGCATCCCACAATTTTCCCAAGTAAATGGTTGATTTCAAGTTCCACGTCACTAGTAGATTTAGAATTAGCAGAGATAGAGAACGATGAAAGGTCAATACCACAGCCATCTTTGCAAATTGCCTGCAAAATAATAAGAGCAAGATGAAGTTCGTGCCCTTTCAGATACTTCTTTGTGAGAGTAAAAAAAAGAACATGATCAGGAACCACCCCACTCTCCAGCATCTTGCTGTACAATTCATCAGCTTCCATTAACCTATTTGTCTCACAAAGAGCATCAATTAAGGCTGTAAAACAGTGCACTGATGGAGCTATTCCAGAATCACTCATGATACTTAAAACCATGAGTGCACTATCAACTTTATTTTGCTTACAGTAATTATTGATCATAATACTGTAGGTCACAGTATTAGGTTTCAATCCTGATTGCACCATCAGGTTATGTAAAACCCAACATTTATCAAACATACTCAAACTACCAAAGCCGTGTATCAATGTGTTGTAAGTATAGTTGTCCGGTTCACACCCTTTCTTTAGCATTCTTAAGAATACTCTCATAGCCATCTTCAATTTTCTTTTCTTACAATATTCACAAATTAGCGAAGTGTACATTGTTTTGTCCAGAATAAGACCAAAAGACTCCATTTCCATACATAAACATTCTGCCTCCTCAATCCGACCCCTCGTGCAAAAACCAAGAACCAGTGATTTGCAAAAATAAGGACTGGGTGGCACTCCTCTATCAGACATTCTATAAAGAAGACAGAGAGCTTGATCTAAGTAACCCCTATAACATAAACCATCTGCCAACATATTATAACACCAAAAACCCAGTAAAATTCCTGTATCATCTATCCTAACAAAGTAATCAAATGCCTCGAATACTCTATCTTTGATACAAAGCTCTTTTAGAATAGCAACACACGCACCTTTACCTGGTACAAAACGCATTGCAATGAGCCTATCAAACAGCAATTTTGCTTCCTCTAATTTTCCCAATTTACAATAACAAATTACCATGGAATTCAACAACTACTGGTTAGAACTAATACCTTTACTAACTATTTTATCTACATATAACAATTCATCCATCTGGGTTTCACCTGAAGTCACAAGTTTATTAATAAGGGCGCCATAGCTACACGGGTCAAGTTCCATACCTCGATTGATTGCGAAATCCACAGCTGAAAATGCCTCATGAACTGTTGAACACTGCGAAATAATTCGTTGAATGACTCGCTGAGCAGATGATAACAAGCCACGGCGAATAAGCTTATCTGCTAACGAAAAGCAGAGAATTTTGTGGTCACTCGAGGGAAACGGAGGGTCTAATAGCTGAGGGCAAGTGGCAAATTCCCTCCTTGATTTAAAGGAGAAGAAGAATTCAGTTGGGTTAACCTTCTTAATGATCATATCTGTGTTAATTTTGGTGTAGAATGAATTGAGGAGGTTTGCAGTGAGAAAGAATCATTTTTTTAACTGACCCAAGTGATGAATTTGGAAGAAAAATTGAAGAACCCAGAAAATATAAAGATGGTGAAAGATGAGATGGACTAAAAAAATGAGAAGACATGGTTGCAACTGATTGAAGGGGTGTGAGAGAGGGAAATAGGCGATGCTAAAGCCATAAACTGGCATAAAACCTCCGTGTTGGAGCTTTGAAGAATTTGAATCAATGGGTGAATTTTGTGAAGTGGGGGCGACGGGCGAGGGATTACTCCAATCGTGCTTAATTGAAAAGAGTAGTTTCTTTCAATAATTTGATAAATTTATTAGAGCGATTAATTATATTACATTCTTATTTTAAAAATTATCATTCGTATTTATTCAGATAACTTAAAACAAAACAAAAACTTAATATATAAAATCTCAAAATTTATCATTTTCTAATTACAAATTGATACAAGGTGTAAATCCACATTTTCATAAGTAAAAACACAAACAAATAACATTTTTTGCTACTGGTTTTAAAAAATAGAAGCACAAATAATACTTCCTCTGTTCCAAATTATCTACTATTTTAGCAGAAAAATTTTGTCCCACAATATCTGCTTTTTCAAGATTTTAATTTTAATGCATTTTTTCTATTTGTTTTCCAAGTTTGCCCCTTTATCTTAATTGTTGATAGTCATTACTCATTCAAGGCTCTCCTCTTTTTTAAGTATCCTTTTCATATTCTCACCTATAAAAATGTGATTGTCAAAGTTATGCTTCTTAAAAGACATTGGCACACTCTTCTATGGACAATCTCCTTTTACTAAAGCCTTAATTGCAGAAAATAAAAAATCAGCACATAAGGGTATTTTAGTATTTTTATCACACATATTGGTATGTGTGTGAAACTCTAGAACAGCAGATAATTTAAAACGGAGGGAGTAATAAATAAAAAGAGTAAACACTACTTACATTTACCTATCTGCTCGGGAAAGAATTACACTCGTCAAAGACGGATTGAAAGTAAAATGATATTTCTACAATTTTTTTTAATATTTACGCAACAAAAGTGTCGTTATAAATATATAACGACGATAAAGTTATCGCTATATGATCTATATCGACCATTTTTGTATGATATCAACTTTTTATGAATAAATATTTATTTTTTTAAAAATATTATTCTAAATAGTAATATGATAATTTAATAAATGTCATAGTTACGGGTGATATGTATAAATTTTATAAAGTAAGTAAGTTGTTATAAAATATTCGTTTTGTCGGGAAATATTTGTTTTATCGGAGAATATTCGTACGACGGCGCAATCATTGGTGGACCCCACAACAAAATAACTGTCGGATATAGAAAGCGACAAAAATAACGATAAATTTTTTACCGTTAAACTGTTGAAATAACCGATGATAAAAGTACAGTAAAATGCGTTGTTGCACAGTACCACACAAATTGCACAGTATCTCTAATTATTGATGTTTACGTAAGAAGTCACTCAGTTTTATTCAACAATTATCACAGTAGTTGTTGTATAGTATCTCATATTATTGATTCAATTATTGTCACAGTATCATCTGCGCAATATTTTATATTATTAAATCACTAATTGACATGACAAAATTACTCATATTATTATTAGCATTATTGGCATTGTCTAAGAAAGTTTTGTCGAGGAAAAAAGTTAGGTTATTTAATTGCGCGCCAGACCAGTACGGAAAAATTCTTATCGGAAATCCCCCTCTTTCATGTGAACAATATGGTTGTCAATATTGTGAGTTATAATATAAATGATAAATAATTGTTAAAAAATTAAAAATGTGTTGTGGTAATTATTTATTCGATTTTTGATATAAATAAAGGTGTTTGTCATGATCAGACGTTTGTTGTAAGTTTGGTTTATTATTCCATGGGGAGACGTGCTAATTTTTCAAACCGTCGGTTGAAGTTTTAATAGTAAATCAATATGGACCGTCGGTTGAAATTTTACTAGTAAATCAATATGTACCGTCAATTGAATTTTTAATTGTAAATGAATGTGGACCGTCCATTTTAATAGTAAATAAATCTGAACCGTCTGTGAATTACTTACTATTCAGTCCATTTTCCTATATATAGGTTGTTTAGTTAATAAATGAAACTCACACCAGAATTAGAGAATTCTTCTTCTATAATACTGTGTGTATTTCTTTCTAGTATAATAATACTTTGAGTGTAGCTAAGAGTGCAAGATTTTCTCAAGATAATCTTTGTTATACCAGTCAGATTTAATCTCATACAGATGTAAATGTATTATTTTCTTAATACTCATAAGAGTTGTCATTCTATTCCTTAATAATATGTGGGAATAACTTGCCTACGCGAATTAACGTTTGCCTGGTGAATAACCTTTCGTATTCATTTTTTATTATGTTGTGAAAATTATCTGTCTACGCAAATTAACGTATGGCGGGTGAAAATCCATTTGTAATTTGTATACTCTTTCATACTCGTATGAGATATCATATCTTTTGTACTTGTCAATGATATCGTTTTCTTTCATATTTATCTATTTATGGTACAAAATTATTGTTTGTTTCCATAACCTTATTATCAAATGGTAAAAATCCATGAAATTAATAGAATATCCTTAATAATTTGCGCTTCATCTAGTACCAGTGCATTTGAATATTGGTCTAAACTTTCTTATTAAATTGTAATCTATTCATCCGAGATATTATTCATGTCGGGGTGCTATTCACGTCGGAGTAATATTCACGACATAATTTAATTTCTTTTATTTGTCAAAATTATCTTTGAAATTTGAATCTTAAATATCATTCATTTATTTTACTCCATAATTAGTTAACATGTTAACAATTTGGACATTCTTGAACTCTGGATAAATTAAATTATAAATCTCTAATATTTATCATTGATCTCACTTGATTCACTCTTTATATCTTTGCCATCATTCTCATATTTATATCGTGGTGAAAGTCATATTTAACCTGTAGTGCAAAGATGGACTGTTGATTGATATAATTATGTCCAGAAATTGTTTATTGATATAATCACGACCTTTAATGTTATTGATAAAGGTTTGTGGTGAAATTCCTCTTTGGCCCATAATGCATAGATGGACATGTGTTTGACATTTATCATGAATATTGGTGATACAAACGAATATTTTTGGCCCGTGGTGCGTAGATAATTTGTTGATTGAAAATAATTATTTATGGTGTTATGGGGATAAAATATTGATGATGAACTTTTAAGTCATATAAGATAGTAGACATCACTCTACTTGACTTTTCTAATTGATTGATATTTTCGCTGTAATTGTTGATCTAAAACTTGTTGTCTATTGTATTTTATCAGATTTTTTCATGTTAAGGATGAAGAATAATTTATTCTACATTATCTTAGTCCTAATATTATTTACTGAGTTAGTTGAGCTCACCTTTTTTCTTTTTGGTTCCATTGTTCTTCTCGAGAAGCGAGTACGTAGCTGAGAGTAGTCGATGAGTGGATTAATGGTCCAAAATAGTTGTTATTGTAGTCCTCACTATTCTATAAAATAGTGTGATAATAATTATAATGAGGACCTTATTTGAGTTTGAATATTGTCTACAAGATAATATTTGTATTGAAAGTCATAATTTATGTTTTGTCTTATTTGCACGACAATTTAATAGTTATAAATAGGGAAGTTTGTATTTGGATTCTGTACCGTGTATTTTGACGACTCAAAATGGGTTTTGTAAACCTATTTTGGGGGCGTCATAATTTTGTTATGAAAATATCATTTTTTATTATAAATTTATCAGTTTCCTATATTTAATACATTTATGGCTCAAATACGTTTTAAATCTCAAAGTTTTACACTTTAAACTTTAATTTTCAACTTTAAAACATTAAGGTTTAATGTACTCTATAAATTAAATCTTTTTGACTACCAAATTTAGTAATTTTTTATCGGAATAAGTCACGCAACACAAAATAAAATGGTATTTAAGTATTTTAAGGGTATATGTGATTTATATTAATTTCAAATTTTTTTATTTTTCTTCTTCATTACACACTAATCACGCTGTTACATTTTTTTATAATTCCAAAGTTATTTAAGATCTTTTATTAATTTCAAAATTAAATCTTTTAATGATATATATTGTTTATATTAACTTCAATTTTTCTAAAAATTTTTCATCACACACTAACCATATAATCCATAATACTCTCACTTGGAATTGAAGTGAAATAATCCATAATACTCTCATTTGGAACAATTGTTATTTGTTGGTGACCAAAAGATTTAATTTATAAAATTTTAAAATATTAAAGTTTAATGTTTTAAAATTAAAACATTAAAGTTAAAGTTGTAAAAAGTAAAAATTTAAAAGTTTAAAGTGTAGTTAAGCCTGCATCTACTTTATCAGCATAAAACAAATTCAAAGATTGTTTTTTTCAATCCACTCCAATGACAATTCGAGTAATCAAACGATTAAAAAATACGGAGTTACTTACTCGAGTTGATATAAAATGTAAGGAAATTAATATTTTCATAAGTAAAAATTGATATTTTTATAAGATATCTATTATATAGGTGTGAGATCATGGGCGGAATTACTTCAGTTCATATGACACCACAACCCTAGAATCTGAAGCATGTTAATGTTAATTAAGCTTGATATTTGTTATGGGATAGTATTAATTCATTTACTTTCTCACGTTCTTCCACATTTAATAAATTAATAATATTATTATAAGATAAAATAATATTAAATAAGTTTGATGATTAATTAATTAATATTACACTCATTTGTCTTACTGAATTAATCATACCTTGATATAATTTTTTTTGTAAATGAGAAAAACTTAATTCATTTTATTCTTTGGTGACTCTCTACTCATGCCGAAAGGAAGATGGCCAGGAAACAACTAGCGAAGAAGGTTTTGAATATATAATATTATAATTTATAATTTATCTATAAAAATAATTGTCAGTTATTTAAAGGTTCAAAGTCTGATTAATAATCATATAGTTCGGGGGAAATTAATATATATATATATATATATATGTATGTATTTAAAGTAATTAGACTCACAATTCAAATGTTGACAAAAGTTAGAATATGATGTTGTGAAAATACTATAATTGGGCAAAATTAATTTGGAAGAAGCACTCCAAGCGTCAATAAATAATTTTTTTATTGATGTATTTTGACTGTGTGAAACCCATTTATTATTTATGTGAAACCCATTTATTATTTATGTGATAAAAAACTTGTGAAACTATAATTTTTACTTGTAAAAATATCAATTCTCAAAAAAAAAAAAAAAAAAGATTGACCAAAAGTCAAGCAATTTGATTACTACCAAGTACCAACTGCCAACTAGCAAGCAGCAAATTCCGACCAGCCAATCTTTATCTTCAATTGACTAATAATAAGTCCTCGTGTTTACACTGTCTTTGATCAAATTGAAATACAATTTCGATGCCGACACTGTCGTGAATATAATGGAATGGAATATTAATCAAGCTAAGAGCAAAAAGCAGAATTAAAATTAAAATAAAAATCTTACAACAAAATTATCAATTAAAAGCCATGTTTAGTTACAATTGAATGAATTAAGAAATCAAATGTTGATCCTTACTACAAATTAATACAATTACACAATAATATTCCCATAGTCATTAAATAAGGATCCTATTTGAATTGTTAATTTTTCTTATGCCTATTAAAATTTGTCAATAATATATATATATATATATATATATATATATATATATTATTCACAATTCTCAATATGCATTTTTTTAAAAATCGACAAATCAAACGTGACTCTCGTTTTAAGACGACAAGACGTTACACTAAAATACTCTAGTTTTTTTGTCGAACATTAACATTTGTATCTGCTGAAACTTGAAAATTACTAGAGCCAATTTGCCTCGAGACAGTTGCATTTGATGTTAAAAGAGTAGAACCTTTGTTCAAGCTTCGTTTCTCCGATAAATTAACCACCACGTATGACTGAAATTCCGACCTTGTTCGACGATGAGACGAGCCCTCGTCGTTGGCTCCCATCAGAGTGTGGTAGCTCCGGTTAGAGGTGTCGGAAAGGGAACGGTAACCGTTGTGAGGCTTCTGTTTCTTGAGGGTGTGGAGGAGAAATGGAATTAAGCCTTCCATGCCTTAATTTGCTAGAGCTTGCTCTTCTCTTCTGCTTCTTAATTTTGATCTATATATTATATGGTTTTGAAATGAAGTTGTGGGGAATAATGTCACAACTTACATTTATTTATACAGCTACTAGTGGTATTTGACATTTGTGTCCTTTTTGTTTTTTTATTTATGGATAAGAATAGACATGTAAAGTCTTCCATTTAATTAGTGTGTGTGAAAATGAAATTAGTAGGTGAAGTGTTTGGAAAGTAATTTGGTTATAATATTAGTAGGTGAAGTACTCAAAAGAATAATCATTTTGATTGGAGCACATACCAGAATTTGAATGTGTTTTTGAGTAACAAATTCAATTACGTTAAGAATATTGAAAATTTTATTAATTTTAGATACGTACGTATGATCCTTTAAAATAATAATACATGTCTTTTTTAATAATTATATTGTTTATGTTTTACAACATAATTTTATTTATTATGTTTTATTTCATAAAAATAAAAGAATTAATTAATAGTAATATAAACAAAATAAGTAAGTATAACAGAGTAGTAATTATATATAATTTTAGAATAAACAAAATAAATCATTAAAAGTAGTGGGTTTTCACCAAACAATTGTTGGTAAAATTGAGATAATTTTGTCATTTGTATATGGATGGTGGACTTTTAGGTAAATTACATGGTCAACGAACTCATGATTGAAATCGTCCTTTTGACCTCTTCAAAACCTCTTTTTTTTTTTTTTTTGAGAATTTCTACAAATAAATTTTATAATTCTGCAACATATTGATTTTTTTTTATAAAAAACCCCTTAACATTTGTTTAATTATTTATGTCATAAAAAAACATCGAATATGCTATCAGAGTTAACTTATTTCATTTTAATTTTTAAATATATTTGTTTAATTATTAATTTTAAAATAATTATTATTCATTTTTTTGGTAATAATTATTCATTTTTTTGTGTTAATTCTTGACTGAAATTAAACAAACATCTTGATTGTTTTGCAGAGCTAAAACTTTGAATCTTTGATGTTATGACAAATAAAATTATAACAACGTTAAATATATAAGCACGTGAGTACGTGAAATAAAAAGAGAATATGAAAATACTCGCACAATATTATTTTTATCATAGGAGGAAGATTAAGTTTTACTTATTATTTATATATTTTATTATTTTTCTTAATTTTAATATTACACAAATATAAATTAGACCCTATTAATTTTAAGGTCCAAATTAATATAATCTCTTATTTATTTTAGTCTACATAAATTAAATATAATTTGACCAAAATATAAAAAAAACCAATTAAAATATTTAAAATATAAATTTAAATGTTATTTATTTATATATTTGTTTGGCGTATTACATTAGGTCCTCCTTAAAAAGGATTCCGTCTTTAAAATCAAAAGAATAACGAATATTCCACTCGAATAGGCTCTTCTATTTTCTATGTTGCTTTCCGTTCCGAATGATTTTAGAAAAAATAAAATTAATATTTAATTATTAACAAAAAATTTGAATTATTACCATTATAATTTTTTGAGACAGAGGAAGTATGATAAGAAGAATCATTATTTTCACAAGTATTTTCCCATTATAAATTAAATGTTCTTCTACCACGCTATTTTCTTTTCCCGCCTTCTAGAAGTTGATCAATGGTTAAAAGTGGATTGTTATAATGATGTCTGTATGCGATCGGTTCTTTATGGATGGATTAAATATATATATATATATATATATATATATATATATATATATATATATATTAAGTATTGGGATTGGAATACAGTTGCAGAATAGTTTTAAACCAAAAAGGGCTCCAATGGATACTTCCAATAATATAGAGACTTGAGTTCTCCCATAGTTGATATATTTGAAGTTGATGTTAACTTCAAATTTTAACAACTGTATTGGTACACTTAAGGCAATGTTCGTTTTTAAAAAGTATGTTTGGGATTGAATTATTTATCTTAATTTAATATTATTATGGATTATTTTATCCTATGATGGGATTAATTGTCTTTTTATTAGTCTCATGAACTTTTTTTTTGTCATTCCTAAGGCTATTTATGAGGAATTATATAATTTTGATTTATAATCTCTCATATTTTAAGTTATAAAATGGTTTTATGGAACTAATAGTTTCACATTAAGGGATTAATTATCCTTTATTAAAGGATTAAATTTGGATGAAGAACGTAAATTTTTCGTATGGGGTGTTTGTTACATGTCATGTAAGATGCACACCGAAATTAAAATTACTGAGTATTTGATTTAAATACTGGTAATTAAAATTGGTCATATCTTGTTATTTTTGTTTGGCAGAAGTTAGTTGATTACTAATAATAGTTATAGTGAATGTTTCGTATGAATTCAAGAATCTTGGGTATGTTTTTTTAATGTTCAATTTTTACTAAAATGTCCCATATACTAATTTATATCAAATAATTCAAATAAAATTAACCTCCCAAATTATTGTCCAACTAGTTAATTCAATATAAATTTAGTAAATTATATTTGAAGTTTTATTACTTTTGTAAAATAATATATATATGTGACGCCTTTTTAAAATTAGGTATCGTCACCCATCTTGGTTCATGGCTTACGTGGTACATAAATTCAAATCTGACTTACTAACCTAACTGTCAGTATATGATCTGACGTAAAACTATGAGTTTGAATACAAATATTGTCTCTACTAGATATTATACAAACTCAAAAGAAGTCCTCATTACAACTATTATCACACTATTTCATTGGAATAGTGAGGACTCTTAATCTTATCCTCTGGACCATTACTTGCGTTCCACAGGCTTCAAATCCCATTTGGGTTCTCATTTTAAGAAGAAACGGTGAAAAGAAAAGGGTGAAATTCAATGGCCCGATAAAAATATTAGGACTAAGATAATGCGAATAAATTATCATTAGCCTTGACGATGTTAAACGATAAAATACAATAGACAACCAGTTTAAGCTGCGGTGGAATAAGCAATCCATTTAAAAGTCGAGTAGAGAATAAAATCTCTACTATCTTTTAGGTTTTAAAGGTTTTCATCAATTTTTATCGGCGAGACTCAGAACAATAAATAAACCACCACATCTAATCATCCCCTGCATTACCACGGTCGAGGATTTTCATCAAATTATCAATGGTCACGACTATCTTAGAATCACCCCTGTCATAATCATACCAAAACTATCCATCATCATTCTGAGCCCATTGAGGACTTTTGTCACATCATTTATATCAAGTCGTGATTATAGAATGATCCCAGTCATAATCATACTAAGTTCATCTATCTTGCGTAATAAAGATAACGTAATATAACATGAGGATGATGAAATGACATAATAATTCAATAAAACAAGTTCAAGAATTATTTAATCCATGAATTATTAACGTCCAAATTATCGGCGTGATCTTTGTTTAATAGTAGAGTAAAATTCAAGAATGATCGGAAGAATATTTCCATGAAAAGATCTTTGGATGAAACGCAAATATCGAGGATATTCTACTAATTTCATGGAGTATATGAAGTCAAAGTTTTAACCAACCCAGGTATAATAAAGAATGGAATAACAAAAGAAATCACCATGCATGCGGTGCTTGCGTAGACGAGGTTATTCAACCAGAATAATAATAACGGAACGGTCGGTGAAATTACAAGCGCATGATGTTCCAACGAATAATAAAAAGATGGAACCCGGATCCGGTGTAAAACACACGATAGGATATTCAACAGAGAATGATAAAAGAAGCGAACCCGGTCCTGTAAAACACATGAGACGGGATGTTCAATGAGAATAATAAAAGCGGAACCCGGTCCTGTAAAACACATGAAGACGGGATGTTCAATGAATAATAGAAGAATGTCACCAAGTATAGGAATTAATCACAGCGTATCTGAGTTATTCCAATGAAATAATAAGCAATGGAATAACATAAGGATTTCACCAAGTATAGGGTATCGCTGGCGTGATCTGAGGTTTGTATAGGGTATGCCACTTTTACGAGTTATTCCAATGAGAATAATAATGAATGGAATAACGAAGTTCTCTTCGAAGAAAGAATAACACCACTTCTTACCGTAAAGAATGAATATAGAAGTAGTGAGTAAGGCGAGAATACTCTTCTTCTTTCTATAATTTTCTCTATAGTTTCTCTAGAGTTTGATGAATTAAATAAGAAAATAATGAAGGAATGAAACTGTTTATAGGAAAATGGAATGCGTAGTAATTAATCCATGAGCAGTCCAGATTGATTTACTTTAATCGACGGTCCATATTTAAAGAAAAATCTTTTAAATAAAATATAATATATTCTATTTATATAAAAATATTTTCTTATCTGCAAACACTATACAATCTTATCTGCAAAACACTATCAAAACACTATCGTAATAAAATATAATATATTCTATTTATAGAATAACTTTAATAAAAAGATTCTATTTTATATAAAAGATGTTTCATTTTATTACGTTAATAATACTGAATAAAACAAAACGTCATTATCGCTTATAATAATTCATATTATTAATCGACAATAATGGAATCAAACCGGTGACTTTCCATAAGCGTCAATAATCAATACCGTGTCTTACTACGCAACCACACGTATTCTTCGTACTTTTACTACTGAAGGTAGTTCAACAAGTAACCACGGTAAAACTTCCGCCGTTATTTCAATAAAATATTTTTGTCGTTTTCTCGATCAAACAATAATTACATTATGGGTCCTGATGATTGGTAGTTGTCTGAATATTCCCTGCTAAACCGAATATTCCAGACCAATCGAATATAATATAACCACTTGCATACTTTTGCAAAATTTATAAATACTACCCACAACTATAATATTATCTCAAATTCACACCATAATATTAAAAATTATTTTGACAAAATTTAAATCTTTATTGATAAAATCACTGGGTCTCACAATCTCCCTCCTTATGGAATTTAAGCCCTCCGAAATTAGAATGCGATACTGGTATGATAAAGAGATGAGAATACCTTGAATACCTTTATCATTGAAAACATTAAATTCATTTTTCTGCAATCCATTTAAAGATATTCATTAACAATTCATCTTTTGCACTACGGGCCAAAGATATTTATTAACAATTCATCTTTGCACTACTGAGCCAAAAGATATATAAGCTGTAAAACCAATAATCTTGAGACTTAGCTTAATAGTATCACAACCATGAATTATCCATACATCTCTTTGGTAAGGATATTCGTGTTTTTCAATTACTGATCGTGATTATCTTAGAATAATCCGTAGTCATAATCATACCAAGTCTATCAATGCACTACTGACCAAAGATGACTTTTACCACATCCATGAATTAATATTTCATTCTTTGAGACTCACTTCAATAATTAATCCATATCATCGAATCATCCTGCACTTCTACGTGCCGAGGATATTCATTAGTATCACGACCACGAATTATCCATGCACTACTACCAAAGATAATCGTGTATTCATTAGTATCACGACCACAAATTATCCATGCACTACGCCGAAGATAATCGTGTATTCATTAGTATCCGCGACCACAAATTATCCATGCCTTTACTGACGAAAGATAATCGTGTATTCATTAGTATTACGACCACAAATTATCCATGCACTACTACCAAAGATAATCGTGTATTCATTAGTATCACGACCACAAATTATCCATACACTACTACCAAAGATAATCGTGTATTCATTAGTATCACGACCACAAATTATCCATGCACTTTCTGACGAAGATAATCGTGTATTCATTAGTATCACGACCACAAATTATCCATACACTACTACGAAAGATAATTGTGTATTCATTAATATCACGACCACAAATTATCCATACACTACTGCGAAAAGATAATTGTGTATTCAATTCTGATTTATGATTATCTTAGAACAATCTACGGTCATAATCATACCAAGTCCATCTACATGCACTTCTGAGCCCGAGATGACTTTCAACGTAATATAAGCGTGAGGATAATGATATAAAGAATCAATCAAATGAGATAAAGGATAAATATTAAACATTTATAATATAATTTATCCGAGATTCAAGAATATCCCCATGTTATCAATCACTTAATAATCTCATAATCTAATATCATTAATATTATAACAATATTTTAATCACTTCTTAAATTTATAAACAATTTATCTTAATTGTTTACGCTTTACCATATAATGCATTTAATCATTCAAAATGCCATACTCATAAAGATATCATCACCAATTATCAAATCTCTCAAAAATATGTGCATATACTCTATATAGGATTCTTTAGCCATAAAATCCTATTTTCAACTTTGTTATTTCACATAACATATTTAACTCATATGTTCAAGTAACTAAACTATTTTCATGAAAAATACCAAATCAGTCCCAAAATATTTCTTTTTTTGGGATTTAGCATAATATAGTCCCATAATGAAAATATATTTTTCTCGAATTTTTAAAATTCATTTACTATTTTTCAAAAATCAATTTCTAATTAATTTCTTAAGAAATTAGCTACCTCAAGGTTAACTCCAAAATTCCCAAATCTTGGCAGGACCTTACACATGTTAACGTGAGCTTCAGGTTTAAATTTCATGGTCATCGAGAGTTATATAACTTTCGGTTATAAGCGTTTTAAATCGGAAAAACCTAAATATTGAAATAGTCATAACTTGCTCATTTTAAGTCGAGAATGAGCTCATTTTTGGACAAGAGATACTTTATACCATATACTTTCATGTCCCAAAAGGCCAGAATTTTTCTCATAATTTAAGTGGCCGAAACAGCCTCTCTAAAATCATGGCGAGAAAGCTTTTTGGTTTTTGCAGCTTTGCACTCCTTTGCTAAAATCAGTCCACACAAAAATCTACAACACCTTTTCCAGTAATTCCACTTGGATTAGTTAGGTAACTCATAGATCTAACTCTAGGACTTGACCACATTCAAAAATTCAAAATATAATAGGAGATATGGTCAATTGAATTTCATATTACGTTTTTTTACTAAAATCGATTTTCAACTCTTTGTGATTTCTAAGAAACTTTCATGTTTTCACATACTAACCAACATAACTCATCATAAACTTACTAATACTTCATATACCCATGATTTTTATTAGTTCTATACTTTTATTATGACTTTCATCATAATCCACGTAAATGAGATCCTTTTAGTTGAAGAAATATTTGAGGTTTAAGAAATGGGTTTTTATCTTTGAAATCAATACAAAATTCGATTTCACGTTCTAGGGTAGGCTAGGAAGTCTTCAAGAATACGCCAAGAAATTTATTAATGATAGAAATATCATTCAAAAGCTATTATTCTCGTCCAAGACTTGGATAAGACGTCACATTAATACCAACCGTGACTTATCCCTTAACTGGATAAGACTCACAATGATACCTATCAACTTGTCATCTTCGATCATGACGCGTCGCCTCTGAAGAAAGTCCGGCTTGGTGCTTCCACACAAGGAAGTCAACAACGAAAGGATCGGGCTCTTTACTTATGGCTTGATATAACAAAGGATTAACTTTAGGATTTGGTTACTTTGAATTAGTATAACAGGTTTGGTTAGGAATATGAAAGCTAACAACCTTACAAAAGAATAATGAGTAGTTAATCAATCGTTTTCAAAAAATTACCTCAAAGGCAAGTATTTTCAAAGAGATAAGATAGGCGAAGTAACGTGAAAGTGTTTATTTGAAACAACAAGATTAATAAGCGATGGAGGTAACGAAGGTTTCTCCCAACGAAGTTTCAATAGATAAATCAAAGTCTAATTTCTCCGGAGTCAAATTTAAGCGTTGAGCATAAAGCAAGAGAGATAAAAGAATGGGTAGAACCGGTTATCTAATAAGGTATAGACTTATGAAGAATTTATAATTAACTAACCCGTGCTAACCGTTCGGGTTACCCACTTTTGAGAAGTCACGAAAACGCTTCTTCCCGAAACCACCGATTTTGTTTTGTCCAAATATCCGCCTTTGGTGCCACTATCCCAAATGGACTTGACTTCACTATCGACAAAATCGAGCTAAATGACCTTCTCTTCTTGAAATTTCCACTTCTATTATCTTTGCCATGATTACCACCAAGTGGTTACCATTCTTAGCATGATAATTTCCCCGATGGTTATCATTGTTACGATAGCCGTTGCCACCGATATGATTATTATCGTGTTGTTGGTCGTTACCTTTTGTTTGAACTGAATCAACACTCTCATGTGCTTCATTGCTTATCTCAAAGATTTTCGGATGCCATTCTCAAACATCACACAAAACAAGGGTTAATTTACATTTAACAAATTATCCTATATTTCGAATGACCAATCAAATACCAAATAAACTTAGGTAGGTCATACTAATGGCGAAGGAATTCCCGTCTCTCCCTCCTAGTTCTTATCTCTCGCATCTTAGCTGTGGGGATCATATCCTAAGCTCGATACCAACCGTGACGCCCCCAAATTAGGTATACGTCACCCATCTTGGGTCGCCACTTACATGGTACATAAATTCAAATACAACTTACTAACCTAAGCATGTAGGTATGCAATCGACATAAAGCTGTGAGTTTGAATACAAATATTGTCTACTAGATATTATACAAACTCAAAAGGAGTCCTCATTACAACTATTATCACACTATTTCACGCAGAATAGTGAGGACTACTAATCTATCCTCTGGACCATTACTTACGTTCCCGACTTCGTCCCAAATAGGTTCTCATTTCACGAAGAAAACGATGAAAGAAAGGGTGAGCTCAACTAGCCCAAGAAGAAATATTAGGACTAAGATAATGCGAATAAATTATCATTAGCCTTCAACAAGCGATGTTAAACCGATAAAATACAATAGACAACCGTTTAATCATGCAATGGAATAAGCAATCCATTAAAAGAGTCAGTAGAGAATAAAGTCTACTATCTTTTAGGTTTTAAAAGGTTTTCATCAATTTTTATCATTTGAGACTCACAATAATAAATAAACCACCACATCTAATCATCCCCTGTATTCCACGGTCCAAAGATTTTCATCAAATTATCAATGGTCATGACTATACCGAATCACCCCTCGGTCATAATCATACCAAAAACTATCCATCATTTGCATTACAGACATCACCGAGGACTTTTGTCACATCATTTATATCAAGTCATGATTATACCGAATGATCCTCTGGTCATAATCATACTAAGTTCATCTATGCACGTAAGCCAAAGATAACATAATATAACATGAGGATGATGACAATGACATAATAATTCAATAAAACAAGTTCAAGAATTATTTAATCCATGAATTATTAACGTCCAAATTGTCAACACGATCTTTGTTTAAGTAGAGTAAAATTCAAGAATGATCGGAAGAATATTTCCATGAAAAGATCTTTGGATGAAACGCAAAATATCAAGGATATTCTACTAATTTCATGGAGTATAAAGTCAAAGTTTTAACTAACCGGGTATAATAAAGAATGGAATAACAAAAGAAATCACCACGCGCAGATTGCTTGCATGAGCGTGTTATTCCAATGGTAGAATAATAATAATAACCGAAGTCGGTGAAATTCACACCGCGGGATGTTCCAATGAATAATAAAGATGGAACCAGGATCCGGTGTAAAACACACGATAGGATATTCCAACAGAATGATAAAGATTTTAACCAGTCCTGTGTAAACACATGCATGTGGATGTTCCAATGTATAATAAAAAAGCGGAACCAGTCCTGTGTAAAACACACCTGATGGGATGTTCCAATGAATAATAATAGAAGAATGTCACCAAGTATAGGGTAAACCACAGCGTATCACGAGTTATTCCAATGAGAATAATAAGCAATGGAATAACATAAGGATTTCACCAAGTATAGGTATATCTGGCGTATCTGAGGTTTGTATAGGGTATGCCACTTTTACGAGTTATTCCAATGAATAATAATGAATGGAATAATGAAGTTCTCTTCAAGAAGAAAGAATAACACCCCTACTAGTAAAGAAGAATCAATATAGAAGTAGTGAAGTAGCGAATACTCTTCTTCTTTCTATAATTTTCTCTCTATAGTTTCTCTCTACAGAGTTTCATGAATTAAAAAGAAAATAATGAAGGAATGAGCTTCTATTTATAGGAAAATGGAATGCATAAGAATTAATCCATGAACGGTCCGAGATTGATTTACTTTAATCGACACGGTCCATATTTAAAGAAAAATCTTTTAAATAAAATATAATATATTCTATTTATATAAAAAATTTTTACTATGCAAACACTATGCAATATCTATCTGAAAACACTATTGCAAAACACTATGCATAATAAAATATAATATATTCTATTTATAGAATAACTTTAATAAAGTATTCTATTTTATATAAAAGATGTTTACGTTTTATTACGTTAATAATACTGAATAAAACAAAACGTCGTTATCATCGCTATAATAATTCATATTATTAATCGACAATAATGGAATCAAACCGGGTGACTTCTCACATAAGCATCGATAATCAATCTGGTGTCTTACTTATGCGACCACACGTATTCTTTCGCTTTTACTAACTGAAGAGTAGTTCAACAAGAACTACGGTAAAACTTCCGCCGTTATTTCAATAAAATATTTTGTCGCTTTCTCGATCCGACAATAATTACATTATAAGGTCCACCAATGATTGAGTTATTGCATTTAATATTCCTGCTAAAACGAATATTCCTCGACCAATCGAATATAATATAACCACTTGCATACTTTGCAAAATTTATAAATACTACCCACAACTATAATATTATCTCAAATTCACACCATAATATTAAAAAATTATTTTGACAAAATTTAAATCTTTATTGATAAAATCTGGGTCTCATCATATATATATATATATATATATATATATATATATATATATATATATATATATATATATACAATCCACTTTCTTGTTGAACCATGGTAGCGACTCAAAATTCACAAACATAGGTCAAGTATCCAAACTCAATAAAAAGTATGTTGGGTCATTATATTATGTTGAAAGTCATCTCATGGCTCACAAGTAAGTAGATGGACTTGGTATGATTATGACCGAGGAATTGTTCGGTATAATCATAACCGTAATTGAAAACACGATTATCTTTGGTAGTAGTGCATGGATAATTTGTGGTCGTGATACTAATGAATACACGATTATCTTTGGTAGTAGTGTCATGGATAATTTGTGGTCGTGATACTAATGAATACACGATTATCTTTGGTAGTAGTGCATGGATAATTTGTGGTCGTGATACTAATGAATACACGATTATCTTTGGTAGTAGTGCATGGATAATTTGTGGTCGTGATACTAATGAATTCACGATTATCTTTGGTAGTAGTAGTGCATGGATAATTAATTGGTCGTTGTGGACGCCCCAAAATAGGTATACATCACCTATTACGAGTTGTCAATACATGGTACGTAAACAACTACAACTTTATTATTACAACAAGAAAGCGTGAGTTTGAATACAAATATTATCTTCTGACAATATCTATACTCAAATAAATCCTCATCACATTTATTGATACATTATTTTACAAAAATGGTGAGGACTACTAAACAATCCTTTCTAAAACCTTCATTCCATACCCCAGACTCGTACGCATTATATTCTCGCCTCCCGAGAAAAATGGAACAAAAAGGAAAAGGGTGAGCTCAACTAGCTCAAGAAAAAATATTATGACTAAGATAATATACAACAAATTATCGTTAGTCTTCAATGAGGAAAAATATAATAGAATACAATAGACAACAAATTTTAAATCAATATTCGCAATGAAATAATAATTCATTAGAAGAGTTAAGTAGAAATGCAAACTACTATCTTCTATGTATGAATTTAAAAGTTCATCGTCTATCTTTTATCCCTATAACATCAATCAATATACATCCGAATCAAATATTCATCTTTTGCATCTGGCCAAAGATATTCATCATTAATCATGTTCATTTAAACACTGTTCATCTTTGCACTACGGGCCAAAGATATTCTTCGAAATCATTCATCTTTGCACTACAAAGCCAAAGATATTCTTAAGAAATCATTCATCTTTGCACTACTGGGCCAAAGATATTCCATAATATCATCATTTAAGACCGAGGATGATGAAAATATTTTTTTTTTTAAACGAATCCAAAGAAACAAAATGACAAGGATTAAGGATTAAGGATTCGTACTTGGTTTTATCCACGTCCAAAAATACCTCAAAAATAATCATAGTGGTGTAAAATTCAAGAATGATCAAAACATGGATCTGATCGAGTTAGTATCCGAATAGATGTTTTGAGACGAAAAGAAGAAATTTTATTTTTCTAATGAATAATCACCGTATATCGTGAATAGTAACTCAGACACCAAAAGATAGAAATTCCATAAAAAACATCTTCACGCTTCATGAATAGTACTTCGTGAATAAGAACTCGTGAATAAGAACTTCATGAATAAGAACTTCGTGAATAAGAACTCATGAATAAGTAACCCATGAATAAGTAACCCACATGAAAAAGTTCCAAATTTGATAAAAACTTCAGATCAACATTTCGATAATGATATTGAAGAAATAATATCATTACGAAAAAAATAATATCCCTTACCTCGAAAGATCGGATCTTAAAATTTGAAACACCGATATAAAGGCTATGACTTGGACTTGCACCGTATAGCAATACTCAAAGTATACTCAAAATACTCACAAGAATACGCTTCGATAATATAGAGAGAAAACTTGATTTTACGGTGTGATTTTCAATTCTAACCTAAGACCCTATTTATAGGAAAATCTTAGAACAATTAAAAGCGAAAAATTTAATAAAATATATTATTATTAATAAATTTCCTCGCCTCTTTGGAAATCAGATCCCAACATTTCCCACATGCCAACCTTCTAGAAAGAAATGATAAAAACATTTTTCATAAAATAAATAATTAAAACTTACAAAAATCAATTATTTCAGAGCTTCAGAACTTCAATAATTCATAATAAATAGCCCTTTCATCAGAAAATTCGAATCTCGCGAGTTTTTATAGGAAATTCAATTCTCTACAACTTTGCAGAAGAAAGTTTTTCCAAATTCCAAATAGAAATTGACCGAAATCCATAAACGGTCGATTTTACAGGCTATAATCAAATTTCAGTCAATAAATGGGGTCCACCGACATGTTTAACATGTTTTAAACATTTATTGCAACAAAAATACTCTTCCTCCTCGTATACTCATATATCCCACATTCGTTGTAAAAATATCACCGTTAATATATTATTAAAATAATATATTTAAATGAATTATTTTATCAGAAAAAGATAAAATATTAATTTTCAACAATTGTCATTTTAAAAATTTTCTCCATCTATATCCACATAAAATCAATATTTTTCTCATCATATAAATCAATAATTAATTATTCACAAATAATATTACGTAATCACAATATTGACAACCGTGCGGCTTCCTCAGGAAAGAGGGGGCTTTCCAATAAAATTTCTTCTTCTTGGCCGCAATTAGGTGACCAAACCTCTCCTTAGATGTAACTTTCTAGACATTGCCAATAATGTTATCTAATAATATTATTCGGATAATATGAATTATTGCTTCGATAAAGAAAAAATCTTGTAGTAATGACAATTATTGAAACAACAAAATATAAAAAATATCAACGCAAAGAATTATTAATCTCAATAAAATCTTTGAGCAATAATTCTCGTAACCATTATTGAGTAGTGCCTTCTTACGTAAGAATCAATAATTGGTGCAATACCGGTGCTTCTTGTTCGACAAACAACGCCATTAGTGTGTTTTAACCACCGGGTATTCCAACAAAGATTATATCAGTAATAACTACGCCAGTTATTTAAAAACAACTTATATTTGTCGTTTTCTTCATCCAATCGCTTTCAGTTATATAGGCGCTTTAGACATGGTCATTTTTGTTCGTCAAATATTTAATATTCCCGAAGCGATCTAATATTCCACGACCAAACGAATATTCCCAAGCGATAATGAATATTTTATAACCACTGCTTTATTTTGAAATATTTGCGTATTTAACCCTTAACTATCCACATTAATCAAATCAACCCTTACTATTTTAAAATAATAAATAAAGGAAATTCCTTTTATTTAAAAATTTCGGTCTTACAATCGTGATACTAATGAATATCCTCGGGCTCAGTAGTGCGGGGATGATTCGATGATATGGATTAATTATTGAGATGAGTCTCAAAGAATGAAATATTAATTCATGGATGTGGTAAAAAGTCATCTTTAGTCAGTAGTGCATTGATAGACTTGGTATGATTATGACCATGAATTATTCGGATAATCATGATCAGTAATTGAAAACACGAATATCCTTGGCGATGGTCATGGAACATTCGTGGTTGTGATACTATTAAGTTGCGTCTCAAAGATTATTGGTTTTACTGATTGTATATCTTTAGCTTTGTTGTGCAAGAAGATGAATTGTTAATGAATATCTTTGGCGGATTGCGAAGATGAATTTAATATTTTTAACGATAAAGGTATTCAAGGTATCCTCACCTCTTATCATACCAGTACGTACCCTAATTTCGAGGCTTAAATTCCATAAGGAGGGAGATTGTGAGACCCCAGATTTTATCAATAAAGATTTAAATTTTGACGAAATAATTTTTTAATATTATGGTGTGAATTTAAGATAATATTATAGTTGTGGGTAGTATTTATAAATTTTGCAAAGTATCAAGTGGTTATATTATATTCGATTGGTCGGGGAATATTCGGTTTAGCGGGAATATTCGTATAACTACTCAATCATTGGTGAACCCCATTAATGTAATTATTGTTTGGATTGAGAAAACGACAAAAATATTTTATTGAAATAACGGCGGAAGTTTTACTGCTGATCTTTGTTGAACTACTCGATAGTAAAAATACGATGTACGTGTGGTTGCATAAGAAAAGCACACGGTATTGATTATTGATGCTTTATGTGAGAAGTCACTCGGTTTAATTCCATTATTAATCGATTAATAATATGAATTATTATAGCGATAATGACGTTTTGTTTTATTCAGTATTATTAACGTAATAAAACGAAAACATCTTTTATATAAAATGAATACTTTATTAAAGTTATTCTATAAATAAAATATATTATATTTTATTATGCATAGTGTTGCGTAGTGTTTTGCGTAGTGTTGCATAGTAAAAATGTTTTATTTAAATAGAATATATTATATTTTATTTAAAAGATTTTGCTTTAAATATGGATAAAATCCGATTAAAGTAAATCAATCTGACCGCTTAATGGATTAATTACTATGCATTCTATTTTCCTATAAATGAAGCTCATTCCTTCATTATTTTCTTACGAATTCACCGAAACTCTGAGAGAGAAACTATAGAGAAAAGAAGAAAAGTATTCTATTACTTCACTTTGCCAATATTCGGTTTTTCTAAGGTAGAGAATATTATTTGTTGTACCTGTAAGGTGTGTTATTCTTTCTTATTCATGAAGAGAACTTCATTATTCCATTCATTATTATTACATTGGAATAACTTGTAAAAAGTGGCGTACCCCCTATACATAACCTCAGATCTGCTGCATACCTATACTTGGTGAAATCCTTATATTATTCCATTCTTATTTATTACATTTGGAATAACTCAGATACTGTGGAATCCCCTATACTTGGTGATCTTCTTCATTTATTCCATTCTTTATTATTCTGCTGAATATCCTGCCTGTGTGTTTTGGGACACAGTTCCATTGTTTATTATTCCGCATTTATTATTCATTTGGAATATCCTCATGCATGTGTTTTACAATCGAGTCGTTCCATTGTTTATTATTATTCAAAGATTTATTATTCTGTTGGATCATCCTCGCTTGTGAATTTGAATTTCACCGACTGTTTAAGTTATTATTATTCTTGGAATAACTTTGCTCATGCAAGCAATCGCATGCATGGTGATTTCCTTTGTTATTCCATTCTTTATTATACCCAGGTTGTTTAAAACTTTGACTTATATACTCCATGAAATTAGTAGAATATTATTGATATTTGCGTTTTATCCAAAGATCTTTTTCATGGAAATATTCTTCCGATCATTCTTGAATTTTACTCTACAAAACAAAGATTCTTGTTGACAATTTGGGCGTTACTAATTCTCGGATAAAATAATTCTTGAACTTGTTTTATTGAATTATTATGTCATTATCATCATCCTCATGTTATATTATGGCTTACGTGTATAGATGAACTTAGTATGATTATGACCGGGGATCATTCGGTATAATCACGGCTTGTTATAAATGATGTGATAAAAGTCCTCAGTGGCCTGTAATGCGTTGATGGATAGTTTTTGGTATGATTATGACCGGGGGTGATTCGGTATAGTTATGACCATTGATAATTTGATGAAAATCCTTGACCGTGGTAAATGGATGATTAGATATTGTGGTTTATTCATTAAACTGAGTCTTAGTGATAAAAATTTATGAAAACCTTTTAAAACCTAAAAGATGGTAGACTTTATTTTCTACTTGACTCTTTTTAATGGATTAGATATTCACCGCAGCTTAAACCGGTTTGTCTATTGTATTTTATCGGTTTAACACTGATTTGAAGGCTAATGATAATTTATTCGCATTATCTTAGTCATAATATTTCTTACTAGGCTAGTTGAGCTCACCCTTTCTTTCACTTTTTCTCTTCGTGAAATGAGAACATAGCTTGACGAAGCCGAGGAACTAGTAATGGTCCGAGGATAGCATTAGTAGTCCTCACTATTCGTGAAATAGTGTGATAATAGTTGTAATGAGGACTCCTTTTGAGTTTGTATAATATCTAGTAGACAATATTTGTATTCAAACTCACGGTTTATGTTGTATTGTACACTACCATGCTTATGTTAGTAAGTTGTATTTGAATTTATGTACCATGTAAGTGGCGACCCAAGATGGGTGACGTATACCTAATTTTGGGGGCGCCACATTTTTTTCCTCGTTGAAGACTAATGATAATTTGTTGTATATTATCTTAGTCATAATATTCTTCTTCGGGCTAGTTGAGCTCACCATTTTCCTTTTGTTCCATTTTTCTTCTCGGGAGGCGAGAATATAGCGAGTGCAGCTCTGGGTATGGAATGAAGGTTTTAGAAAGGATTGTTTAGTAGTCCTCACCATTTTTGTAAAATAATGTATCAATAAATGTGATGAGAATTTATTTGAGTATAGATATTGTCTAAGATAATATTTGTATTCAAACTCACGCTTTTACCGTTGTAATAATAAAGTTGTAGTTTTTTCATACCATGTATTGACAACTTCGAATGGGTGATGTATACCTATTTTGGGGCGCCACAATTGGTATCGAGCTTAGGATATGATCTCTGGCGCGAGATCGGGAATAGAACTAGGAGCGGAGAGAAGAGTAAATCCTTCGCTAGTGTATCCTACCTAATCTTATTTGTTAGTTGGTCAAGATATATAGGGATATTATGTGATATATTGATTTCCTTAATTAACCCTTGTTTTATGACGATGTTGAGAATGTCGAATGAGAATATTAACAATGGAAATGAGACCGTGGAGACGCTGTACTCACCAACGAGGAGAACGTCTGCAGCAGTCGGCAATGTTCCTCCCCGTGAACAACACCAATCGAAAGCGAGATGATGAACGAGGGATGTTTAGAAGCTTTTTGCGATTCATGCGAAAATCATTCGAGGGAGACTCATGTTCAAAATACAGGAGGAAATGATAGCAATTCACGGGTTGTCACAACCAAGCGATTCAAAGAGTTGGGACCACGAATTTAAGGGGAAAGCCGATCCGATCATGGCGGAAACATGGGTCAAGCAAATTACCAAGATATTCGATGTCTTGGGATGCACGGAGAACGAAGGTTCCATTCGCCACCTTTATGTTCCGTGGCGAAGGCGACTCTTCGGTGGGAGTGCGTGAAGCGTACCCGTCCATCCAAATTAATTTCGGCGTATGTCTTGGGTGACATTTCAGAACTATTTAATGACAAATACTTTCACGAAAGTGTTCGTACGTATGAAGGAAGTGGAGTTTATTAGGCGGAGCGAGTAACAACATGACGGTGTCTCAAAGATGAGGCAAAGTTTGCAGAGTTATCCGTGTTCGCACCTCATTTGGTGGAGAATGAGGAACGATGACGCGCGGATGTTTCTTAGAGGTTTGAAACCCAAGATACGCCGATATCTCATTTCTCATAAATTTTCTCTCTATTCGGATGTTGTAAATGTGGCTCAATTATTAGAGTGAGATAACGAAAGTACGGTCAACCGAGGGACCACAACCGTGGATTATACCGGAGATGGTAGTCAACAAAACAACGATAACCAAATGGAGAAAGAAAAAGACGGACAAAAATGGTAACCACTCGGTGGTAATCATGGCCATGAAAATAGAAGAAGCGAGTCGAGGAGATTTTAAAAAGAGAAGATTTAATAACGACCATGTATGAAGACAACAAAGGTCTTAAGCAAAGAATCGGTTCTAAGGGAGGAGAACGACCACCGGTCGTATCTTACAAATGCGAAAAGAGGACATATCGGTCAAAACCGCCCACAACAGTTCAAGGTATGCTATAATTGTGGAAAGGAAGGACATATCGCTCGAGATTAGACAGTAGCAAAACCTAGCTCAATGGGGACGGTGACTCAAAAGATCGTCCCGTAAAAGTCAAAATCAACAGCCTCGAAGAAGCGTTGTTGTGATCGGTCATAATGCGAGGAACCCAAACGAGGTGATCACGGGTAAGCTATTTATAAATTCTTGCGAAGTTTATACCTTACTTGATCTCGGTGCTACCCATTCATTTATCTCTCTACCTTGTGCTCAACGCTTAAACTTGACTTCGAAAAATTAGACTTTGACCTATCTGTGGAAAATCCGTTAGAGAAACTTTCATCACATCCACTATTTATAAATCTTGTTTGATTCAAGTTGGCACCATTACCTTACTCATTGACCTTATCTCTTTAAAGATACTTGCTTTTGATGTGATTTTAGGGATTGATTGGTTAACTACTCATCATGCCAAAATTGATTGTTTTCGTAAGGTTGTTAGTTTTCATATTCCTAACCAACCCTGTTATGCAATTCAAGCAACTAAACCATTAAAATCAATCAACGCCATATCTAATCATAAAGCTATTCGTTTATTGAAAAACGGATGTCAAGCTTTCTTAGCCCATGTTATGGATTTGAATAAAGACACGTCAAATTTGAATAATATTCCCTGTTGTTATTGACTTTCTCCGAAGAACTTCCTGGCCTACCCCGAGCGTGAAGTTGAATTCTTTATTGATCTTGAACACCGGTACAAGCCCATTTCTAAAACCCCATATCGAATGGCTCTATTGAACTTCGAGGAGTTAAAGGTCCAACTACGAGAATTGTTGGACATCGGTTTCATTCGCCCCAAGTACATCTCCTTGGGGTGCTCTGTTTTATTCGTAAAAGAAGAAAGACGGAAGTATGCGACTTTGTATTGACTATCGAGAATTGAACAATGACACCATCAAGAATAGGTATCATCTACCTCGTATTGATGACTTGTTTGACCATTCAAGAGGGCACAATTCTTTTCAAAAATCGATCTTCGCTCGGATATCATCACCGAAAGATTAGAATCGAGGATATTCCAAAGACCTTGAGAACTCGGTATGGGCATTATGAATTCTTAGTCATGTCTTTCGGACTAACTAATGCTCCTCTATGGCTTTCATGGATATGATGAACAGAGTATTCAAGGAATATTTGGATCGGTTTGTTGTTGTCTTTATTGATGACATCCTCATATATTCCAAAAGTCGTGAAGATCATGAGCACCATTTGAAGTTTGGTACTCCAAAGGCTTCGTGAAAACAAACTATATGCCAAATTGAAGAAATGCGAGTTACGCTTGAGGAAGTAGCATTTCTTGGGCACGTCAGTGTCAAAACATGGAGTATCCGTGAACCCTGTGAAGATTAAGCAATACAAAGTTGGGAGCAACCGAAGTCGGGGTGGCCAAGCACGTAGCTTTTTACGGGTCTAGCGGTTATTATCGAGAGATTCGTGGAAGGGGTTTCTCGAATCGCTACTCCATTAACTCAAATTAACTTCGGAAGGATAAAAATTCGTTTGGAGCGAAGAATGCGAGAAGAGTTTTCAAGAGCTTAAGAGGAGACTTATTTGGCACCTATTCTAACAATACCATCTGGTTCGGATGGATTTGTTATCTACAAATGATGCTTGAGCAAAGGGTTAGGATGTGTTCTCATGCAACGGGAAAGTCATAGCCTATGCCTCGCGACAACTTAAAGAGTATGAGAGGAATTATCCTACTCATGATCTAGAGTTAGCGTGATAAATGCTTCAAGGCTTAAAGATATGGAGGCACTATCTATATGGGGAGAAAGTGGAGATATATTCGCACCATAAAAGCCTTAAATATTTCTTCACTCAAAAGAACTCAACATCTGGCAGCTATTGAAAGACTACGACCACACTATTCAATACCATCCCGGAAAAGCGAACGTGGTAGGTGACGCGTTGAGTAGAAGATCATATGTGGGAATGAGTGCGATGATGTCAAGTATACGACAGAGCCAACTTTAATAGAAAAAGTTAAGGTTGCTTTCGAGCCCTTGAATTGGAGATGATGCGTATGAAGAAGAAAGTACAAGAAGGAGTTATTCCGGCGAGAATTGATGAAGAAGGAATACTTGAGTCCACTCTAGACTTTGTGTCCCTAACGACTGATTTGAAGTACAAGATTATGATGGAGGCACACAATACACCATTTGCAATCCATCTCGAAGTACCAAAATGTATAATGATCTTGACATACATTTTGGTGGAACAATATGAAGAGAGAGATTGCAAAGTTTATCTCGATGTGTTTAACTTGTCAACGTGTAAAGGCGGAGCATCTAGTACCTAAGGTCCGTTTGCAACCACTTGAGATTCCGAAATGGAAGTGGGAACACATTACCATGGATTTCAGTTCACGGGTCTTCCTACGGTTTCTCGAAGGCATCAATGCTATTTGGGTTATTGTTGATAGATTAACCAAGTCTGCTCATTTCTTGCCGATCGGGAGACTTATTCCTCGAACGTCTTGCTAGTATGTACGTGAATGAGATTGTGAGGTTGCATGGCATGCCTGTATCCATAGTTTTGGATCGTGACCCAAGATTCACTTCAAGATTTTGGGTTAGCTTGCAAAAAGCTATGAGCACAGATTACGATTCGGTTCGGCATACCATCCTCAAACGGACGGACAATCAGAAAGGACTATTCAAACTCTTGAAGATTTATTAAGACTCTATGTCTTAGACTTCAAGGGCAGTTGGGATAAGTATATACCATTGGTGGAATTCTCCTACAACAACAGTTATCAGACAAGTATAGGTGTGGCTCCATTTGAAGCATTATATGGGCCGAAAGTGTCGCTTCTCCGAGATGTTGGGACGAGGTGGGTGAAGCAACATTGTTGGGACCGGAGTTGGTACGTATGACTACGAAAAAGATCCAAATGATTCGACAACGTATACAAATGGCACAAGATCGACAAAAGAGTTATGCAGATCTTTATCGAAAGGACGTGGAATTTAGTATAGGGGATCATGTATTGTTGCGAGTTGCTCCATGGAAGGGAGTTACAAGATTTGGGAAGAGAGGAAAGCTCAATCCACGATTTATTGGTCCATTTCAAATTCTTGACTGTGTAGAAAATGTAGCCTATAGACTCGCGTTACCTCCGAGTATGTCTCGTGTTCATAATGTGTTTCACATATCTGTACTTCGTAAATATGTGAAAGACCCGAACCACGTTATAGAGTTAGAACCGGACGAGATAGCCAAGACTTAACGTATGAGGAGGTACTGTCAAGATCTTGGATAGGAAGAAGCATGTCCTACGCCAAGAAAGGTCATACCACAAGTTAAAGTTCGTGGAGAAATCATGCTTATAGAGTAAATGACACGGGAATTGGAAACGCGAAATGAAAGCGAGGTATCCTCACCTTTTCAAACACACCAGTGTACGTCGACGATTTCGAGGATTTAAATTTCATAAGGAGGGAGGTTGTAAGACCCCAACTTATTATTAATGAAATTTAATTTTCTATTTATTATTTTGAAATAGTAAGGGTTGATTTGATTAATGTGGATAGTTAGGGTAAAATACGCAAATATTTCAAAATAAGCAAGTGGTTATAAAATATTCATTGTTGTCGTGGAATATTCAAATCGCTGTCGGGAATATTCGCATGCGACGGCAAGCAAATGACCATGTAATGGCCCCATAACTGAAAGCGATTGGATGAAAAAAAAATGAATATAAGTTGTTTAAAAATAACAGTAGTAGTTATTCACAGATTATCTTGTTAAAATACTTTGTGGTTAAAACACAAGAAGATTACCAGATTGCACCAATTATTGATTCTTACGTAAAAGGCACTACTCAATAATGGTTACGATAATTACTATTCAAAGATTTTATTGATTTAATAATTGCTTGCGTTGATATTTTATATTCTTTGTTGTCTCAATAATTGTCATTACACGTATTTTTCATTATCGAAGCAATAATTCATATTATCCTAATAATATTATTAGATAACATTATTGGCAATGTCTAGAAAATTACATCTAAGGAGAGGTCCGGTCACCTAATTGCTTGCCAAAGAAGGAGAGAAATTCTTATTGGAAAGCCCCTCTTTCCTGAACCGCCTCGTTGTCAATATTGTGATTCTCAGTAATATTATTTGTGAATAATTAATTATTGATTCATATGATGAAAAAAATATTGATTTTATGTGGATATAGATGGAGAAAATTTTAATGTGACAATTGTTGAAAATTAAAATTTTATCTTTTTCTGATAAAATAATCCATTTAAATATATTATTATATTTTAATAATATAATAATGGTGATATTTTTACAACGAATGTGGGATATATGAGTATACGAGGAGGAAGAGTATTTTTGCTGCAATAAATGTTTAAAACATATTAAACATGTCGGTGGACCCCATTTATTGACTGAAATTTGATTATAGCTTGTAAAATCGCCCGTTTGTGGATTTCGGTCAATTTTTGTTTGGAATTTGGAAAAACTTTCTTCTGCAAAGTTGTAGAGAATTGAATTTTCTATAAAAAGGCGCGAGTTTAGAATTTTCTAACAAAAGGGCTATTTATTGTGAATTATTGAAGTTCTGGAGTTTCGAAATAATTGATTTTTGGAAGTTTTAATTGTTTAAAATAACAAAAACGTTTTTGTGGTTGGTTGGTAGGCACATGTGTTGCAAAATATGCTAAAATCAGAATTTCCAAGTTTGCGTATGATTTATATAAATTTATTAATATTTTATTAAATTTTCTGCTTTGGTGTTCTAAGCAATTTCCTATAAATAGGGTGTTTAGGTTAGAATTGAAAATCACACCAAAAAGCAAGTTTTCTCTCTATATTATCGGCGTGATTCTTGTGAGTATTTTGAGTATATTTTGAGTATTGCTATACTGGTGCAAGTTCAAGTCATACCTTTATATCCTGTTTCAACTTGAAGATCTTGATCTTTAGAGGTAAGGATATTATTTTTTCAGTAATGATATTATTTCTTCAATATCATTATGTTGAAATATTGATCTGAAGTTTTATCAAATTTGGACCTTTTGGTGTCTCTGAGTTCTTATTCACGTGATACGACCTTTATTCACGAATCTGACCTTATTCATCTGAAAAATGAAAAATTTTCTTTTCGTCTAAAATATCTATTCGGATACTTGCTTTGATTGTATCCATGTTTTGATCATTCTTGAATTTTACACCACTATGATTATTTTTAGGTATTTTTGGACGTGGATAAAACAAAGTACTGAATCCTTAATCCTTAATCCTTGTCGTTTTGTTTCACCGGATTCGCTTTTTAAAAATATTTTCATCATCCTCGATCTTAAATGATGATATTATGGAATATCTTTGGCCCAGTAGTGCAAAGATGAATGATTTCGATGAATATCTTTGGCCAGAATAGTGCAAAGATAAACATGTGTTTAGATGAACATGACCATTAATGATGAATATCTTTGGCTGTAGTGCAAAAGATGAATATTTGATTCCAGATGTATATCGATTGATGTTCTGAGGGATAAAAGATGAGCGATGAACTTTTAAATTTATACATAGAAGATAGTAGTTTGCATTCTCTACTTAACTCTTCTAATGAATTATTATTTCATTGCGAATATTGATTTAAAACTTCATTGCCTATCATTGTATTCTATTAGATTTTTTTTTCCTGTTGAAGACTAATGATAATTTGTTGTATATTATCTTAGTCATAATATTCTTTACCGGGCTAGTTGAGCTCACCCTTTTCCTTTTTGTTCCATTTTTTTTTTCGGGAGGCGAGAATATAAGCGAGTACTAGCCTCGGGTATGGAATGAAGGTTGTAGAGAGAGTTGTTTAGTAGTCCTCACCATTTTTGTAAAATAATGTATCAATAAATGTGATGAGGATTTATTTGAGTATAGATATTATCTGAAGATAATATTTGTATTCAAACTCACGCTTTCTTGTTGTAATAATAAAGTTGTAGTTGTTTTTGTACCATGTATTGACAACTCGTAATGGGTGATGTACACCTATTTTGGGGCGTCACACTTTTCCTTCGGCGAGGTCTGAGGGATTCTTCTGCACGTTGGGTTCATCATCCGGGTTCATCATTTTGAAGAGAAATAGTTGGTGGATCGGTGATTTGGGGGATCAACTCGAGAAGATTCTTCAGTCGGATGCTCTTCACTCGCATCCGTATTCTTCCCTATCAAAAAGTCTTCCAGTTCTTTTACTTCCGAAGAAGCTGGTTTGATCAGAGACACTGCAAATAACCATGTATCAGAACCCATATCACTTAAATATTTCAAAAAATTGTGTTACGAAGTTGTTCGAAACTTACATTTATGGTCATATAGCCAAAGCTTGCTTGAGTCGTAAGTCTGAAACTCCATTCCTTCTTGAGGAATCTTCTTCAAAAATCTCGCCATTTCCTTCACACGTTCTTCGGGGATATCTCCAAAGTCAGCAGAGATCCGATCAGAGATAGTCCAATCTGGAAGAGAAGAGATTTCGGGTCCCGTAACAAAAAATCATTTTTCGTGCCAACCCTTGTTGCTTGAAGGGGTATCCATCAGGGATCTCTTCTCAAATCTGGTGTTGGGTCGAGGAGACTGTTTGCTCAACATTTTGAAACCTCGTTCTCGGGACTTACCGGCAGAGAAGAGGGTGAAGAAGATGTCGACAGAGGGAGGAATCCCTAATTCGTGACAGAAGGCAATGAATGCCAGAATGTGGATATATGAATTAAGCACCAGCTGGGCGAAACCCACTCCTATGAACCCTAGGAGGGTAACGACGAAAGCATGGAGGGGTAGACGAATCCCCTTTTCAAGGAAAGTAACTGGCATAGCGACCCAACCATCCGGTCGTTGGTACATGCGCTCTTCAGGAGCGGGAACCCTTATAGCATACATATCCAGAATCTGATAGCGAGTTCGGAGGATACGTATCTCAGATTCCGTGACGGTGGAGGGGATATTGGCATGAGGAAACTGTTCCCCATCCTTGAAGAAGTCGGAAGGTGGTGGAAAAGGGATCAGATGCGGATTTCTCCCCATGGTTGCTGTAGATTGGGGGTTTGAACTCGAACCCTCTTGGTTAGGGTTTGGATTGGGGGAAACGGTGCTAACGGGAGTCACGCGAAGGGGAGAATTTTGGCTAGAGTTCACAGTCACCATTATTGAGATTTCGTACAACAGAGAAATAAGTTCTGGGAAGGAGAAAAAAGCTCAAAGGTTCAAAGTTCAAATTGACAGGTAAAACCGTCAAAATTGGTAAAATTTATCTTTTATACTGACGGTTACACGGTGGACGAGGCCGGCACATTAAATGTTAGTAATGATGAGAATTCGAATGGGAAGCGTCCGGATCAATCCTTAGATATTTTATCAGATTGGGCCTCTCGGTTGGACTTCCGATTTTTAGACCATCTTTTTCAATTTCAATCCTTTATTGACTGGGCCTTTTACTCTAGACATTCAACCGTCCCCTATCTCATCTTATGGACCAAGTTGGGTATGTTTTAATTGCTTCTTGTTATGGGCTTTTAGTAAATTCTAATATTATGGACCACTTATAGTTTTCTATTAAACATTCTGTTCAACAAAAAACTAGGGGGCAATGTTGGGTCATGATATTTTTCCTCTTTGGGCCGAGTAAGTTGGGCTTATTTATTTAATTAATCCATTGAGCCTTCAATATTGTACCTTGAAAGTCGCTGGGCCTAATCACCATGTTATTTCTATTTAACTCTATAAGACCGGGTCGGTTCGTTGGATTAACTCGTTGGATCATTTAATATCTATTACTTTGACTTGTAATGATGAAAGAGCATGACAGTTGATTGGCACATCTGCCATGCATTAATGTGGATGTGATTATAACCTACCAACAGATAAACAATGACCAAAAGGTAGTGGTAGATCTGAGACAAAGCGCGATGACCCATCGGATCCATCGATCACGCATGTTAGAAATAGTGGGTGGCACGCGATAATCTGAAGCAAAGAGAGTATAACCTATCAACTAAGTCTTCGAAAAGAGGTAAGTTTTCATACACACATATACACTAAGAATTATTATCTCTCTCAAGACACTAAGCATTACATTCTTTATTTGTTAACCTTGTGAACATGTATACTTATTTTTACGCCGAAATTTATTTTCCGTGATCCAAGCTTCGATTGTGGTGTTTATCATATTTCTTGTTGTTTCTTTACATCGCGGGATCGCGGCGTCTTAGGTGATTGGAATGTTGGAGAAGATCGGGCGTTAACGGTGTATTTTCTGCAGTAGCATCTCAAAATTCTACGCTAAGTAATTAGCACCTACAAAATCTCCCACAGAATTCGTCTTCATCACTGTCCACTACTAAATATCCAACGCCACAGTCCATAAACAGTTGAACACATTCAAATTAAACGTTCTTCTGTGCCTCCGAGTCCGAGGTATGTTTCTTTGAGTTTCTCTTTCTCTATATATGTATATGTATGCTTTAAATTGTACCCATATACGTTCTTCTCTGTATAGCTTATGTCATTATGTCATCTTCAAATGCAGCTGTTGCATGTAAATTTTCTTTAAAGTTTTTTCAGTTTAAGCTTAGCGTGTCAGCTTGTTGCTGATTTATGAATTTAATGGAGTAATTGTTAGGTTTTGATGGGTCAATCAGCAGCTCCAAATTAGACTTTTGGCTAACCCACGAACTTTGATTTTGACCACTGATTGACCTCGCCAAAAATTCTGCAAAAAGTCCATTGGAGTTGGGGGCTCCGGGAGGACTAACACTGATATGGAGACCTTCCATGTTGTCAATTTTTAGTTGGTTAAACTTCATGAGAATTCTATCATTTATTGAATTTAATATACTTTTAGAATACTCCGCTAACAAAATTATAGGGATATACAAATAAGACGTGGCAACTCGCCATTGGTGGATTATTTGACCCTGTTGGGCGCAGGAGGCTGACTCAAGTGCCCCATGAACCGCGCGAAATGGGCGCCTATTACACTGCTCACTAAGTGTGCCTGGGGCTGGGGTACCTTTTATTCATCTGGAAGAGGGCTTGAAGGACAACCTTTGTTGAATGCATTACATGCTTAGTAGGGAGAGAAGAATTTACAAAAAGGGGATTCAGAAAAAATAAGTTGGTTCGAATCGGAGTGGGCCGAAACCCGTATTGTATATAGTACGCACAAGGAACTTTCTTTAAGGGAAACAAAGAGAAGATGTGTAGAAACGAGATATCCCGCAACAAGAAGGAAAAGGATTGAATAGAGGGTGGAGTAACAAAAAATATAACCAGAAAGGCTATTTCAATAGCATCGTCTAAAATGCCTATACGAACTCAATTCTCCCTTCTCCTTTTAAAATATATTTTTGAAGGAGTAATTGAATAATAATAATAAAAAATTTATGCGCTAATTTTTTGTGCTCATGACGCTAATTTTTGCCCTCCATGGCCTTTAATATGGGCTCGATGACCTTAATTTTTGACGCCCATAAAACTAATTCTTGGGCTCTATGGCCTTAATTCTTGGTGACCGTGGCGCTAATTTTGGGCTCTATGGCCTTAATTTTTGGCTCCATGGTCTTAATTTCGGGCCATCATGACCTTGATTATGGGATCCAAACTTTAATTATGGGCCTTCATGACCTTGATTTTGGGCTCCAAATCCTTGATTCTGGGTCTTCATGACCTTAAATATGGGCTACGTGAATTTTGGGTCTCTATGGCCTTAATTTTGGCCTCTATGGCCTTAATACTCGGCACCACTAATTCTGTGTCTATATGGTCTTAATTTTTGGCATTCATGGGCTTAATTCTAAGCCTTCATGACATTGATTTTGGGTTCCATGGTCTTGATTCTAGTCTCCATTTCTTAATTATGGGCTCCAATGCCTTAATTCTGATTTTGGGTCTTTATGGCCTTGATTATGTGTCTCCATGACCTTGATTCTCGATCTCTATAGCCTTAATTTTTGGCCTCCATGACTTTAATTTTGGGCCTTAATGACCTTAATTCTGGGCTTTATGACCTTAATTATGGCCTTAAACAGGTTCTCCACTTCTTTATTGACGACCTCTTGTTTTTTCCTATGCAAAACTCCTTTTTTTTTGTATTATGGGTCTCCTTTTCGGGTCTACATGTTCCAATAAAATTGAGACTAATTCCTTTGCAGGTTCTCTTATTTGCTCTTTATCATTCTCCTTCACATGTAAAGAAGGCAAAACTTGCCCCCAACCACTTTCTAATCATCCTTGACTTCTTCTATTCCACTTGCTGTTGAAAACTTTAATTTCATATGATATGTAGAGGGGATAACTTTAAATTTATTCAGTCATATCCTACCAAGGATTATATTGTATGATGAAAGGGCTTTCACAACCAAAAAAGTGATCATAGTGGTGGATTGATTTGGTACTGTAGTACGAGAATTCACCATGATTTTTTGAATTGTGAGAAAGAGAATATGACTTTTTATTCGTTTCCCATAGACGGCGCCAATCTAATGCGTTAATCAGCAGCTCCAAATTAGGGTTTTGGTTAACCCATGAATTTTGACTTTGACTACCCCTTGATCGCCTTGATCTCGTCGGAAATCCTACAAAAAGTCCACTGGAATTGGGGGCTCCGGGAAGACACTCCAATGCTCAAGTCAGAACACTGATATGGGGAGAGAGAATTATTATGGGATTTCATATTGTGTACCTTGAATATGTTGGAACACCCCTTATTTATAGTATTTAGCGTCCTCTCCTTCAGGAGTTGGGAATTAGAATCCTAATTGGCTTTAAAGACCTTCCAGATTGCCAATCCTTAGTTAAATTTCATGAGAATTTTATTTTTTATTGGATTTAATATACTTCTAATGTACTCAGCGAACAAAATTATTATATTGCCCTTCATTAATAGGGATCTACAAATAACACGTGACAACTCGTCATTGGTGGGTTATTTTTACATGCATCAGGTTTAACGCTATAAAGTTATACTTTTTGTTCTTTTCGCTTCAATTTTGAAATTGGCTTTTCAAGATTGAATTCTATTGTATCATTATAGATACAGTGATTATCACGTGTCGATTTTACAAGGTTTTAGGGTTTTATATTCATTCTCAAAATCAAATCTTTAGAGGGTCTCTTTACTGAATTACTGAATAGCAAAACTATAATAGGAATTAATAGTTGCTAATTTAATGTTATAAATCTGCAGTGAGTAGTTGGTTATGAAAGTTGAGATATTATCGCTTTCAGTACTAATTTATCGAGTATAAATAGTATTTCATGACAAATTTGGTAATCAATGGAAGAGAAGTGGAGTGTATAATTATTCCCTTTTAAACGACACTCATCCGGTCAATTTGGTGTGATATGTCACTCCAATAAATAACAAAGTTCCGTCAAAATCTTAATAGAAATCTGGGACTTTAAAGATCTATCACAAAGGAACTTGGATTGGGAAAAAGATGATATTTTTGTAAGGAAATTTCTGTTGCTAAAATGCAATTAAAGCATGATTATATAACTCTCGTAAAGAGTACTATTATTCATGAAAAACTTGAATCCACACTATTTATTTAAGATTTTGTCCTATAATTATTTAATATTCTTGACATCTTATATTGTAAAATGTGAACATAATGTATACTTTTTTTGTAATTAAGTACCCTCATATTGGTGTCAAGAACCCAATTTGGACCAGATGATGGAATTTAAGAAGCACTGGCTTTTATTATTATTATTATTATTATTATTATTATCATAAAGTAGATTACTTGTTTGAAAGATTGTATGGTATTAGTAATGTTTTAAGTTCTATTTTGGGTTAACCTTGCAATTTTTTTTAAAATGGTTCAATTATTCACAATAGGCACGTCATCAATCTTGTAATCTGAAATTCTATATTTATCAAAAAAATATAATAGGCATGGCGTGAACCTACAAATTTATAACTGCAGATGTCAAAGATTAATGGTGTGGGAGAATAAGCAAGAATTCCAACCAAATATATTGAAAATGTTATTTAACTGTGAAAAAACAGGTTGTTCTAACTCAGAATGAAATCTTTAGAACTCTTTTGCGTTAGACTTTGTGATTGGCTGAACTGAAGCTGCTCTTTGACATGAGATGGGAAGAAACAATGACGGGGACACCAAATCAAGAACAAAGAAGAGATTTTTTATATTTATTATTTGGAGTTTGGAGTTTTTATTATATTTAATATAAAAGTAGTTGATGGGATTTATGTATTTTATTAGTGGGGATTTAGGACATTAATTAGTGATTATGAATTATTAATAAGGGTATTTTAGTCGTTTAGTATTTTTATTATTACTCAAGTAATATTAGGGTTTTGAGTCTCTTTAAATAGTGATATAATCCCACTAGTCTTTTTGACTACAAACTATTGATATTGAAGTTTACTACCATCCATACCTTAGAGGTATTTTATTTATACCATAGAGGTATTTTATCCATCATATGTGGAGTTGATACACCTGAGAGATCCTAGTGATTTAAACGTGGAGTTTAAATCCTAGTTTATTTTCCATTATTTCTTCATCCTAAATCTGTCCTACATCAAACAAGTTCATCTGTTATGTTGAATCTCTCATGTTTCACTCATCTCCTTTGTTACTTGAATCATTTAATCCTTAGTAATTTTATGATTGTTTGTTAAAAATTCAGTAAAGAACTTTTAAGTGAGGACTATCTTTTCTTGTTTCTTTTCTGATTTGGATGAAGCATCAACTTTGGTATGATTTAATATTAAATATTCCATCTAGTACGGTTGCATATGATACATGAGGGTTGCTGTTTCTTAGGAACATCGAAGTTGGTTGTGGTTACTATTTTAATAAGTTACATGATTGAACTCCATGTTTGTGAAGTTCAGTGTTAATTTAACAATAATGGAACAAGTATATGTTTAACTGTCCGTGGGTTTAAGGATTGCTTCCCTATCCATTGTTGTAGTATGCATTAACATATGGTGTACTTGTTTATGCAGGTTCTGGTAATAACCATTGAATTGTGGAACATGATTTTGATATTAATGATGGTTCTGTGAGTTGACGTGGGGGAACACAGACTATGGATCAGTTTTTGGATACTCTATTCCAAAAAAGGTAATGCTTTCTTATATTCTACCTTTTCAGCTTCTTATAGTTTGACTTTATCTTTTAGAGTTGGTTTCTTTTAGTTACTTAATTATGTTTCTTGAGTTTGATTTGAGTTTACTGGAAATGTTTTTCCAGGTGTTCGACAAGGGAGAGTGCTCTATCTTCCATTAGTGAGGGTTTTATGGGCAACTATCGGCATCAGTTTGCTAAAAAGAAGTAATCAATTCTGTTATATTTTTTGAATTTTTGTAGCTCATGCTGGTTGACATTGTGTTTTTAGAGGCAAATTCTACTTCTCCGAGAAGGGATTTTAGGATAAGATGCATCACATAATCTAGACATATACTAGCTAAATAGTGATGTCGGACCTTGTGTGCATCTCTAATTATACCACTCAGTCAAGTTGTTATTGGCACATTTAATTTTATGCATATGTAGGATTTACAAGTAGTTCTGCCAAAATAGTAAATTTTACGAGCTTGATATAGATTGTTTGGCTTATTCAACAGATAAAAAAATTGGTTATTGTTAGTCTGCATGATTGATCTTTGGTTCCTTGAGGTCTTGAGTTCATTTCTCATATGTTTGTTCCCCATTTCATATAGCAACCTTGTAGTATGTTGTTCTTTTTGTGTTTTCCTCCAAAAGCTAATGCCTTTCTATGAAGAGTTTTAAGGGCCATTCTGCCACATGTAATTGTTTTTCCTCTTCTTTTTTTTGGGGGTGCAAAATGGTATAAATCTCTCTGACTGTAATATTTGAAAAATGTCTCACCTTGAATATCCTCCTCTTGCACACCTTCCCTGCATATGCATGTATGTGGTTATCACATGATAACATCAAGCTGGATTTTTGTATTTTTTTTTATCTTAAAGTATAACTTTGTTGATCTCTTTACCAAGTCTCTATGTTATGCTTAATCTTGCAGTTTTGCAACAATTCTTTATCGTTGCTTGAATTCCTTTAAAAAGGGGTCTTCAAAAGAGAGCTGTTTGGCTGCTCGTGTTCTTGGTAGTTATTTCTTCTAAATGACATATCTCCTCCCTTCTTTATTTTAGTATTTCCCTTGCTAATTTTAATGTATTGCTAGGATTGCTTGCAATCACCATAGGCTGTGGAGACAATGCTCATGAATTGTATGAAGAGTCACTGCCCCCACTTTCACAAGCTCTGAAACCTGGGTCTGAACCAGTGAAGTTAACATCTGTATGGATATTTCTCTGAAAGAAATAACATATTCTATAGTTTTGATGTTATTAGATTTTATCTGATAGAATAAGACTAATATTTGGTTTCTTAACAATTTTCTGTCATAGATCCTGGATTGTATGGCCATTGTCGCTTTTGTTGGTGGACATGATTCAGAAGAGACTGAAAGATCTATGCAAATTATATGGAAGTTCATTCATTCAGAATCAGAATCAGAATCTAATGTATTTACTCAGTCTGATGTCAATTTGTTTTCTAGATGTCTTGTATTGTGATTTGTAGCTGATCTTTTTCAAAGTTTTAAGAGTAGTTATAATAGTGGACAATTTATTGACTATGTATAGGTAGGATTGTCAATTGGGTCGGTCAACCCCAAAGCCCAATCGGTCAGCCCATTAAAAGCTTGCTCGAATTTTATTTGGGAGTGAGTCGAACTGAGTTTGGACAAAAATTCAAGCGCGAAGTGAAATTCGGGCCAAGCTTGGTCAATATGTCATTCGTCCCGTTATAGGCCGGACCAAATTATAGTGCTAAAACATATAGACTATTTATATATTTATATATCGTATGTTTAACTAAAGGTGAGTACTATGTTTTGTTTAAAGTGGTCATCTTCTATCATTTTCATAATAAAATCTAGTAATTACTAATTACATGAAAAAAGATTAAGATTAAATATTAAAAATAATAAATACTAGAGTATTTATAAATTAGCTCATTTATGTTACTTTAAACATCAATTGGATTAGTAAAAAAATGACTTTAAATGAATTACTTTAAATTATATTTTTTGGGTCTAGAAGTCAATCTTACTATATTCTAATACGAGCCTGACCGGAAAAAAACCCGAAGCTCGTGATCTTATTTGGACCGAGTTATTATAGTCCGAATGGGCCAAGTCCAAACTCGAGCTCGATAATTTTAAAATGGGCTGAGCTTACAACCTTTAACCGTGCTCACATAGCCCAATTGACATGCCTATGTATACGCAGATAGTTGCCCTATCCTATTACATTATCTATGAAGGTCATTAGTTGCGACTTGTGAGAACTTGACATATTATCAAATAAATGTTGGTGAAAGTTCTAATATGTGTAACAATCTATAAAGTACTGGAGTCTGGAAATATTGCTTTTGCAGCTGCTCCTGTAATTTAGTTGTAGACATGTTTCTGAACAACTCATCATATTTCATAAACTTTGCAACTATTTGAGGTCTCAGAATATGTTTTAGGTTTGAACTTCTTAAAATGTCCAAAGTCATATAATAGTACTGTATAACGTACTCTGTACAGGAAATATACTCATTGTGTGATTGTTGCTATTGGTGTTCGTGTTCTGTATTAGAAGCTAAAAGTTGTACCTTTTTTTCTCTAGGTTATTGCAAGAAAGCATTTGGCCGCAGTTCAAGCTACTGCAATTTCTGCTTGGTCACTTCTTCTTACATCCATGGATAACTGGACACTTAACTACACATATTGGCAAGGGTAATGTAGAAATGTATATTCTCCACAATTCTATGACAATTTTTCTTCGTACTGAAATATGAGTTATGAATCCATATGATCTTACTAGTCACATTTAATGTGAAAAAAGAATCCAAGTTATGATAGGTTTTTCAATATGAAGAAATGATTGTTTCTTGGTGTTCTACTCTTACTAAATAATGGTTTTCCAACACTCATTCTATTGTATTGTTGATTATTTGTTACTGATTACTTCAGACATGCTAGTCAAATGTGTTGTGATAACTGGCTTATTGCTTCATCTTTGATGCTTTACTTGGATCCTGAGCACTAATTTTACTTTTTGTGTATCGACTTTTCTAGAACTGTGTTTTGAAATAAAACGTGTTATGTTAAATTGATACAGGGCAATTTCATTCTTTTTGGATTTACTAGAGTCTAATGAAGAATCAGTTCGTGTTGCTGCAGATGAAGCTTTAACTCTAATATTAGAAGGGGGGTGTCTTGAGAAGTTTGCTAGTGACACTAATGGAACTTGTGAGAGTTCAATATGCAAAAGAAATGATTCGCTGAACGGATACTCATCCATACAAGAATTGAAGGAAAAAATGCTAAATCAAGCAAGGAGCATGAGCATCTCTCTGCAATCAAAAGGCGAAAGTTCGGTTGATAACCCCATGGATGAAAATTGCAACCCTAAGTGGAAATTCATGAAAGTTTTGGAGGTACTGCTTTATATTTTATCCTTTGTGCATAATTGACAACTTAGGTTGGTATATGACCTTAGAACTTCTAAATCTCAGGATGGTTGTTACCCTGAAACCTCAGCGAAGATTGGCAAACAAAATTTAAAATTGTATACATGGTCTCAGTTTCTACAGGTATTTCCTTTATCATCCTCCTTATTCTTTAAGCTCCGTCTTTACATACCTCTAAAGACTAATGCATTTTATATCTTTTAGGTCAAATTTCTAAAACATCTTCTAGGAAATGGATTTGTCAGACATATGATGGTTGGTTTTCCCATCACTTTTTCGATTTATGTTTTTTATTGCGTACTGGATAAATATTAATGATTGGTTTAACAGGAAAATGAATTTCTTCATGATGTCTTCAATTTCACACCAAAAACACAACAGTCGGGCAATAAACTGTATGTATCTGAAAGAGAAGAGGTTAGTTTCTGATTCTGATAAAATCTTTTTCTGATATAATCTATGTGAGAAAGAGAAAGTAGAAGAGTCTTTGTCTCTTTACATTCTTGCGTTGGGCCTTGAATATCTTTTGGCAAAAAGCACTTTTTAGCCATTGTGGTTATAGTATTTTAAGAATTACCATCGCGCTTTTAAAATATTCAATTAAATTTCAATCGAATTTTTTAAAATATTCAATCAACCCATTCCGTCCAAATTGAGTAATGATGTTACAAAATATCCTACGTGGCTTTTTTTGAAAAAATAAATATTAAGTGTATTTGGCCGACCGGCGGCTTTTCTTTACGTGGCTTTTTTGAAAAAAAATTAATATTACGTGGCACTTTATAATTTTAAAAAATCTGTTTTTAAAAAATATAATTTTTTTAAAAACAGATTTTTTAAAACAGATTTTTTAAAAAATAGAATTTGTAAAAAATAGAACTTTTTAAAAATCTGTTTTCAAAACAGATTTTTTTAAAAATATAATTTTTTAAAAACAATTTTTTTAAAAATAGATTTTTTTAAAACAGAATTTTTAAAATTCTCCTTTTTTTTTTAAAATCTGTTTTAAAAAAAAAGTATAAAATACTTTTAAAATAGTTTTGAAAAATACTTTTATACTTATAAATTTTTTTAAAAATACTTATATTTTAAAAATTCAAAACAGATTTTTAAAAAAAAATTAACATTTTAAAAATAACAAAAAACATAATAAAATAAAACAAAAAAAATAATTTATTTTTTTTTAAAAGTTTTTTAAAAAATAGGATTTTTTTAAACAAAATTTTAAAAAAGCATATTTTAAAAAAACAGAATTCTATAAAAAATATATATTTTAAAAAATATAATTTTTTAAAAACAGATTTTAAAAAATTGAATTTTTAAAAATAGATTTTAAAAAAATTGAATTTGTAAAAAAACAGAACTTTTTAAAAATCTGTTTTTTTTAAAATGGATTTTTTTAAAAAATATAATTTTTAAAAAAACAGATTTTGTTAAAAAGTTGATTTTTTTTTAAAAAAGTTCCGTTATTTTAAAAATCTGTTTTTAAACATTATCTTTTTTTTTAAAATCTGTTTTTTAAAAAAGCTGCTAAAAATATTCTATTTTTAAAAATTCTTTTTTTAAAAAAAATATTTTTAAAAACAGATTTTTAAAAAATCGACTTTCTAAAAAAATATACTTTTTTTAAAACAGATTTTAAAAAAGAGAATTTTTAAAAACAGATTTTTGAAAACGGAACTTTTTAAAAAACAGATTTTTCAAAAATATTACTTTTTTAAAAAAAGAACTTTTTTAAAACAGAATTTTAAAAAATCGCTTTTTTACAAAAACAGATTTTTTAAAAAATCTGTTTTTAAAAAGTTTATTTTTAAAAATTCTGTTTTAAAAAATCTATTTTTTCAAAAAATCTGTTTTAAAAAAATTATATTTTTTAAAAACAGATTTTTTTAAAAGTTCGGTTTTTTTACAAAAGCTATTTTTTTTAAAAATCTGTTTTTTAAAAAAAAAATCTGTTTTTAAAAAAATTATATGTTCTTTAAAAAACATATTTTTTAAAATTATAAAGTGCCACGTAATATTTATTTTTTTTCAAAAAAGCCACGTAAGAAAAGCCTCCCAGTCAACAAATGCACTTAATATTTATTTTTTTTCAAAAAAGCCACGTAAGATATTTTGTAACGTCTGTTACTCAATTTAGACGGAATGGGTTGATTGCATATTTTTAAAAAGTTCAGTGGCTAATTGAATATTTTAAAAGCACAGTGGCTAATTGCTTAAAATACTATAACCACATTGACCAAAAAGTGCTTTTTGCCAATATCTTTTATTGGTTTACTTTGATATACCCTAACAAGAATTATTGTTTCACCTTTTATCCATACTTTGTGCCTAACTTGTGCTTGAATCTATAGGTAACTGTCCGTTTTTTTGTGCCCGAGGCTCGGAGAAAAGATTGTAAGGAGGTACTTTACCCTATTCATTTCTGTGGCAAGTGTACTTCAGTGGCTGTATACTGTGTTCTGCATTTTCATTTTGTTTGTTATTTATAAATAATGCTTGCTCTACTTTTTCATGCTTAGAGATCTTGCTCCGACTTTATAAAAAAAACAATTGTTTTTCTAGTTGGATTATCTATGTTTGTGAGTTATTAAAACTAAGGAAAGGAGAGGAAAGCTAAGGAAATTTGTAAATTTCCTTAGAAATCCCATGTTTGCGAATTTTTTAAGTTAAGAAAGGTAAGCAAAGCAAAGGAAATTTGAGCCCAATTTTCCTAAATATTTTCCTGACCAAAACGGTAGGAAAGCTAAGGAAAGGAAAATAGGTTTAATGAATTTATTTTAATTCCGTAATTACCCTTACTTGTAATACATTTAAGCATGTTATATTCAATATATAAGGATACAATAGTAATAATATATCACAAAATAAAATTCCTTTGTTTTACTTGGCAACTCATAAAACATAAGATGGGAAAATATAACAAACAGAACGAAAAGTTACTTTCCTATCATTTCTTGAGTTTTTTTGTTAAAAATCCTTGGGCCGAACAGAGACCTGTGGGCGATCATCGCCTAAAAGAGTTTGAGTGTAATGACTTCATTTGCTTTGGGAATCCTAGTCCCAGAAAAACTCGCAAACAGATAAGGGACGGCAGTTTGCTCAGATTGCCGTTTGTCTTAGTTGCTTTCAAGAAAAAGTTTAAATTACTAAGTTTCATCTATTTGTTTTTAACTGCAGAGAATTTACAAGTCACAGAACTCTGTCTTCAGCAAGGCAAGGACTCAATTATTAAACAAGCAACGTGATATCAGAGGTAGCTTTTGTCATCTACCTTCCACTATATATATATACATATGAAAGAATACTTTTTATCACGAGAAATAAACTAACAAAAATAAAATAAGAGCGAAACACGATTAGTGAACCCTTTTCTTGGAAGTTTGGTGAAAGTAGATGGAACTAAACTTGTATGTGTAGATATGTCCAGTAAATTCATATTTTTGATGGGTATTTTGTGATAGATATTGTTCATTTGATTATAGTTTCCCTGATACTATATGCAGGGAAGGAGCTCTCGGCATTATGTGATTGATGTTATGGCTATGCGCATGAAGAAGATTTGTGTGGTGGTGTTTTGCGGACAAAAGGCAAACAAAGGACATTTTAGTGGACAGATTAATTTTAGGGAATTGTTAAATTCACAACACTATTTGTTATTTTCACAACTAAAGTGTCGCTATAGGTGTATAGTGACGGTGAAAACCGTCACTATAAGATTTATAGCGACACTTTTGTTGTGGAAATAACAATTTTTATTGTGGATTTAACAATTTTCTAATTTTTATTCTTTGACCGTATAATTTATATCTTCTTTTTATTCTTTATTCTAACAATATATGAATTCTAGATTATTTTTGCAATTGAACTCTTTTCTGAATGAATTCAGATCAATATGAGAAAACACATTTGGCACAATTTGATCAACCCTGTTGCCTTAATTAATGCCATGGCCAATGATATTTTTAGATATTTATTATTAAAATTTTTATTAAAGGACTTCATGTGTAGTGGACACATCTTTGATCTTTTTGCAAGTTTATTTATTGATTTTTTTTTCATTCAAGACTTATTTTCTCCTTTATGCAAGGTTAGTGTCATTGAAATAATGTAATTTATCATGGTTAATAAAAGTTTATTGATATTGAAATTATGATTGTTTATTTTATATTGTATTCTTAATAATTTACATATCTACTTCACGAAGTCAAAATAAAAGTAAAAAGAGTTTCATTTATTTTTTAATCAAATTTTACATCATAATATACTTTATCATATCATTATTGCTAAACTAGCAAACTGTTATTTTAAGATATAATTATATTCTTAAAATTTATAAATTTTACAAAATGAAAGACTGGGTAATAGTTAGAAAATTGGTATTTTTACGTGATTTTTTGAAATTTTTACTTGAAAAGTATCGTTATAAATATATAACGACGGTAGAATGGATTTTCATTTACATAAAAATATTAATTTCTTAGCAAAAAACAAAGGTTGTAAGAGATAAGTAACACTAATGTCTCATTTTATATCTCATCTACGTGTTATATATTCACTTAATTATTGTTGAACTTTATAAATAAATAAGAATTATTTATTAATTGACCAGAACGGTTGACTAGTTTTGCAACAAAGATGATTCTCAGCCGTGGATCTTGATCACAGAACATAATACGGTGAATAGCTATATGGGTCCTCACGTTTAACCGTTTTAACTACCTTCCTTTTTGCATTCCTAATTTTTCTCAGATTCAAAACCCTAACTCAAGAACAAAAGCGCAGGTACAATTACAAACCATTCAATTCTCCTCAGGTTTCTTTCGAATCACAAACACCCAATTAACTTGTCTTATTGTTTCAGTTCCTATTGATAATTTTCAACCCCTTTTCATGGGAACTCGTGAGGAGCATTTTGCTGATTTTAAATTTTGATCTGGAGCAGTCTGTATAGGGTCTTTTTGAACTGTAAATATCCATTTCAGATATGCCCATTTTAGAATCTTGGATATTTCTTGGTTATTTTGGATAAAGCTGCTGTTATGTAGTGTGGTTTGTATATAATTTACATTTCCAAGAAAATATCATCTTCATTTGTTGTTTGTTTTTTTGCCTGTGAAAAAAAATGGCTTTTTTGAAATCTGGGGTTCTTGTGAAGCTTCTTGAAGACATGAATGTTGATGAAAATGGGCCACAAAATGATCACAAACCCGTGTTGTTGCAAATTAGAAGCATAGTTCCTGTGTTGGAAGAAAGTGATCTTTGGCCTAATAGAGGGTTTTACCTGAAGGTTTCTGACGTTTCACATGCCATGTATGTCTCTTTGTCAGAAGAACAAAATGAGATGATTTTGAGCAACAAATTAAAACTTGGGCAATTCATATATGTACAGAAATTGGAGAAAGCACGCCCGGTTCCAATCCTCAGAGGTATAACACCTGTCCCAGGTAGGCGGCCATGTGAAGGGACTCCAGAAGACATCTTTCCCGGAACAAATCTGATGAGGTATCTCGAGGCTTCTGTTACAGAGTCAATAGTCGAAAAGGGTGTAATTTCGGAGAAAAAGATAACCCAAAATTCGTCAGATTTGAGAAAATTATTTCGTGGGTTTTCGGATTCGGAGGCATTAGATAAAGACACTGTTTCTCTGGAGGAAGGGAATCAAGAAAAGGTGCGTTCTTTGAGTGCTTCGAAAATTGGTCATTCTGAGGACAAAATAGGATTGAATTACTATACAAAAAATGGTGAAGCTGAGAAGATAGTCTTTGACGTTTGGGGGTGCCTCCAGAAAAGAAGAACAAGTTCTATCGACAATGATAGTGATTCTGATCATAGTACTTTATCATCTGTTTCGTCAACACAGATGTCAAAGAGAAGAAGCTGGACTCAGTCTGAACTTTTAGGTGTTAAAGAAATGTTTGACTCTTCAATTGTCAAGCCTGAGAGGAGGAGGAGCCCAGTGGCTCATAGTCGCAGCGCAAATGTGAGTGTGCCTCCTTTTTTTCCCTTATAAATGTTTTTTCGAATTTGATCATAATTTTGAATTAATATTCTATGGCATTAGACAAGCACCTGAAATGGAAAAAAGTTAAAATTGATAGTAGCAAATGACACAACTGTAAGTATGAAAATTTCAAAGTAATATTAAAATTTTCAATGTAATTTCAACAAGCTGGAAGGGATTAGTGCTTTTATAAATTTAGTATAACAGGCAGTAAATAACTTGTGAGCATAGTTAAATATGATCAAATAATCATAATATTTGTACTTTGTCCTGTCCAAGGTCTGGCTGAATTTGGGAAATATGGGAAGGTTCAAAGATTAAGGCCAGTAGTGTCATCTATGACTCTGAGTTAATATAAATATAATATATATATATGTGTGTGTGTGTGTGTGTATGTATGTATTTATGTATGTTTGTATGTATGTGTATGTGTTATGGAGTTGATTGGTGATGAATGTTTCAAGCAGTATTTATTAATCATGCGTCTACACTTGCTCGGTGTAGACTTAATAGGCCAGTAATTTTCTTTTACTCAGTTATGCATCAATCATACTTAATTATGTGGAAGCCAATTAAATTAGATATAAGCAAATTTGTAGCATGGTAAAACTGTAAAAGTCATCCCTTTTCCTTTTGTATAGACAGGTTTCACCTGTTCGTTCTGCGAGATATGATAGCTCTGATGACAATATAAGTTCTACAAGAAGAAGAAGAACTAGTTTTCCAGCTAAGAGATCAATTAAAAGTTCTTACAAAAACAAGACTCCTGTTTTAAAAACAGATTGTGAGAACTCACATCCAGAGATATGCCGCTCATTCGATGATAGGAAAGGAGCAGAAACTAGAGTTTCATGGGCCTCTCTTCCCTCAAGCCTGGTGATGTTTGGCAAGGTACAAAGCTTTTATTACATCTTCCATTCGACTTCTTTTGCAATATTAAGATTTTAGTAGTTAAGCTCTCTGTCGTCTGCACTGCAGGAGGTGATATGGCGAAGAGATGTTGCTCTGCTTGGTGCAGTTGAGGCTTTGCAAGAGGCTTGTGCTGCTGAGAGATTGATCAGATGCCTAAGGTGTGGAAATGTATGAATATTGATATCTTTTGGCAAGTTTGTTTGGAAGTTATTATTCGTTTAAACTTTGAATGCATTTTTAGAATTATTAAATCACTTCTGCTCAGGGCCGGCCCTGAGTTTTGAAGGGCCTAAAGCGGACAACAACAAAATGGGCCTTTTGCGAATTGCTATTAAGACAAGCATAAAAAAAGGAAGAACTTTTTCTGAACAAAAAAGCATCAATACGAAAGAATATCAAATATAATAACCGATTATTTCAATATTTCCAAAGCTGATATCATTTAGATATCACATTATCACTAAGTCAAAAAAGTAATTACCAAATAGGGCCTCCTTTATTAAGAGTCTAACACTACTCCCAAACGATTAAAAAAACCCAAAAAACTGAATCTGATGATGAACCCCCAGGTACATAATAATTAAATTGTTTTGTACAAATTATATGCTTTAAATATGTAGAATATTACAATAATTAGTATATGTAGAATATTACAGATTGATTATTTGCTTTAATATTTAAGTATTCTATTTAAGTAATAAAAGAAAGAGAATATTTAAGGGGGTCCTAAAAAATTTTGGGCCTAAAGTCCGGGCACCTTGGGCTTTATCCCAGGGCCGGTACTGCTTCTGCTCTGATTTACCCTTGTACATGAAATTTGAATTGTGGATACAGAATTCGAAAATACGTTGAGTGCAATAAAACAAAATCAAATAAGCCTAGCAACTCGTAGCCTGTAAAGGGTATTGAATGTGTACATAGGACTCGCATATAATCCAAAAAGTATGATAACCATTATTGCAGAATTGAGATTATTCTTCTTTGTTTAGTGCATTCAACTTCTGGTTCTAATATTCATTTTTTTGCACACATGAATTTAACATATTTGTGTGCTCTCCTTATCTTTAATGCTGTCTGAAAGTTTTATAGGACATGTAGCAACTCTGTCATAACATTGTTGTGTAATGCTTGTTCACTTTGCTAATTGCTCTGACCTGCACATAATGTTTTTCCATGTATATAACTCTTAAATGGAATCTAGGTCTTTAGTTGTTGAAGTGTTTCTCAAGTAAAGAAAACAATTCCATTCAATATGAAATTTGAATTTGCAATATATTGTATGACAGGCCTATTTTAGGTTTTCTGTTTTGCTCTCTTATTAAATGACCAGTAGATATTTCTGCAGAAATAACAAACCCGTGTGATTTAATTGATCAAAAGAATTTAAATGATAAAAAACTACAATTTCCTCGACTAAATTATAGTTATCCAATAATATCATTACTGGTTTAAGCAAATGCAGCATAGTACCACTAGTTAAAATGTCTTCTTGTATAAGAAAGGACCTAAATTACTGTTGTGGAGGAGGCTGATCAGAACCAAGAAGACACTTAAATGTCAACATTTCATACGGTCCGAGGTAACATCACCACATAGTATTCCAAATCTAGAGAGTTAATCCTGAATGGATGAAGTGGCTTTCTATGTTCAACTGAAATTGAGAATTGCATAGCATGTGTAACTTGTTCTGTATAGCCATACTATCTAATATTTAATGTTTGGTTTATATTAGAAATTTAGTGTAGTCCTTAGATTATACATCCTGCTTCAAGCCTTTGTTGGAACAGTAGAAAGATTAATTCCGAGTTGAGAGTAGGATTGACTGCACCATTTGCAATACTGGTCTGGCAAGGCCACGAGGAAGACCAAAATAGATACTTCCCTAAATGAAGTTTACTAAAACAGGAATCAATCCAAGTTGTTGGTACAAGACCTTTTTAGCTACAGTTACTAGCTATTACACTAGCTACTATAATTATATGCTTCTCAGCATCCCCCAAATATCCCTGCAATTTGGCTGTCACTCTTGTAAGTTGTCATTAGACATTTTAGGCTACCTCGTAAAAAACCAGTTAATAATCCATTATAGAAAATATATATAGTTGGCTATGAAGAAAAAATTGACTGGCAGGAAACGAAACTGAACTGTGTGTATGTGTGTGTGTTGCCGGGAGAGACACCCAACTTAGGGATACTGAATCAGTTACTAGTGAAGTGTAGCTTATATATACTTCCCCTATTAATTATTCCCTTTTATCCTTTGTTTTACTCGTTATTCACACCAGAAAATCTCATTTGTTGCCAACCTATGATAATTCTCCAGCATTTTTTTTTTTGCTATTTTATGACAGAATTTAAACTCACACACACTATTTTGCCAACGCAAAAGTTTGAACTCCCACCCTCTTGGTACAAGATGGGTGGGGATAACCATTGGGCCAAGGCCCTAGGTTTTTCAAGTATTACTTTTGTCTGGAATCTGGATACTTAACTATTGCATATATATATATATATATATATATATATATATATATATATATATATATATATATATGCATTGGAGTTTCATTTGGAGCTGCTAATACATGCATCTTCTTGCCCGTTTCTTTAGCACATACTCGGAGTTCCAGTCAATTGAAGGAGATGATCTGCAGCCAAACATCGACAAGTTTTTCAAACTCCAAGATGATTTAGCTCACACCAGACTAATAATGCAGTCACTAACGAACATAAGTCCACTAACAACATCAGATACTAGCAGCACAGGTACAGTCAAGGAGGTGCTGAATCTAGCACTTGAAAGAAAGCGAAATGCAAATTCATGGGTTAAATCGGCTGTGGCATCTGATCTTCTCCCAATCTCCAACTCGCTTAAATCTAGAAATGCTTCAAACATAGTGAAGAAATCTAGTACACAATGTTGTGGAACTAAGCCAAAAGGACCCTACATTGTCCCAAAGCAGCGGAAGAATGATGACGTATCAATCATTTTAGCAGCCAACAAGGAGGAGCAGCTGGAATGGGCGAGGGGAAGTAGTCTTTGCGCCACTTCTGACCTGGCTGCTTCTTTGCAGGATGAATGCCAGAAATGGTTTTTGAGTTTCATAGATAAATATTTGGATGAGGTAGAGAATAAAGTCTCGTCAATTCAATCAGATAGCCAGATAGCTGGGATAATGTTTAAGATCAAGAGAATAAATGACTGGTTAGACGTGATTGTCAGTAAAGACACCAATTCTTTTTCGAAGGGCGAGTGCAAAGAGAGCTCCAGTCTTGATGGTTCCGAAAGAGAAACTTGTGGACGGTTGAAAAAAAAGATATATGGGATCCTGTTGAAGAATGTTGAGAGGACTGCCATGGCTTTGGAACATGTGAATACATCTGCTTGAGATTGTCTGCAGGGGAGTTTTAAAAACTCCTATAAACTAGATTTTTCTGAGTATGGAGTAGGTCAACAATGTAAAAATTTCCCATCACTTCAAGATTATCAATGTTTGTAATGTGCTGCACATGTGTTTTCTGTTTGTTTGTTTTTTACCATTATTTTTACCTGATACAGAGATGAGATGCAATCAGTGAATATATTCTTTCACTTGTCCCATTTACAGTCTTTACTATACAAAAGGTATAAGCATTCGTCCCAAGTTCTGGCAGTTTTAGTTTTTAAGTTTATATATACACACATATATACACTTGACTCATCACTAATTAATATTCTTGTATTTAATATAATTTTTAATAGTTAATAACTTTTAAAAAACCAATTTTGTTCCTCTGTGTTATACAGTTTAATACTTCGTGATCAATAATTTTTATGAAAAACCTTCTTAAATTATTATTTACAAGAATGGAAAATTAAGAATGGCTATATACTTAATATCTTAATATTCTTTTTCTTGTCAATAATATTTAAGTAAATCTTATAGTTAATATTCCCAATTGTTTTATAATTAGTAATTTTAATAATTAATAATATCTGGATCTCTTAGTGCTAGCAACTATAAGAAAATATAAAAATAATGTTATAATTGACACATTTGAATATTTCATGTGACCAAAAAGAATAGTTTGAGATTTAATAACCACCCAAAATAATGTCATGATTTAATAACCAACCAAAATAATGTCATTTTGCTGGAGTTATTATAATAACAGTTCTAAATCTTATATTTTTTTGAGAAAAATAATATTTTTATTATAAATATTACCCTTTAAATATAAGTATATAGAATAATAATATTTTGATAGTAATTAATATGAAATTAATTTTAATTAATATCGATAGATGACAACATATCATAAAATTAACTTGTTACATAATAAAGTAAACTGTCTAAAATGCATCACAACACACAAATTATTCACTTATGTTTTTCTCTCCTTTTTCTTGGTGGCATTTAATATAACACGTTGAAACAAGTCTAACCGGTCTAAAGTGTCTGCAATCAAAATTAGAATTTAATATAATGTCCATATTAAAGATTTCTTTAATTTTGTAGGTTGAATACTCAAAACTCAGATCACAGTCACTCAATACTAAAAGAAGACAATATACACAGCATCAATACCACCACGAAAACGCAATTCCTCTCTCCAATTTTTGAAAAATGGGGTGTCAAAGATCAAGAAATACACTATTTGTAGGGTTTATGCTGCTGAATTTGTATCAATTAGTAATGGGTAGGTTCGTGGTGGAGAAGAACAGCTTCAGGGTGACGTCACCGGATAGTTTGAAGGGGACCCATGACAGTGCCATTGGCAACTTTGGTATTCCCCAGTATGGAGGCAGCATGGCTGGGACTGTGGTTTACCCTAAAGATAACAGAAAAGGGTGTAAGAGCTTTGATGATTTTGGGATTTCTTTCAAGTCCAAGCCTGGAGCTTTGCCCACTTTTGTTTTGGTTGATCGTGGAGGTAAATACCCTTTTCTAAATTTTTTTATTTTTGTTTAAATTTGCTGCTTTAGCTGATGTTTGAGCTTGATTAATTGATTTTTGGGGCTACCCATTTCATTAGCTTAAAAAGTATGTTAATTTTGCTACTTTAATTTGACGTTCTGAGGTAAATTGGTCGATTCCAGGAAGTAATTTTTTTTGGGGTGGGTGGGTTGGTTGATTTTTTAGCTGATTTCTTTGTTTGTGATGAAATTGGTGCTTTTGGAGGTACCCTTTTGTTAGTTTTGTTTAATGGTGCTACTCTTATCTCTCACTGTTTATCTTTAAGCTTTGAAATGGTTCGTATATTCGCTTTGGAGATACCCTTTTTTCTTATTTGTAGCCTTAGCTAATTTTGCTCTTCCTATGTTGTATTTTTACTGCTTTGTTAGTTGAGGTGGAACCTATTTTGTTTTGGATGGACTGTTATCTTTTTCCAGATAGTAGTAGTGTCATTTTTTGAAAGTTATGTTGAGCTGTGAAAGTGAGATACGAAGTACAAATGTGCATGCTGGGATCAATATTCTGCATCTATTGTAAAGTGCTGAAACATATTTAATTTGTTTCGTTGGTATTATCTTGATGAATTTGGTGAGTTGTTTGTTGATCTCAGAAAATGAAGTTTCTAGAAAGTATGCGCAAAATACTCTTCCAATTGCGCGCTTTCCATTACTTTGAGAATCTAATATATATACGCTTCATCATTGTTTCTAAGTTGAACAAATCTTTTGTCCTCCAATAAATTTGGTGCTACATTCATTTGTTTACAGATTGCTTTTTTGCCCTGAAAGTGTGGAATGTCCAAAATGCTGGTGCTTCTGCTGTTCTTGTAGCAGATGACGTTGAGGAAGCATTAATAACCATGGACACACCTGAAGAGGATATTCAATCTGCAAAATATATCCAGAACATAACAATACCTTCTGCACTACTTGATAAAACATTTGGTGAAAAATTGAAGCAAGCACTTAGTAACGGGGACATGGTAAATGTGAATCTTGATTGGAGAGAATCTGTTCCTCACCCAGATGATCGTGTGGAGTATGAGCTATGGACTAACAGTAACGATGAGTGTGGCATTAAATGTGATATGTTGATGGAGTTTGTAAAAGATTTTAAAGGTGCTGCACAAGTTCTTGAAAAAGGTGGCTATACTCAATTCACTCCCCATTATATAACCTGGTATTGTCCTATGGCATTCACAGTAAGCAAGCAGTGCAAGTCGCAATGCATTAATCAGGGTAGATATTGTGCTCCTGATCCTGAACAGGATTTTAGCTCTGGTTATGAAGGAAAAGACGTGGTCCTTGAAAACTTAAGACAGCTATGTGTGTTCAAAGTGGCAAATGAGAGCCAAAAGCCATGGGTCTGGTGGGACTACGTTACTGATTTCCAAATTAGATGCCCCATGAGGGAGAAAAAGTACAACAAGGAATGTGCTGACAGTGTTATCAAATCTCTAGGTGATGAATTGTCAAATTAATCTCCTTTTAGTAAGGACAGCAGTTTTGGTTGATGCCTTGATTTAATGTTTTTCTTCTTGCACAGGGCTTGATTCAAAAAAGATTGAAAAGTGCATGGGGGATCCAAATGCTGATTCTGACAATCCTGTTTTGAAAGAAGAGCAAGATGCTCAAGTATGTGTCTCTGACTGTTCTGTTTTCAGCAACTGTGCTGCGGCTGGCAATTTGTTGTAAAAAGTGATAACATTTTAGTCACGTAAACTAATCGACAAGTATACTTATTTAGGTTGGAAAAGGATCAAGAGGTGATGTAACCATATTGCCAACCCTTGTTGTCAATAACCGGCAGTACCGAGGTCAGTTTGTGTGCTTTTGTATTTTTTTTAAAACAATCAGGAATTTTATTCTCTAGGATTTGTCGTTGCAGGAAAATTGGCAAAAGGTGCTGTTTTGAAAGCCATATGTTCTGGTTTTGAGGAAACTACTGAGCCATCTGTGTGTTTGAGTGGTGGTAAGTTTTTGTTTTGTTTTGGAGCTAGACCTCAATTTTAAACTTTTCATGGATAATATGCTTACTCATTCATGAGTTTTCTTTACTCAGATGTAGAGACAAATGAGTGCATGGATAAAAATGGTGGCTGCTGGCAAGATAAATCCTCCAACATCACTGCCTGCAAGGTACCTGTAATGATTTTTTAGTTTATTCTGTTAGTTATTGAAGTTCCTAACATTATTTATGGACTCAGGATACATTTCGTGGGAGAGTATGTGAATGCCCCTTGGTTGATAGCGTGCAGTTTAAGGGAGATGGTTACAGCTCCTGTGTAGGTAAAGTAGTCAGCTTGATCTATTTCCTGTTGGAAAAGTGGATCTCCTGCAAGATTCATTCATAATTAAGATGTAGCTGCTCAATGATGTAACAAATGTTTGCCAAACATGTGATTGTGCACATAAATACGACATGTATGTAGTGCGTCTATATTGATTACTAAGACCACTCTCTAGGAGGAACTGTTTGTTCTCTTCTAAATGAAACCAAAATAGATAACTTAATAGGTTCTTGAATCTGATTGTATACCTCTCATTTTTTAGCTAATGACCGGTCTAAGAGGTGTGGAATACTTGTGCTTAAAGATACATGACTTTTGGGTTGAGAATGGCATTATATAATCTTCTGTGTCCCAAGGCTCAAATTTTCTGAAGATTATTGAACTTTGATGCTGTATCTATTTCTGAAAACAGACAGTGTGACCGTTGGAATTTTATTATTTCTTAGATCGGAGACCTTGTTTGTTGTTTTGAAGTTAAAATGGTCATCTTACCACTTAATTCCCTTCCCCCCCCCTTAATTTATCAAATATTCTCCTCAAAGCTCGACCCTTGTTTCTTCCACGAGGAAATACAAGGTGGCTTTATCCAGCTACCTTGACGTCTCCTTAGCTGTTTTTTGGTATAAATTATGATAGTGGTCTCTTTGGTTCTTGTTTGTGTGAACTATAGACACTAAGTTGCACCTGCCTTCCTTTCTTGCCGGATGTCATTTGGTGTTATCTATGTTGTTTCACTTTATTATATTTTTCTCTCATTTTAATTATTAAACTATATTGAGAAACAGTTGTGTATGTAGATTATAGGATGTAGAGATAATATACGTCTTCATACCGCACAAATTGCACGTTTTACTATTGCGAGCCTATATTAGTTATTTCCTTTTCATAAGAACTGGTTCATTACACTTAAATCCATAAGCATTTAAGAGTAATCCATCAACTACGCCATGTCCAGCAAGTGCTTCCCCACTGCTTTTTGCATGATTCAAAACTGTAATTTTGGTTTGTTTTAATTATTAAAATCTATGGTACCTTCTTATTCTAAGAAGCGACTTCTGGCCTATATTACAGGCGGCCTCCTCCCCCTCCCAGAAACCTAGAAAATAAGAAAAAGAAAGAAACATAATAGAAAAGGGGAAAAAACAAGTAAAACAAACAATAGCTTTATGTTTTATCATATAAAATAGAAAATAGGCCCAAGAAGAAATGACAATTTTTCTTAGTCCTGGGAGGAATGTTTTAACAAAATAATTTATTGTGCAGACAATTGGTATCATCTCCAAGTCAAACTAAAAATTGCATAGAGAAATATCAGAAGCACTAGATTACACAATGATTTAACACCTCCCATGGATTAAGGGACTTTCATTGCCTTCATCTTTAGAATAGAAAAACTAAGTATGCATGTAAAAAGTTGAGAAACTTGGTTTCCATGGAGATACTAAAGCAGTTAAATCGCTAAGCTCTTCCTTGATGCTCATTGCGTTCACAAGTTATATTTGACCATTTGAAAATCATTCGACGTCATTATTTGACCTTTCATCTCCTAAACTCTCGAAGCAACTGCTCATTTTGTACACAAACTAAATAGGCAATTCGAGTGCTTACTCTTTTAAATTTCAGATTTTATCTTTTTTATACTTGATACAATTCTAGAATAGAATGTTTATGGCTTCAACATGTTCTATACATGTCGATGGACTTTGATTCATGTAACTTCTCATTTGCAGCAAGTGGGCCAGGCCACTGCAAGGTCAATAATGGAGGTTGTTGGCATGAGACCAGGGAAGGGCACACCTTCTCTGCTTGTTCGGTTGGTGAAAATATCTAGACTTTGAAATGTAGTTCCCACTATACAATTAAATTTAAACTAATTCTTAATTGTTATGACAACAGGATAACGGAGATGGTAAATGCGTGTGTCCTCCAGGATTTAAAGGTGATGGTGTGAAAAGTTGTGAAGGTAAGGGACTTGCTTTTCTTATTGCTCAGCTATGTCTGAAGAGTGGTGATCATACATTAAAGAGTGATCCAAAAAATAGGGATTTGGATTCCAGGCAGTGTGCTTTGGACAATTTATTTGTGCAGTCCTATAGAAATTAGTAGCATTCATATAGCTAGAGAGTTGCATTTCGGCGGCCTTTATATACAAGTAATATATAATTGCAACTCTCAAGTTATACAAATGCAACGCATTCCTATAGCACTGCCCAAAAACAACTGCTTGGAATCAGGCTCCATAAAATAGACCTTCACCTGGGAAAATTTACTAGTCAGTGGGCCTCATTTATTCTGTATGTTCTGGATTCTTTTAGAATCTTGATCTCATTGTCACATATGCAGTATTCTAGTTGCATAAACCATATTCTGCAGTATTCTGATGGTTGTGGTATATGTATTACTTCTTTGGTTCCTCCATGTAGGAAACTGATCTCAAGTTAAATAGAATTAATTGATATTTCTTCATTAACTCAGTTTTATGTATACAGTGTACTCTGCCTGTCCCAGTTTCATAGCCTTGTGTGCACAGATTATAAGCATTAGTAAATACCAATGGCACATTTAAATATAATGTTCTTCATAATTTTTATCCGAGGAGAAAAAAATATTTTTTTTTATCTGAGGAGATTTTTTTTTTATTCATGTTTGTATTTTATTTTTATGTTGCACTCAAATGTCAATTCTATGCTTTGAAGGCCTTAAAATCTTTCCCGAAGTCATAATTTTCAAAATTTGGGTAGGTGGGAGTAGTGATAAAATCTTCATTCCTATCAATTAACTCTCTGATCCAACATAGAACTCGTGTTTGCGATTACGAGCGTGGACTCTGTTACATAGCAAAATTTCTGATTTGACAGCTGTTATTTCATGATTTGCTCCCAACACAGATATTAATGAATGCAAAGAGAAGAAAGTGTGTCACTGCCCTGAATGCAGCTGTAAAAATACTTGGGGCAGCTACGAATGCACATGTTCTGCTGACCTTCTGTACATCAGGGAACATGATACCTGCATTAGTGAGTTCACTGACCACCTATTGTATACTCCTTATGTCTATAAACCTGAGGGCACGAGGCATAGTTCTTAAATGTTGTCTGAATAATTTCTGCAGGTAAGACGGCAACTGAAGTGAAATCTGCATGGGCTGCTATTTGGGTCATTTTGATAGGTTTGGCTATGGCTGGTGGTGGGGCATATCTCGTGTACAAATATAGATTGAGGGTATGTTTCGTGCATGGTGTTTTCATCGTTGACATTGGCAACTCTTTATTGTTTTTTTATACTAGTACGTAATAATGCATTTGTTAAGCTAAAACACTAACTTTGTTAGGCAACCTAACTTTTAAAAGGAGTGTAGGCTTCTAATTTTAACTCACACCCCCTTCCCGACTAATGTGGAACACAAATATTTCTTTTTTGATACTAGCAAAGCCATAGCCCACAAGTTCAACTCCCAACCAGTGTTACTTCTATTGATGTTCAATATAGTATATGGAATGAGAACGGGAACAAAATACGTCACATTCCGTTGTACGAAGTATGGTAGGGGTAGATTTTTTCGGGTCGTTTAATTAGTACGAAATACGTCTATCCGAAACATTGTACACTAAGATAACTTTCTTAAAAGATATAGTTAAATCTGATAAAGTTAGTGTCGCAACACATTTTCATATTGGGCACCCACAAGACACTCACTAGTTGATGTTTTCTAGAGTTTTTTTTAAAAATAAATATTTGGATCTCTGATAGGGCATTCTAGATTTATCTATTATGATATCTAAGCTTGTAGATATCCTAGATATTTTAGAGGAATGTTATAGATTAATGATCTTAGCTTTGCATTGGAAGAGAAAAGATGTGTAACATACAAGTAGAACTCAGTTTGCATCTTAATTTGCAACATTTGTTAACTACATCTCTAGTGTGTAAAGTGATGCTTCATTTTATTATTGATATACAAATTGAAATTTGTGTGGGATTCATGCTAATAATTTTTTGTTTGGATATCTGCGTTTCAGTCATACATGGACTCAGAGATCAGAGCCATAATGGCACAATACATGCCTCTAGACAGTCAAAGTGAAGTTCCAAATCATGTCAGTGACGATCGAGCATGAAGGAAACAATAAATGGAAAGAACTCGAATCATTATTTTTCTCAAAAATTTGAACAGAGATCATGAGAAGGATTCGAAGAAATGGTGCCCCTTTGTAGCATTTGTTGGGCAATGAAAGTTGCAAACAATAAATCATCCCAATATAGTTAGTGCAAGTATACTCTTTGTTTGGCTTCGCGCTTCATATTTTATCGATGCTAGGATAGTTTCTCTTGTAAGCAAAGTCTGTATCAGTATATACTCAAAAATAATAATTTTTGACAAATTCATTTCGTAATATTTTTAATAGCAATAGCATTGTAAACTTGTGTAGCACAGGTTCATTGAAATTTTTACATATATTCTACTGCGAGTAATTGTTGCCTAAAAACTGCATTTATGTGTGATTGGCATGCCCGTACAACTACTATGGTATTGATTGGAGAAGTCACAAAATCTTTGTCCTTTTCACACTGTCAGTCATTTTTTCAAGTTGATCCCTCTCCCTCTCTCTCTATATATATATATGAAATATGATTGGGATGCTTAATTGATTATGATTTTTATTATTGTTTACATTCAATTTTCTCTGTTTTCACCTTCACCTTACCATGCAAATCTTTACTGGTAAAATTAAGAGAGGATTTTTAGTGGTCCTGCTGGAAACTTGGATTTTTCATGTTGATTGTGCGAGTAGAATGCAACAAACAAACATATTCATTTCATTGGTTATATTGGATTGGATGTTTCTAAATCATCATCAACTCCGGCTGTTGTTTAAATCTAGTCCAAGGTCCATTCCATTGTAGGCAAGGGGAGAATGTAGCAAGAACTTCACATACAGAACAGCCTCTTCAAGCATTGTACTAATGTCAACCTGCCGTATGAAAACCAAAATTTGGTTCCGAGGTTCCAAGCTCCAATTTCAACTTGGGAAACCATTTTTGTAGTTGCAAGCAATGACAACTGCCTACCTTAGTTCCATTAGGCACAAGGTTCTGTAATGTCCTCAACCGCTCATATATTCTCTCTTCGTTTCTACAAGATTTAAACGCGATCAGTTAATCAACTGCACATCTTACTCGCACCACCACATTCACTAAAATAGAACTACTACTGTGTAATGAAAATATATATATATATACTTACCCTTGCATAGATGGCTTGAGGATCAGTGGCTGACCCCCTAAGTGTTTTGCGATTTGAGTTGAGAACTGAAGCCCCTTTAATTTCGAGTCTGAAGCTGAAGCAACTCCTGCATTTAGCTCACGAAAAGCATTGGAGTCATCCTCAGACTCGAGCTTTGCCTGCAGATTGCAGTATTGTTTTGTTCCTCATTCCTGCTTGTCAATATGAGCTTCTGGATTCTTCCTCGACTTCACATTCCTCTTGTTCTCTTATGGAACACCAATAAACGAAACTAGAAAACAAGTTTAAAATCCATGTAAGCGAATATTAATATATATACTTACATCTTTTCTTAGATTTCTACACAAATTCAACTTGGTTAGATAGTTCAGGCTCTGGAAAATGAGTTTCTTTTCCACTGAACTCCTCCATACACTGCTCATTTCTTGGTTTGGTTTAGAAAGTTTTGGCCTTCAAGTGGATTTATAATTAGCTTCTACCATGTAGTAATCCAACGCGGAATCATTGTTTGGAATTGCTTGCGTTGTAGCTTTGATCATGACTTGAAGTGGGAAAAAAGTAACTGCTGTAATCTGTACTTAATTCCTAGTGAAAGATGATAGTTATTAGTATTATTTGTAGTAGAGGGGATTTTGACCCATTTGACTCATTTGGAATGGGACAGTTGTTGAGCAACTGTGCATTGGCTGCCTCTTGCGGATAATTACTTATACCATGTATATTAAATAGAGCAAATAATTATAAATGCACAAGTTATACACAAAAAATATATTTTATCATTTATTTAAAATTCTTCTTTTGATATCCAATTGGTTGTTTTTGATATCCGTTGTTGGATGGTCAAGTAACAGAAATGTTTTATTTTTCATTGTCTAATAAATAAAGTATAAATATGTATATATACACACAATGAAGAAGAGAGATGTTTGTAGATTGTAGATGTGATTTTATATTATTATAATAACAAGAAAGTCTAATAATGATGTATCTGATATTTTAATTTCCACTAATATATAGTTTTATTGTGGATCATGATTAGCACTAAATCAATGTAATTAGGTATATACTCTTAATTATCCTTTGGGGAGCTGAACAGAAGACCATGTTTTCACTATTTATTCCCCCACAAATAAAGACCATTTTATAAGCTCCTCCAATACTTTTTTGAATTGTTTCTAGTGTACCAACTACATGTAGACCTAAAATTAATAAATATGTAAATATGAGTAGACGAGAAAATAAACTTTTATCCAACAACAAAACTAAAATGAAGTTTACACCAAAAGGGAAAAAATAATTTATTCTTTACTGAAAAAAGTAATTTTATATATATATATATATATATATATATATATATATATATATAAAAGAGCATCTGTTTCCATAATGAATTAAACCTTCATATATTCAGCAAAGCACACATTCTAAGGTCAAATAAAGTTTACGCTCTTAATGGTATACAGAATGTGATGGTTAGTTGAACTGGATCCTCATAGCTCTGGTTACTGAAAGTATATTAACTGGAATTAATAATTACAACCAAAATATAACAGGAAATAATTCTTTTGTAAATTTGAAAAAAATTCAATTCTGAACAAAAGCGCGCAGAGGCAGTTGGGCTAAAGAAAGGATACGCAACTTTTTCACTATCATCGGTATGCATGTTCCACTGTGTTCCATGCGGGAGGAGGCTGAACAAAAAGCAGATGACAAGTTATATCACTGTTGCTGTTCATCTTCAGGCACGTCCTCACCAAAACCACGTTGAGCAATTCTGTAATACAGAATACCCATTGTTGCCATGCAAGCCCTGCATGCAAATCATATAATAGTTGCATTAATATACTATACAAGTGTAAATGAATAGTTGGAGAAAGATGCTGATTATTTGGAGGATAAGAGTGAAAATATTTTTGGTTCCATTTGATCATTTTATTTTTCTCAATCCCTGTTTGTTCATTGTGCTCAAGGCTCAAATTAATATAACCCACATTGCTTCTTGTTCATTTCTACTTTACTAAATGACTAGGTGTTCAATCATTCTCAGAGAACCCACTACTGGTAGCTGATGTTAACGATTGCATTAAAATATTCTTTTTCTTTCTTCCTTCTTGTTTAATTGCATTAATCTTAACTGACAGAGAAGGGGAAAGCCAGGTACAGGATGAGTGAAGATTCAGAAGAAAAAATTTCAGATCAAGTGATCGAGATGTTCTGATGGAGACAAGTTTACACTACAGCATATTTTCAGTTGTGCTAAAAGATCAGTAGCATCAAAGGAGATTTTATACTACAGCGTTAGCAAAGGCTGCACTTCATCAACATTAACCAGGGTGAAATACATTATCTATCCATTGCAAAGAAAAAACCAATCACACTGATTAGTGGGCCACTAAGATATGCTTCTGTAATAATCTTATAGTTCGTTCTTAACTTCTTATTTTATCCCTTATCTGCTACAGAGCCTAAAGATACACTTTCTTTAATACGATTGATAGTAATACACAGTCAAATAAAGCTAAAGGTAGATGAGAAGTCATACATGATTGCTATGATCAGAAGGATTTTTCTTGGATCCATCCTTGAAGATCTATGATGCCTCGTACGACCTTCTGGAGCATCATCTGCATGTGAAGCATCTTTTCGTGGCGGCGCAGTCACAGGTAGAGTTGGCAATGCGCTTGACCAAAAGGGTAGCAACAATCTAAGAAACTTATTACGGAATGTACCTACAATTGAGAGCTTTGTTAGTTTGAATCTAAACTATAAATAAAATGTTTGTGTCACAATATGGCAACATCACAGTAATAAATAAACAGAAATGGGTAAGGTAGCCAAAATGAAATCAAACATACTTTTTTTTTCCCTTTCCGATATTAAGAAACACCTTTGGTTACAAAACTTTGGTACTGTGTATTCAATCCATGCAATATTCAACTAGAAAAGCATAAAAATGAAGCATGCAGAAAAAATTGAACAAAATTGACAAGTTATGTGTGGATGGTGGTTTCATTCATCCTATCAGCAACTACATAACGTCATCAGTCAACAAAAGGGGCCTATAAACAAGATATAGCAATTCAGAAACAAAAGAAAATTTTATACTCACCCCTTCGTGTGTACTTTTTCCGATTTGCATCTTCGTCATCAGCATAGTATGAGGCTTCAGAGTTCTGCCGTTCAACTTGTAATGCACTCTTCCGTGTGGTAGCACCAGGCTATGTTGTGTTGCAATCATAAACAGAATTACAAAAAAATAACCAAACTAAATGCAAGAAATACACCATGTGCATAGTGAACAAAATTTATGACAACTCCATCCTAAATGTAGAGTCCCTCTTACTTTTAACAAAATATCCCAAATTTAGGGTTGTCTTCAAGCTCTTCTGGACTAAAATTCAAAAAAATTCACTCTTCTGCAGGAAAGTAAACATAATCTTATGAAGTACTTGGTGTAGAGGGTCAGTTTGGACACACGCACTGGCACACACACACACTTTTATCCACCAAGTGAAACATTAAATTTATGTCCTCTTACATGTTGGAGAATATGAAGAGGACTTGGCAAACGAGGCAGAGGGAGTAAAAGATTACCAACTAACTACAAAATAACACGACATGCTGAGGCCAACCACAGTAGCGAATACAAACAAACTGGACCATTGCAAAATGCTGGCAAAGAAAATTTTCACTAACATACTACAATGTAAGTGTAATATTAACAGCAAAAATATACTCACACCAGCAGGACTTGCACTTCTCATGAAATTGGGCTCGTTATTAGATAAAGATTGGTTCGCTGCACTAGGACCATCTATCTCCTCGATATCTATGCTTGAAGGTTTAGTATAACTACTTCCAATTGTAGTCAAGAATCCTTCAGCATCTTTTGCTACTGAAGGAGAAATGTTCCCATTATACTCTCTGACTCCACTACCAGAAACAATCAATGGATCAGAGGCAAAAGCAGGCAGTGGACCTCTAGAATCTGTTTCTGGCAATGAAACTGGATGATTTCCAAACAAGTTCTTCTCAATGCCAGTCTGCGTGACAAAAAAGTAGAATTAACATGTTATAATGTCCACAAGGACACTGTCAAGACTCTAGCTCGTGCATCCATCCAGTATTAGAAAACCAGAGATTATGATCACCTTGGAACGAAAAAAGTACAAAATAAGATACAACGACAAAAATTATGACTACTTCAAATGCAGGCATTAATAATAAGTTTATCATACTTATCAATCATAATCACTTGATCATGATGATTGGACAAAGCTCTACAGGTCAAAAAAACAAATAGTGATCACCAGAGGGCCATGAAGCAAACAACTTTGATAAAATTAAGAGCCAAGTATGACATTTACCTGCAAAATCGCTTCCTTCAGCTTTGAATGAAGACGAGATCCTGAATCTTTGACCATTTTTGGAGGCCATATCTGCAAACCCAATGCCGACGAGGCAAAAGAAGATATGAATCGATACAAATTAAAATGAACAAGAATTTTATGTCTTTGCAATAGATTCCAATTTCCCTAATAAATTGTTATTTAACTTTCCACTATTCTCACTTATCAAAAGAAAAAGGCTTACCCTTTTGCCTTTTGCTAAGTAATAGATGTAAAAAAGATGTCATGATTTCTTCATTATATGTTCAGAAACCCCATTCATCAAAGCCATAGCCCTTACCAGTTACCAAGTGTTCAGTAACAAGTATGTCCTATTAAAAGAGCTTGCAACAAAAACAAATTGGTTCCAGGGGTAACTTCAACTCCTCAATTGATCACGTCTTTTCCAAAGATTGTGTTGCACTTCAGTTTTATGCAACTATAACCTGTTCTAATTCGGTTTATAAAACAACACATTAATTTTTATCTTTTTTAGCTATTTCTTTTAATTCCTTATTTGCCACATACCACCGATCAAAATCAGAAATTATCATATTCCAGAAGTTATGAAAACTAAAATGTTTTAGCAAACTAACTACCTACATACTCATCCTAGAAGTAAAATAACTAGTTCTAATGAAACTTTGTAGAGCTCCTGGAAGAAGATCTCACCGAAGTTGAACAGGCTGGACAAACATATCCAGCTGGAGCAGTGTGCGGAGGGAAACCTTTAATATGTGAAGACAAGCAACTTGTGTGTGTTACATCTAAAACAAGCAAAAAGAAGTATAAGTAACTCTGTACGAGTCCAACAAACTTTCTTCTAAACATAAAAGTGCATGAGGAAGGTCAAGTATGTCTTAAAGATCACATACGCAAGCAGCCCAGTCGCGTAGTTTGAGAATCAGTTCCCTCTTCAAGAACATCATGACACTTGCAGCATTTAGAAGGCCAATCATACTCTCCATCTATTACCCATTCTGAGTAAGTACGGATCTACAAAAAACAAAAATGCAGAGTATAACGTTTGAAATACATGACAGTGTATGAAAAGGATAAAACCTGAAATATATTTATTTCCTACCTGGTCATTGGTCAACATATCTCCAATTTTCTAATGCTTTAGATGCAGGGACACATACCAACAAATACCTTAAGAAACAATATAAAATGCATATTTCCTTTACTCCTGGAAAGATACTAACCAGTCACAAAACTTTAAAGTAGATAGAACTTGATTTCTGCTAAAAATGTAAGTAGACTGAACTTCTTTTTTTATTGATAAGTGCAAGTACACTGAACTTTTACCGATAAAGAGTAACCAACATCAATCTGAACTTGCTACTGCAAAATAATTTCACATCAGGGTCTCATGGACCCTCTTTTTCTTATTACCAGCAAAATTGTTCTCTGTTTCAGTTAAAAAAATAGACTACTACATATTAACTATATTTCAATGCACAAAAATTCCTCTACAGTTAAGACACTTCCTTGATGTCTTTCAAAAGAGATTAGTTCTCAGTCTTTATCAAATAGAAACAACTATCTCTAGAGAACATATAGATGAAACCCATTATCATTACACTCCAACTTCCACATCAGTGGAGATGTACAATCACTGAGGCAACAGAGAACAATAAATCCAAATCGAACTCCAACTCATGAATATTGACACAAGTTTCAACTCATGTTTCTCTTCAAATTTTATCTTTGTGTCTTATGGATGAAACCAAAAGTCAAAATTAATTCAACAGCCCGGATAGGATGGCATGTTGGGAGAACAATAACAACTATGCAATGAAAATACAAAGTTAATCATATAACGACTTAGTACACGACCAGTAACTAAAATTTCATTCCAGTAACCAGCACAAGAGATAATTACAAAAACAATATGATAAAATAACATGATAATATAAGCATACCACGCATATTTGGTGCTCAGGAAAACATATGCATTCTCCACAAACAGGGACCTTGTGCACAAAACAGTACAACTTAGTCGCCTGAAACACCATAAGTCCACATGTTAGTCTTCGGATGAAGCAGCATAGAAAAGATCATTTCAATGGAACTTTTGATTATAATGTTATATGCGCATGGATGTCCAAAATGCCCAGTATTATAATGCATCCTTGTTAATTTGTGTTTCTTCACTATAGTCACTTTCAATTTTCTTTACGAAAAAACCAATTTTTTACTTTTATAAAAAACAAGTTTTACCTTTACGATTTCAGTTATAAGATGGAGGTGTTGACATAGAAGATGGAACTCATGGTCCAGTGAAGTCTCATTCTCTATAACCTCAGTGGAAAAGGGTTTCTCATCTACTCTTACCATTTGCCTTTTCACTCTTTATATGTCTTTAAATTTATTATACTCCCCGTTCCAAAGGAGTCCATTTACAAACTTTGCAAAATCTAAGTATACAATTTTTGTTCAATAGATACTCCTAAATAAAATGATTAAACTAGTTAGTAACAGTGATGTGATAAAGAAAATTGTGATATTAAACTTGATGACATTGTACCATTTTATACTACCATCAAATAAAATGGGACTCTTATTATGAATTGAAACCAAAAAAATAAAATTGGCAAATGATACTCTTCTTGTGGAAGAGAGGGAGTATAATATATATGATAAAACAACTTTTTAAAGCAATGTCTTCTATTTCCAAAGGAATCCTAAATTAAAGTGCACCAAATTACCAATAAACAGCTAAAATGAACAAAATATAGTTAATAAATAAACATGGAATGGATTCAGCCAACTGATGAATTCTAATCCAAAGGTTAAAAAAGACTCTTTTTTTAATCTATTCATTTTGTTTCCATTTATGCATCTAAAACAGATATTCACCCTAATAATTTGAATGTAGATTGGAAAAATAACAAAGAAATTGGCAACGATTCTACCGTCTAGGTAAAATATTGCAGCAAATTTAATGATTCATAAATCTCGATCTGATTTAAAATTTCTCTCACTTAAAAAATTGAACCATGGAGTTTAATTTCTCTGTCTTCCATCAAACTAAGTAAAAAATCTGGACTGATCTATAAGAGACAGATTACCTTGCGGCATTTGCAGACAACCATTGCATCGACTGGAGTGGAAGCAGAGTTGATGAATTCGAGATTTAAAACTTGAGAAACGTAATGAATGAAACGTCCAGCTACATAAAATACTACGGGATGACTTTTTTTTCTAGGGTTTATCAGGAATTGAAGAGTGAGATCTGTAATGTAAGAAGAAATGAACACCAAACAAACTTTTCGTTTTTTTTCTCTTGTTTTGTTTGATATCCGAATTATTTATTAATTATTTTTCTTCGAGATTTCTCAACTTTAAATAAAAATGCAATTATATTTTTGTGAATAAATTAAAATTTAAGAACAATATTTTAGGATATATATAAAGGGATGGGTGCACACATAAAGTTGAACATAATGAATAATAAATGTTACTGCTTACTTACTAACCTTTTCTTTATTGTAGTCCATAACTTTTTACCATACTTATTTTAATTCATTTTGTATTCTCTTTTATCAAATTTATAATAAATTATCTCATTTTAATGGTAATTTATCGTTTGTAAAAAATTATATTTTCATTCTACGCTTTCTTTTATTTCATTTAAAATTATTAAAAAATAAAAATATTTTTATAAATATAGTAATTATTTATTTATTTTTATTTGATAACTTCAATTAATTTGTGTCATAACTTTTGTATCATTTTTAATTATAAAAATATCAATTTATTTTATAAAATTATAATTATTTCTATTAACATGTTAACACAACATCATATATACAATCGGTTGTATCATTTAATTAAACTTTACTCTATATTATCCGAAAAGAATTGTATTAATAGAGTATTTATATTTTTAGAATATAACTTAATAACTTCATGAATTTCATAACTTACTTCTTACTATAATAAATAGTGAGTTTGTAAAAATATTAATTTTTATGTAGTACCGATTACTCATCTAATATATAATAGGTGAGGGCTAGTTGTATTTCTTATTTTCGCATTCACACTCTATAATTCACCAAAAAATTCTTAAGCAAATAAACACCTCATTTGCTCGACTCCCTCCTTCTCCACTATGAAGACTTCACCGACGAAGAGATGGAGTACCCAAAAGACCTGGTAAGTTTCATATTTCATCTTCGTCTTTTCTGATTTGAAATGACTGGTTCGCCTAAATAAATGGGTCACATTTTGTAAGGATATAACTTATTTCAGATTGTCCAATCCCTCCAATCTCAAAAATGTGGTCTGATCATCACCATGCAAGTGTCTCAGTATGGAGCGAGTTGTTTTTTTCAAGGATAGAGAAGTTCAAGATACTTACCTCTTTCACCAATTGCGAAATAACTACTGTTGAGTTTATCGATTGATGCAATAGCTTACTTTTGTTGTTAAATACTTAAGTTTCAATATCCCGTTAATGTAAATACTTAATTTCTAATTCATGTGAAGGGTTTTTGTTCCGTTTACGTAGTTTTACTATGTTTGGGATGTTTGATGTGACGCCCCCAAAATTAGATATACGTCACCCATCTTGGGTCGCTGCTTACATGGTACATAAATTCAAATACAATCTTAAATACACAACTGTCGTGTACAATACGACAAAACATAAACTGTGAGTTTGAATACAAATATTATCTACTAAAGATTATACAAATTCAAAAGGAGTCCTCATTACAATTATTATCACACTATTTCACAGAATAGTGAGGACTACTAATGCTATCCTCTGGACCATCACTCCGCTCCCCAACTCGTCCCCAAATATATATTCTCATTTCACAAGAATAATAAGGAAAAAAAGTGAGTGAATCAACTAGCCCAAAGAAGAAATATTATAGAAATATTATGACTAAGATAATGCAGTAATAAATTATCATTAGCCTCCCAACAATGTTAAACCGATAAAATACAATAGATATCAAGTTTAATCTGCAATGAACAAGTAATCCATTAAAAGAGTCAAGTAGAGAATAGAATCTACTATCTTTTATGATTTAAAAGTTTTTCATCACTTTTATCACCGAGACTCACCAATAAATAATCCACATCATTAAATCATCCCCATTTACGCGTGCCAAGGATATTCTTTAAGATCATCACGACCACGAATTATCCATGCACTTTGTGCCAAAGATAATCGTGTTTTCATTAACTATTCCCGATCATGCCATAAAACAATTCATCTTTGCTCCTCGTCAAGAAAATCCATAGCCATAATCATACCAAAAACCGCCCATCAATGCACTACGCGAACGAGGACTTTTTTTCCACATCATTTGTAACATTACTACCATGATTATACCAATAATAATCCTCATCATAATCATACCAAGTCCATCCACGCTTCTACGCCATGATGACTTTAAACAAGAAATATGAGGATGATGACAATGATATAAGAATTAAATTAAACAAGTTCAAGAATTAATTTATCCAGGAACTAATAACGTCCAAATTGTCAACATAATACTTCTTTGTAGAGTAAAATTCAAGAATGCTCAGAAGAATATTTCCATGAAAAGATACTGGATGAAACGCAAATATCAAGAATATTCCACTAATTTCATGGAGTATAGAAGTCAAAGTTTTAAACAACCTGAATATAATAATCGAATGAATAACATAAGATATCACCACGCATGCGCAGACTCGCGATGTACGGTTATTCCAATGTAATAATAATAATCTAATCGGTCGTGAAATTCACAATCGATGTGATGTTCCAAATGTAATAATAAATGCGGAATAATAAATGATAGAACCAGTCCCAAGATATAAGCATGCATGGATATTCCGGCTGTAATAATAAAGACTTTAATAATAAAAAATGGAACTAGTCTCATGATATAAGATGCATGTGATATTCTCGACGTAATAATAAAGATGTATAATAGAAGAATGTCACCAAGTATAGGGTAGCCCGCATATACAAAAGTTATTCCAATGTAACAATAAAGAAATTGAATAATAGAAGTTCTCTTCTTTAATGCAAAAGAATAATATCCCTTATCGTAAAATAATACTTGATATAAGAGTAGTGAAGAAGAAAAAACTTTTCTTCTATCTCTTTATAGTCTCTCTATAGTTTCTCTCTAGTTCAAAGTGAATTGTAAGAAAATAATGAAGAAATGAGCCTCTATTTATAGGAAAATAGAATGCATAAGAATTAATCCATGAACTATCCGTATTGATTTACTTTTTAATCGATGGTCCATATTTAAAGAAAAATCTTTTAAATAAAATATAATATATTCTATTTATATAAAAAAATTACTATACAAATACTATGCATAATAAAATATAATATATTTTATTTATAGAATAACTTTAATAAAGTATTCTCATTTCATATAAAAGATTTTACTACGCAAAATACTATGCATAATAGAATATAATATATTCTATTTATAGAATAACTTTAATAAAATATTCTGCTTATATAAAAAGATATTTCTATTTTATTACGTTAATAATACAAATAAAACAAAACTTCTAAATCAACAATAATTGAATCAAATAATACGAGATACTACGATCAACTATCAGAAGAATAATTGAATAAAACCTGAGTGATTTCTCACATAAATATCAATAATCAATACCGCAGGCTACTATGCAACAACAACGCCAGAGATCATCGTATTTTTTACTACCGAAAGTAGTTCAACAATATCAACGGTAAAATTTCCGCCATTATTTTCAATAAAATATTTTTATCGCTTTCTCAATTCGACAATAATTCCGTTGTGGGGTCCAATTAACGATTGTTGTCATTCATCATTTAATATTTCTTGTTTAAAAACGAATATTCCCCAAATCGAATATAATATGACAACTTGCATACTTTGCAAAATTTATAAATATTACCCACAACTATAACATTATCTCAAATTCACACCATAATATAAAAAATTATTTCGAGAAAATTAATTTTTTATTCATAAAATCCTGCAAGCCTCACATTTGACTTTTTTTTTGAAAAAATATAAAAAAAACAATGTACTCAAAATCATATAATTTTTAATATATTTTTAATTATAAAATGTGAATAGAAAAATGAGGGTGCAACTAGCCCCTATCTATATTCTATATAATATATAAAGCGCGAGCATCATTGTAAACAATCTTGGTGAAGCCTTTTGAATTTTCAAAATGTTATTCACCTCTTGGCGTAATTCTTATTTTATCACTTTTATATTTTTTTTATTTAGTCTTTAAAATTTTCATTTTATATTGCATAAACTCAACAAAGTGTGCGATGATTGAATTATATATTGTAGATTCTTTTAATAAATTATTAAACTAGATATTTGAATGAATTATTATAGATTTATTCAATTATGATTATGAAAAAATAATTATTTTAATTTTATTTAAGTTTGTATTGAAATTTCATATTAGCTTATATTGACAAAATTTGCTTGAAATTTTAATCCGAATAGAATTATGAAACTCAAATTTTAATAAGTTTTAATTTAATTATGACAATTAGTTAGAAATGAATCTACTATAAATTTTCAACTAATGTTATAATTATTCTATTTCAAATTAAATTTACATATATTATTAATCTTGTGATTTGATAAAAATTTAAAAGTTTAATGAATTAAATTAGTTGGAATATTAATTATATACTAAAATTCACGACTAATATTAATATAATTAAATCATGATGATATGTTAAGAGGTTTTTTCGACGTATTAATATTTTAATAAATGCATTTATATAAATTTATTAAGATATATAAACTAAATACAATTATTAAAAAACACTAGTAATTATTGATAGACAACATAGTAATTATTCAAATTTGTAGAGTATTCATACTAATTTGAATAAGAAATAAAAATATATTTGGTTTTTCTATTCTTCTTAAAAATATTATTTTTAAATTTATATAGTATTTAATGTATACAAATTTAAATAGTACCCATGCTAATATGAATTACTAAAGTTAAACAAAAAATACCAAACCAAATTTATGTTTTTTAATTATATAATAATTGATTGATTGTATTTAATATTGTAAAATAAGCAAATATGTTGGACTCAATTTCAACTCGACTCAAAATATAAATGATTTAAATATAAATAAATTTTAAAATAATTCAAAAAATTAAGCTCGATTACCGATCGTGCTCAACTCCATAATTAAATAAACCTTAATTAAATTTTATTTTATACTCTCTAAATTTTATGAATTAAATTTAAACAAAATAATCTTGGTTAGTTACGCCCTTAATCGTACTCCTCGTTGAAACAAACCACAAATGTCTCTATTTTGAATTTAAAATATCTGGAATTTGAAATCAGTCCCTTTTTTTATCTCTTTGTCTCTTTGATTAGCATTTCAATTTTCAAAAACCCTTCCCTCTCTCTCTATTTCTCTCTTTAGAAAAATTCTGCAAACACTCTCACTAGAAACCCGTAGTTACGAAATACAGATCAGATCATGACGGCGGTGCCACAGGTGACCGGACGGGAGCTATCGAATCCGCCGACCGATGGAATCTCCAACCTTCGATTCTCTAATCACAGTGATCACCTCCTTGTTTCTTCTTGGGACAAAGTACTCTTCTTCTTCAATTTCATTTTAACCTAGTAATCGCAGCTCATTTATTGCTAGTTTTTAATTCAACAATCGGTTCACACGTTGTGCAATCTTATTTGAAGTCGAACTTTGATTTTGTAGAGTGTTCGTTTGTACGATGCGAGCGCCAATGTGCTGAGGGGAGAGTTCATGCACGGTGGTGCTGTATTGGATTGCTGTTTTCATGATGATTCTTCGGGGTTTAGTGCCGGTGCTGATAATACTGTGAGGAGGTATCATCAATTTCTGCGCTATTTTTTTAATTTTAAATTGAAGCAATGTTTTACTCCAGAGCTTGATAATGTATAGTTTAACAAGTGTTCCTAACTTGACATCTAGAAATGTTGGGTCTTATCTGTATCAGTTATATGATTTGAACATCTGGGTAGCTAGATAAAACTTGCTGTTTGCCTCTTAATGGACCGCCTCTTTTTCGCTAAGAGGCATGATGCTGTTTGTTTGTTTTTTTGTTACCTCTGAATGCCTCTTAATCTCGGTAAGACAGAAAATGAAATCTTAATAATTTTTATTAAATATATTCAACAATATTATGCAATCATTTTTATTAAATTGAATATTTAAAATTATTAAATAAAATTTTACCCTTTAAAATGGTAAAATAGTGTCATTAAGAGACAACTTACTTTTAAGTTATTAAACAATTTTTTAGATTCAGACCTCATAACCATTCAGATGATCTAATTTATTAAGACATCATAATCATTCAGATCTTAATTCCCAGATTTATCAAACACAACTATAGGGCCTGAGATTAGTTAATCAGAGTTTGCATTTTATTTTCCTGATTTCTGTATGTAGGAACTAGTGGTAAATTCTAAATTGTGAAGTTCTGTACTAGTGTTAAGTCTACTATTATATTTAGTTTCACATAGATGTTGTTACATTATATACTGGTTACATATTACCTATGAACTCACTCGTGGACGATAAAGTAGAAGTTAGCTTTTCTTTCTAATCATGAGTATTGTTGCTTTCCATTTAGTATGTATGTGTATATATATAGGTATTATCAAATTTTTTTCTGCTTATTATAAGGCTTTCTATGGTGGTATCTTATGTTGGTGGTTTATTTATGAACAATAATTTGCGATTCAACTCAAATGTGCGTGTAGATTATCCTAGTAAGGCTAGTATATAGGGTGAGATAGAGGCCATGGCAGTGAGGCTGCGAAGGTGAGAACCATATTAGCTTTTGCATAGCAATGGGTATTGAGGAAGTGGCTTTCTGCAAATCATTTTCTTCTACTCTTGGTAATAAGGTGACATCTGAATACTTTGGGGCTTGGGCTCAGTGTTTATGAAGTTGTCAACACATTTATGTATTCAAAAATGGAAGCAAAGGAAAAATTAAAAGAATGATAGGTAGTGGAGTGGCATTGCCACTGGGAACTATGGTTTGGATATGGCTGCAAACAACTGAAACATGCTGAACTTTAGGCTGTTCAAGTTCATTTGTCTAAATTTAATCGATCCAAACTTTATTGAACACAATAAAACATGTTTAAGGCTTAAAACATGGCTTGACTAGTAAATTTGCTTGCGTCCAAGTTTGATTGACTTGGCTAAAGCAACAAAACAAGCCGTAAACAAGCTTGAGTTTGAGATGCGGAGTGGAGCCTTATTTTGCTATGCATATAAGTATATATTCCCTGATATTTGAAGTTCAATCAAACCATTATGTGCCGAGTTGAGTTTATAGGAATTTGTAAATTTGTGTTCGGGAATCTATTTGGATCGATTCGGAGAGTTAGGACATGGGTGCAGATGGCTGTATTAAGATAGAAACTTTAACACTTGAACCTCAATAAGAGCGAAGAACTATTAATAGAGTGTGTACATAAGATTTAAACTTTAATTTTGATTAGTTTAGATAGTAGATAAAGGGCACATATGAAATGAACAAGTAGAGTCAGTTATGTTTTTATGTCTAAGGCTCTCAGCTTTGAGTTGATCTTTATCTTTAAGTGGTTACCTAAATAGTGTTCTATATGGCACAAAATTTTTGTGGATGACCCTTTACTCATCTCAAAGTAATTATGATAGCATATGAGTTCAAAGACATATCAACAATTATGTAGTGAATTTGGATATCTGAATATGCGTTTTGGGTGAGTCTAGCATATATCACATGCCCTTAGGCCCCTTAGCTATTGGACTAGGTTTCTCTCCATTAAACCTTTCATCAATTTCCCCAGTACACATTTAGTAACAAAAATATTACATTGAGACATAATAATATTCGTTGCAAATAATTTTGCTGCTAGTGCCGTTGTTAAAATTAATATTTGTGTTGCTAAATGTGTACTGAAAAAATTGGGTGAAAAGTGTAATGGTGGGGATCCTAATCCATAGATGTTGTGTATCTGACAAGGATATATCACAAATATAAAGGTTAGAACAGTTAATGTAGTTGTTATGTTAGCATAATTGGGTATGCAGTTTTTCACTAAATTTAATTATTCCATGGATTTCAATAGTACATAATCCCGAAATTTCTAACTGTTGCAGCCATTTTGCATCTTAAAAGTCATAACTATCTTGCTGAACTGTTCTTTTCCATATTGAAGTGGTTATGTTGCAGATTGAATTATACTTTAGTGTCTTCTTATTCTTGGATGTAATTTGTCATTGAAATATATAGTTTTCCTTTGATTTTCTAAAAGTTTGTTTTAATATTGCAGTTTACTTCTTTAAGTGATTGTTTTTTGTCTGAACCTTCAGTGTTTTTTATTGGTCAGTAGGAGTTTTGTATTCTATTAAGTACTCTTCCTATTTCCATTTTATTGTGGATGCTGGCTCATGAATAGCTTAAGAAGACTCCAGTTTTGGAGTTGGTTTAAACTCTATCTATCTGTGTTCCTTTATATCAAACTTAATTTTATTTGTTTGAAAAATTAGTAGTGTCTATTTTTTTTATTATATGGTGAGATTTTTTAATTTTTGTTTGAGGTATTATAATTATGCTTGTTTACAATGGTTCTTAATATTTCAGGCTTGTGTTTGGCTACGGGAGGGAGGATATTTTGGGAAGGCATGATGCACCTGTACGTTGTATTGAGTACTCGTACGCAACAGGTTGGTTTGATTGTTATTGCGCTAAATACCTATCTGTTTGATCTGTTCTCCCGTATATGCTGGTTCAATTGGCACAGAAGCTACATTTTCTGACTTAACCCTCAAGTATATTGTCTTCTTTGTCTCAAACCTATTTGTCAAAACTTGTAAGAAGTAGTTCTATAAATTTCTATAAATTTGGAAATATTTATTTTAGATGACCAAAAAATAGAAAAGAGAATACACATTGATATTGTCTGACAATCATAACACTATAACAGTGGCATTGCACATACTGTGCATGTGACAAGGTAGATTACAAAACTAAAGCTCGTACTAAATGTATTGATTTTAATAATTTTTTTAAGCATGATTCCTCTTAGAGTCCTTGCCCAAAGAAAAGCTAGACTGCTTAACAATTTGACATGTGGACTTTAACAAGACTCTGCTCTATCTAACCTATATATATGGGGTTGTGTGGGGGTGTATGTGCGCGCACGCGCGTGTATATATATTGGTTTGAAGAAGGTATCAAGATTTAACTGTATGATTTTGAGATTATTATGCTCAACGCAATAGTGTCATCCTGGATGTTGAACCAAATTTTGTCAACTGGATCTGTAACTGGACTTTAAAGTTTAAGAAATTGGAAGCGCAGTCGATCTTAGAAATGATAATATTTTCCATGTCTTAAAACAAGTTAGATATATGATTTATTTGTTGTGAAATTAAAACAACACTTGAAATCCAAACCCATGGTAATGTTTGGGCACTTTCTCAGGACAATTTCTGAAACTTTATATCATCACCCACGATAAATGATGAACTTTTTGGAATGCTACAACATGTTTAACTCTTAAAAAGTTGTGGATAAGTGCATGTCAGTGCAGAATTTCGGATATTAGACAACTTTGGAACCCCAAATCTGACTGACACCTAATTAAAATTTTAAATATCTGGATGTCACTTCACTTTCAAGTTCAATTACTGTGTTCCCCATGCCATAAATGGATAATGGTGTTTTTAGGTACGGCATATAATTGAATTTGTTGGGCAAGTCTTCTGGCATTTTGCTGTCCAGATTATGGAAATTCGAAGTTTGGATTATAAAATGTTTATATCTTTTTCTTTTGCTTGGTAATTTATTCTGGCACTTATATAAATATATAGTCATCCTTCATAACATGCGGGACTTGAATATATTGTATTTCTGTATCTGATGAGTAGCATGTGATACACAGGTCATTCAGGCACTATTATTGTTTTGAGGAAAAAATGAAAAAACAAACTCTTAAATATTTTAGGAAAAAGAAGAAGAAAAAGGATTTCTTAAGACATTGTGGTGGACAGCTTAAAATAGTCTATGACCAAAGTTGTTAGAACCCTTCAAATAAAGTCTAGCTTAAGACTAAGGATGATTTGTTCTGCTTACTAATTTGTCCATACTATCTTTCTTACTACTGCACATATAATCCTATAAGTGATCATATTTTTTGTTTACTAAAACGTTCATGTTTGGTAACATTTATTTAACTTATTTATGATACAGGGCAAGTGATCACTGGTAGTTGGGACAAAACCCTGAAGTGTTGGGATCCTAGAGGAGCTAGTGGGCAGGAACGCTCTCTTGTTGGGACATACAGTCAACCTGAGCGTGTCTATTCTCTCTCTCTTGTTGGCAATCGTTTAGTGGTTGCAACTGCTGGACGGAATGTAAATGTTTATGATTTGCGGAATATGTCTCAACCTGAACAACGGAGGGAATCTTCATTGAAATACCAAACCAGATGTGTGCGCTGTTACCCTAATGGAACAGGTGTCCATCAGGAACTTCTTTATGCCTTTTCATTTCCCTGGCTTCCCCCATCGTGTTGCTTTGCTTGGCATCTGTTGGTCGACTTTCAATTCCCTATCAAAAACAATATTCAAGTTAGCTGTCAAGCCACTATTGTGGGACTTACTACTCTGCCAATACTGCAGTTTCTCTGTTGCTTTTAGTTAATAATCCTATCAAAATTAAATTTTTCTCTCAAAGGTCCTTGTTGAAGTTCAATAAGGTAATATAGTCTCTTGATGGAGAGAGAAGTATGACAGAGATGAACTTGAAATTTGTGTTTCTGAAATAACTGAAAGATGGCCAATAAGGTGATGAGTATTAAAAATTCTTAACTAAGTTGTGAAATTTGTGATTATGTTGTCTATGAAATAAGTTCTTGTTTTGATTTTTGATTAAGACTGTAATGTGCAGGTTATGCTCTTAGTTCTGTGGAAGGTCGAGTGGCAATGGAATTTTTTGATCTTTCTGAAGCTGGTCAAACAAAAAAGTATGTATTTTTTGCAGTGCTTTAAAATTCTTCTAGGCATCCTCTTAGGTTTAATCGGCTCCAACAACTTTGATATTTTCCTAATCTATCTAGGCACTGGGCGGTCTAAAATATCAGTACTTTACTTTATTTACCCAACTAAATTAGATTGAAGAATTGTAAACTGAAATGCCTTCTAGGATTTCTTGTTATTCATGCACAATTGAGAATCTTCACATCTAATACATGTGTATGCGTATGTATATATATATATATATATATATATATATATATATATATATATATATATATATATATATATATATATCGCCTAGAAATCAATTAGGTCCCGGCATCCCGCCTATAGGCACTAGGCATCCCCTCCGCTGCATAGGTCCTTTTAGTGATTTTTAGAATACTAAAATTTTACAATATGAATATTGTTAGAGCTAAAATCAAACTAATTTTTTTGCCTTGTGATGGCCTGGTTTGTCTCCCAAAACCACTCAGCCAATCCACCCGAACAACACACCACTGCACTATTTTTGCCAACATCCCACACACATGCCTGTATATGATTAAACACAACCTTTGCAATAATCAAAAACATCCACACGTATATATGCAACACTGAATTAGAATACACAGTTGTAAGCAAGCACAAATGAACAAGCACACACAATTTACAGGCCAAAACTCCCAACCTTTATTGAACCAATCATATTTTTGGAACTTTGCCCAAAGGCTTATAATACACTAGACAACCAAGCACACTCTAAATTTATTGAACCTGTGTATTTTCCCACAATTTATTGCACCAAGCACACTCTAAATTTCGTAAATAGGCCCTATGGTCAGTTGACACCCGCGCACACACAGCCCACATGGTGCCCACATTTAATGTCAAACCAACAATACCTTTGATCGATCCAAGCCACCAATCCGTATGCTAACATTATTGTTAGGGAAGCCCAACAATGCCCCAATGCTCCGCATGCATAGACCATGGCAGTCTGCTCATGGCTTGGGTGGACTTCACAGACCACTCCTCCCCTATAGTAGACATTAAGAAAATATCCTAATTGTCACCAACATACGTCTAGTGTGCTTGAGCAGTCATAATGTATACCCTCTGGGTATACCCTCCAACTACTGTTCAATCAAATGTCTTGACACTTGGGTTAGATGTCAAAGTCTATGTCTTGACATGCTGCCAAGTCATCCGGCATGCCAAATCAATGTCAAGCCAACAAGGGTCTAGCAAATATCCATAAGCATGAGCCACTTCAATGTCTTTCTATTGATATCTTCACAGATCTTAGACCTGCTTCTCTTACTCTTTAGGCTTCTGTTAGTATGTACTGGGAGCTTGCATTGAAATACTCAACAAGGTTGTATGATCATTGACTATTTGTTGCTTCTTATAATTCAATTCATATGTGGATGGATGTTCCATCTATCCTTGTGTAGTATGTATTCAAGTTATTCCTTGTGTGCGCATTTAATTGTTGGTCAGGCCTGCCCTTTTTGTTCTGTTTGAGACGTATGGGCTTTCTATCATAGCATGGTATACAAGTTGCTATTATTACATGACTTGTTATTTAAGGTCTTTTCCATTTCTACGCCTTTCAATTGTGATGGGATGCAATGTGGCAATGCCAGTTGTGAGTAGATAATCTGAACAACTGGATAGTAAACCTCTTTATAATTCATATTAGATACTAGTGTATGAATGCAGGCATGGCTATATGCCTTATATTACGAGGGTATTCCTTTTGTCAGCTATCGCTTTATTATTTTATGGTTATAAAATTTTTGCAGATACGCCTTCAAGTGTCATCGGAAATCAGAAGCTGGAAGAGACATTGTCTACCCTGTAAATGCCATCACATTTCACCCCATGTATGTTGGCAAAATTATTTACTTATATTGCATGTTAATTAGTACCTTTCTAATGCACCTAGTTTTGTTCAGCACAAAAGACGAGCTCTCAAGTAATATTATTCAGCATAGTTGTCAATTGTCAACAGAGTAAATACTATGTGCATTGAAGTGATGACGTGTTGTATACTTTTTTGTTGTGGGCTTGCTCTGACTAGCTGAAATACTTTTTCTCTAACTGGTGAATGGTTGAAATTGTAAACTCAGTCCAGTAAATACAATTGCAAGATATGACACGGGCCCAAGATGTTTTGCATCTTCTAAAATGACATGACCTTTGAACAAGTTATTGTGAATATATGACATGAAGGAACTGACCATAAGGCATTCATATCAGAATATACTTGACCATTCCCTTGCTTGATTGCTCAAAAAAATGTTTGATATGTAGTCCTTGTCATGATTATTTTCTTCTCGTATTAGAATTCTTTGGAAAACATGATTTGGATAAAAGTTGGATTTAACTTGGGCACTTAATGAGTTGGTCTTATAGTTTTTAGTGAAGGGAACCAGAATATTCTTCCACTCTACTTGTAGTTACCAACTCATATTACCCCTCTACATTGGTAAATTTCAGCTATGGTACTTTTGCAACCGGTGGTTGTGATGGTTATGTCAATGTGTGGGATGGAAACAACAAGAAGAGGTTGTATCAGGTAAATGTACATTCATTAATTATATCTATAAATTATTTTGGAATTTTACTCATTTAATTATTGTTGTTACCTTTTATTATCTCAACTTGCAGTACTCAAAATACCCTTCAAGCATTGCTGCATTATCATTCAGTAGAGATGGGAGACTGTTGGCTGTTGCATCCAGTTATACTTATGAAGAGGGAGAAAAACCGTGAGATCAATATCCATCTCAGCCCCACTCTTTTCTCTCTCCCTATATATTCACAATCTCAATATGGTTTTTTTTTTTTGTGTGCAGTCATGAACCAGATTCCATCTTTGTACGCAGCGTAAATGAAGTTGAAGTGAAGCCAAAGCCAAAAGTGCTCCCCAATCCTACTACATAAACTTTATTTAGCAGAGAACTGTGTTTTATAGTAGTTTTAGACATACAAACCTGAGACATTTGTTTCTGATGTACACTTAAAACGGTATTAACAGTGGACCATTCAAACTCCAATGCAAATGTTCTTATGCTTTCAGCCTTGCATATTGTCCTTGCTATAATTAGCAAATTGCATTTTTTGTCTGCTGCATAACAGACTTTTTCACAAACTACCAACCAACCTTGATCTACTGAATATACGGGACTGTTATCGTAGACTAAAGATGGAGTCACAGTGGACCGTATGCCTATGATTCCATAGCCTTGCAGTAGAGAAATACAAGAAACCATATAATGTTTGACTAATTATACAGAGTACACCAATAGGATAAAGGATCATTTAAGCTTTGCAGTTCGTACAACAGTATTAGTTAAAAGTCATACAACACTATGTTTTTGTGTCCAAAACCACGTATACAGCACAAAATGGAGCTACTACATAAACCAAACCTGTTTACAAAGCTGTAGAGGTGCTTGGCTTACGTTACAAATGAAAGTACCAGTTTATGTCCTGAAGTGTAACCTGCTCCTCCATTGTGCAAGATATTGAACACAGACTTGGGCACCTTAGTCCTGCCATTTTAATACTAAGGCTTTGTGGTGTCTTCTTTCTGATTACCTAAATCCAGAGGGAGCAGCCTGTGGGTTGCCTGCTGTTCTACTCCTCATGGCCTTAGATTGCGCGAGCATCTCATCATAATTCTGATTAATGGACAAGTAATATTAGAATTAACTTGTAAGAAGTGCAATAACAAGGGCAAAGAGGAAAAAACTATAAAGAATATGTACCCGTTTCTCAAATGTAGCATCCCTCGAGTCAATTATCTTGTCTGCAATGCCATAGTCAATGGCCTCTTGAGCTTGGAAATATTTGGGCCGCCGAATGTCTTTCTCAATTTCTTCTTTTGGTTTCCCAATTCCTTTTGCTAAGAGCTCGAGGTAATATTCAGTGTTTGCATCAAGTTCTTTAGCCTGATGCAAGGTCAGAAGTCAGTGCCTTGTGCACACGGCACACGCACAGACAAAGAAGACAGGGGGAAGAGAGGGGAAGAGAGAGAGAGAGAGAGAGAGCACCTTAATCCACATATCTATAGCAGCTCCGCTTGATTTGTCGACTTTAGGCAGATGTAGTTTTGCTGCGGTACATATAAATAGGGGTATCAACCATGTGGAAATTTGACAAAATGATGTGTCATAATCCATAAAAGCAATAAACAATTCACAATATTACCCACTCAATACTTTAGGATGCAATGGAATCTTTCATCAGGATATAAGTTTTAATATTGGAATCTCAGGGAGATAGGCAAGGAACATATTTTAAGTGGTAAGCAGATCTTTTAAATGTATTTAATCAGATACGGGGTGTCAGAAACATAGTAACCATTTTGACGACTTACTTCAACCAAGCATATGCCAATAAAGTCCCAAAAAAAATTTTGTTTTGACCAGTGCAACCATCAATACTCAACCATGAGGGGAGATCACATGATGAAATCTTTCCAACCTCAACCATGATGGGAGATCACAGGATGAAATCTTTCCAACCCTTGGGTTACCCACGCAAACTAATGCTCTGGGATTTTCACGTTTTTATGGTGAAACCACCATGGTGCCAACCCAAGTATTCAACTACAAAATGAACCATCTTAAACCAAAACGCTAAATCTAAAGCTTAATCTAATAGTCTCTCTACCCAAACACTAAATCTGCTAAACTCCAAAAGCTAAACATGTGTCAAGGCTAAACTCTAATCATGATTCAGTCCAAGAATTATTTCCATGCTTATCTTCAGCAATGAAATTGGATGCTAGCCACTTGGGATTTTAGTGAAAGCTGCAAGCAAAACACATTTTATGTATACCTCATTCAAGTGAAGGCTTTTACTAGAGATAAGCTTGTACATAGCTGCTGTATCATATAGATATCCACACATAGAATTCTGACATGCACATATGTAATAGGCAATACATTTTATGCTTATCATTGACAAGCACCTAATAATATAAACTACACCAAATACCACAAGATAAGCCCTAATATGGCAAGCATAGGGTGATTCAGTAAAATAAGGATGGCAAAATTTTCTCCACCAGGACACAGGATGAAATTGGGAGAGAGAGAGAGAGACAACGGACGAAACTTAGCACAATTATGCAATTATATATATATATATATATAACTGATCTAAAGCACTCTTTTATTAAAACTACGTCGTACGTCGTTTTGGAGATTCTTTTCAAATACAAAATAATATTAAAATAGAGTGGTCCCACTTGCTTTCCTTTTATTTACAAAAATACCACCCGTGGCCCCACTTGTTTTTTAAAAAAGTCTCTAAAACGACGTAGTTTTAATAAAGTAGTGCTATTTAAGAGAGAGTGTTATTTAAGAGAAGTGCTTTAGATCCGTCCTATATATATAGGTTGATCTCGTAGTACAAATATACTGCAAATAATGGTTCATCAGCTTGTGATGACTGAGCGTCCTAATCTATAGTAGGGGGCCGAAGTAAAAACAATATCTTGGCAGCTTTGGTGGAAGCATCATAAGATTTACAACTAAAAAGGTTATTATGTAAATAAAGTTTTCATAACAAAATTTTGCTATTTTTGTCAACAGAAATTGAACATACTGGAAGAATGTGGCTGCAAAGCGCGATAACCCTTGGCTCCAAGAGATAGAAGCATTGCGGCTTGACCAAATGCCATGCCACAGTTCACTGTATATACGTCTGACTTGCAATACTTGAGGTAGATTAGGAAAAAAGCAAAAAGAGCATTTGTTAGATATAAAGAAGGACAAGTAGCTGAATAAAAGGAGATAAAGTATTTGAAGGAAACAATTTTCCCATTCCATTTTATTTGGATACTCAAGGATTTCTTATCCTTTACTTTCGCTTTTTATACTCAAAAAAATTCTTAGCAGAAAAATTTTAGACGACTTTTTAACTGATATGGAGATTAAACTTTGCTTGTTTTTACATTAATAATGACTAATACCACATGACTATATGCTTACAGCCATGGTGTCAGCAATGGCATATGCCTCTGTTTCGGATCCAACAGTCTCCATCGTCTCATTCTGGACAAGTGTATCATACAAATAAACCAATGAGATAGGTAAAATAATTTCATTATTTGCGGGTGGGGTGGGGTGGGGTGGGGTGGGGTGGGGTGGGGTGGGGGAGATAAGTGCTTCAGGCTATCACAAAGAAATATAAGAAGAAATTAATTCCAGAATACAACAATGATGCCCCAAACATTACCTGTGTCCCAGATGAATTTATATATAGATATATAGGCTTTGATGGATTATCATAATCCAACCACATGAATTGAGCAACAAGAAGCTCAGTTACTGCAGGTACAATCTACAGCAACCAGACAGAAAAAGATGAAGAAGGAATCATTAAATGTAAAGTACATTGCAAGATAAATTTTAAATCTGAAATGAATGGGCTGTTGGCTTACAGGCATGCCTAGGTAGCAAATTCGAGCATCCAAAAGCAGAGACGGCAAATCAGGAGGAGCAGTTCTGGGTCTTCCATTTCCTCTGGCTCCTCCACGGTACATGCTCACACTCATACTATATTTTGAAGGGCCCCTTTCATCCATGCCTGATAGACTCCACATTCCTCCATGGTTCAAATAGTTATGGGATGATGAGATGCTTTCCTGACAAAGTATTCAAGGATCAATTATAACTGGGGTAACTTATCTTCTCTTTCAATGAAAAGATTAAAGGGTAGCTTCATAATGGCCAATTAGCATAGGCATCCTTTTAGTGGAAAATAGTACATAGCATCAACAAATACTATTACCGCGATGTATATGGTTGCTTTGCTTATCACTTTACCAAACATTAGCCACTTATATTAATGTGAAATAGACTTAGGAAGTATGTAAAGATTATGAGACCTCTGTCACTTTTTCTGACTGTCGACGAACCGGATTATCTTCGGTCCTGAACATATCCATCTGTGAAGGACTAAGGCCATAAAGATATTGAGGGGCATTCTTGTAATTGTCCATTACTACAATTGAGAATGTTAGGAAATGATAAGTAATAATCTAAACATTTTCTACTTCTGATAAGAATCAAAATCAAGAGTCATTGAGTTATCAAAATTTAAAGATATATTTGTATTCAATATTTTGGTGAATTTTTGTATTAGCTAGAAGCAGATACAACACAAATTCATTATGGAAACAATATGCTGGCTGAATGAGCATAGAGAGCCAATTCACATTAAGGAAAACGGGTTAAAATACTCAAAATGTCTTTGTTATAAGGTTCTTCCAAGCAAGATTATGGGAATCTTATCATCTGGTCAAGGTTTGCTTCTGTCCAGGTCTCTATCTGGCTAAAGTTCTAAACAACTACTTTATAATCCCATCACTACAGCTAAGATCAGCTTTACCAAAAACTTCCTCAAATTAGTCCAACTATGGTCACATATATTATATTCTATATTTTAGTGAATTCTTGTTTTAATCTTTTAGCTAGAAGAAGATACAATTAAAAAAAATTAGACCAAAAGGAAATCAAGCTACACAAATTCATATGGAAACAAGATATTTGCTGAATGAGCATAGAGGAACCAATTCACATCAAGGCAAGTGGTATAAAATACTTAAAATGACTACGTTACAAGGTTCTGACAAGGATTTTTATGAGAATCTTATCTCCTGGTCAAGGTTTGCTTCTTTCCAGATCTCTATTTGGCTGAACAACTACTTCATAATCTATCTCGTCAGAACAACTAAGATCAGCTTTACCAAAAACTTTGTCAAATTAGTCCAACTACGTCAGACTTGCCAAACTCTCCACAAGTTAACTTAAAATACGGATCAAACTTTAACCCTAAAGATATGGAACAAAAGCTATCACCTAGAAGGGTCTGATGTTCCCAAAAAAGAAATACAAAAATGCAATAAAACTGTTGGTAATTCACACCGTGCTTTGGATATCTGTTCAACAATAGGAAATTAACAGTCAAAGTAGTCCTATGTAATCGCACACATGCCGTTTACATATCCATAGAACTACTGATCCATTGCTAGTCATTCTGAAGAACTTAATGTGTCCAGAGACGGCTTAAAACAACAAATAAAGCAGCCTTAAAATTCTTTTAGTGACATATAAACAAGCATAACTCGATATAATCTCTGTAAACTATAATTTACCCCTACTCTTAAGTATATACTACTAGACTAATCCAATTTCTCCTCTTTGCCTGCTTGAAACCATTCGGTTCACTACCTGCTCAACCTATAATCCCTAGTTGGTTTGGGTAGCTAGTACTTTCATTTTTCAATCTGACAAAAATGCTAGATAATGAATGACGTAAACAAACAAAAATATCTGCAATATAAAGGAGACCCAGAAGCCATAACAACCCCACAAATTCATTGCACTTAATAACAAAAAATAAATAAATAAACCCAATAAACATACAAAGAACATACAACTGACCAAATTGGATTGGGAAATAGCTAGAAAAAGCAAAATAAACACAACGCATAATCACAAACATCTAATAGATACATATATATATACATATACATATGCTCACATCCATCCTTGAGATTTTCTTCTCTGAATTGTTTGGGTATATTGTCAAAAGATTTGGCGGACGCCGTTGGAGACCTAAAGCACCATCTTTTAACTGTATTTGTAGATGGAGAAGGAGCGAATATGAGCTTCGTATTTTGAACAAAAGATGATTTTTTTAGGCAAATTCCAGAACCCGGCTCGCTTGGAGCTGAGAGAGGAGATAGAATCAGAGACTTGGCCATTTTCGGATACTTTTCTCTCTCTACAAAGTCACTCTCTATAGTGAGGAAATAAATACGATCAGGAGGAGAAGAGAAAAGAAAAGCAAAGACTTGATTACAGTCCACATGTTGTAATGGGCTTGATTACAGTCCACAGGTTGTAATGGGCTTGATAGTAAGAACTAGCCCATAACAATTAGTAGGCTATCTATTCTCTTTTAAAAATTAGGGTCCTTAACACTAATATACAACAATTAGAAAGTAATTGCAGAAATAAAACATACACAACATAATTATAAAAATAAAACACACACAATATTACGTGCTAAAATCACGGGTCATTAACTCCTACACGCCAGTTACCGACTTTCATATTTGCAATTAACCACACCTAAATTCATGCAACTTTGAAATCGGAACAACAGATCAACGACAAATCTATCGGAGAAGACAAAAACTTCTGTTTGCGACTCTGAGATCAGAGAAGACGAAACATTTTGTCACGACGCAACTCACTTCTCCTTTCAGGAAGAACAACAAACAGAGATTACCTCGTCAATAACAAGGGGTTTCAGGTAAAATTGTTATTAATATAATTTATTGATTAGTTATTCATCCACCGCTTAATCAGTTTGTTTGTTTTGTGTTTCTGAAGCTTTCTTCTAGTAATTTGTTGGTTATTATCAATTCAAATTGGATGAGATTACTGTTTATTATGTATTTAGTTGCTGAATAATGTTTAGTTGATTGCTTTATAATTTTTATATGAGTTCTACTGATTTTTTTATATTAATGGTTACTCATCAAATACATTGGTTACCTTCCTTAATCGCTTGCGGTTCTTGTGTAATGTTGTCTTGGTTTCTCGTGTAACATTATACTTTGTCTAATCTTTGTATTGTTATTTGTCTAATGATGTCTTTGTTACTTTAACATTAAATTGATTACTAACTAATGTCGATTTGGTTATCAGGTAACATTATAATGGTTACTCACTATTGCTTAGTTGGTTGTTGTGTAAAATTATAATGGTTGGTGCATAATATTACTGACTAATGCTGACTTGGTTATTGACTAATGCTGACTTGGTTACTGACTAATGCTGAATTAGTTACTATGTAAATTATAATGGTTACTCATTAGTGCTGACCTGGTTACTATGTAAAATTATAATGGTAACTCATTAGTGCTGACCTGATTACTGTATTAATCTAATTATACTTATACTTATGTTTTTTATATTAATGGTTACTTGTTAGCTACATTGGTAATTCTTACAACATTTAGCCTTTAGTTGGTAACAATCAAGTTATACTGGTTGGTTTTTACTATAAAAATGCAATGGAGAATGTGTGTATCTTATGGCTACTAAATAAATAAGTGTTGGTTACTATTTAAATTGGATTTGGTTACTGTATAATGTGTAAGACCCCAAATTATTAATAAATGAAATTTATTTTCCTCTATTTATTATTTTGAAATAGTAAGGGTTGATTTGATTAATGTGGATAGTTATGGGTAAAATACGCAAATATTTCAATAAAGCAAGTGGTTATAAAATATTCATTATCGCTTGGGAATATTCGTTTGGTCGTGGAATATTCGATTGTTTGGGAATATTCGTATTTACTTGCACAGCCTTTTTGTGGGCCCCATAACTAAAAAGCGATTGATGAAGAAAACGACAAATATAAGTTGTTTATAAATAACTATTGAAGTTGTTACAAGTAATATCGTTGGAATACCCGTGGTTTAAAACACACTAATACGCCATTGTTGAACAAGAAGACACCTGTATTGCACCAATTATTGATTCTTACGTAAGAAGGCACTACTCAATAATTGTTACAAAGAATTACTGCTCAAGATTTTATTTTATCGATTCAATAATCACGTGATTGATATATTATATTACCGTTGTTTCAATAAATTGTCATTACACAATTTTCCATTATCTGAGCAATAATTCATATTATCTTAATAATATTATTAGAAAACATTATTGGCAATGTCTAGAAAGTTCTCATTTAAGGAGAGGTTTGGTCACCTAATCATACTACCAAGAAGATAGATCCTTATCGAAAGCCCTCTTTTCCTCGAACTACTTCACCACAAGATCGTGATTCTCAGAATATTATTTGTGAATAATTAATTATTGATTTATATGATGAGGAAAATATTGATTTTATGTGGATATAGATGGAGAAAATTTTTAATGTGACAATTGTTGAAAATTAATATTTTATCTTTTCTCGATAAAATAATTCATTTAAATATATTATTTTAATAATATATTAACTAATATATTTTTATAATGAATGTGGGATATATGAGTATATGAGGAGGAAGAGTATTTTTGTGGCATTAAATGTTTAACACATATTTTGTGTGTTGGTGACACAATTATCGAATCGAAATTTGATTATAAACAGAAAATCGCCTTCGCTTGTGGATTTCTTTTAATTTCGCTTTTGAATTTAGAAAAACTTCTTCTCAAAAGTTGTAGAGAATGAAATTTCCTATGGAAAGTCATGAGTTTTCAAATTTTTCTGATAAAAGAGCTATTTATTATGAATTATTGAAGTTTCAAAGTTCAAATAATTGATTTTTGGAAGTTTTAATTGTTTTAATTAACAAAAACATTTTTTTAGATGTATGAGCCTCATTTTACATGTGTTAGGTTGCTGATTTTAGATTCTCAAAGGTTGGTGAGACAAATTTTTATAAATATATTATTATATTAAATTTTCTTTTTTTTAGTGTTCTAAGATTTTCCTATAAATAGGTGCTTAGGTTAGAATTGAAAATCACACCGTAAACTCAAATTTTCTCTCTCTATATTATCGAGCGTATTATTGTGAGTATTTTGAGTATACTTTGAGTATTGCTATACTACATGCAAGTTCAAGTCATAGCCTATATCCTGTTTCAACTGTAAGACTTGCCTTTCGAGGTAAGGATGTTATTTTCTTCTCAAATGATATTATTTCTTCAATATCATTATGCCAAATATCGTTGGAACTTTTTATCAAATTTGGAACTTTTTCATGCTCTCGGGTTACTTATTCATGAAGTTTCTATTCACGAGTTACTATTCACGAGTTACTATTCACGAGTTACTATTCACGAGTTACTATTCACGAGTACTATTCATAAGCGTGAAGATGTTTTTTTTTGTGAAATTTCTATCTTTTGTGTGTCGAGTTACTATTCACGATACTCGACTATTCACGATACAACACATTCATTCATCATTCACGACTATTCAATTAAAAAATAAAATTTCTTCTTTTTGTTCAAAATATCTATTATGGATACTAGCTTTGATCAGATCCATGTTTTGATCATTCTCAATTTTACTCCACTCGATTACTTATGAAGTATTTTTTGAACTCGATTGTTTAAAATACTAATCCTTAATATTTGTTCTTTTGTTTCACCGGATTCGCTTTTCTTTAAAATATTTTTCATCATCCTCACCCTAAATGATGATATTATCAATATCTTTGGCCCGTAGCAGATGAAGATTTAATGATTTTCGATGAATATCTTTGGCCCGTAGTGCAAAGATGAACAGTGTCGAGATGAATACGACTGATCGATTAATATCTTTGGCCCAGTAGTGCAAAGATGAACAGTGTTTAGATGAACATGACCAATCGATGAATATCTTCGGCTCAGAGCAAAGATGAATATTTGATTCCGTATATATATCGATTGATGTTACAGGGATAAAATATCGACGATGAACTTTTAAATTCATATATAGAGATAGTAGTTTGCATTCTCTACTTAACTCTTCTAATGAATTGTTGTTTCACCACAATTGTTGATTTAAAACCGGTTGTTTATTGTATTCTATTAGATTTTTCCCTCGCTGAGACTAACGATAATTTGTTGTATATTATCTTAGTCATAATATTCTTTATCGGGCTAGTTGAGCTCACCCTTTTCCTTTTTTGTTCCATTTTTCTTCTCGTGAGGCGCAGAATGTAATGCAGTACTAGTGGGGTAATGGAATGAAGGTTCTAGAGAGAGTTGTTTAGTAGTCCTCACCATTTTTATAAAATAATGTATCAATAATTATGATGGGGATTTATTTGCGTGGGATATTGCTTCCAGATGGCAATATCTCGTATTTAAACTCACACGCTTTATATGTTGTAATAATAATAAAGTGTAGTTATTTCGCATCACGTATTTGGCGACTTCGTAATGGGTTGGATGGAATGGACCTATTTTGGGGGCGCCACAAATTGGTATCGTAGCTTAGGGATATGATCTCCGGTGGAGATCGGGAATGAACTTGAGGGGAGAGACGAGTAAATCCTTCGCTAAAGGTGTCCTACCTAAGCTTATTTGTTAGTTAGTTCAAGATATAGGATATTATGTGATATATCGATTTCCTTAATTAACCCTTATTTTATGAAAGTATTTTAGAATGTCGAATCGAGAATATTAACAAGGGAGTAAATGAGACCGTGGAGATGCCTCAGATTTACCAACGAGGAGAACGTGCAACAGTCGGCAATGTACCTCCCATAACAACAACACCACCGAAAGCGTATGATGAACGAGGGATGTTTAGAAGCTTTTTTGCTTTATGCAAAATCGCATTTAGGAGACTCGTGTTCAAAATACAGAGAGAAATGATAAGAATTACTGTGGTCACAAAAAGCAAGCTTCAAGAGTCGGGACCACCGCACTCGGGAAAAGCCGGATCCGATTAAGCGAGACGTGGGTCAAACAAATATACCAAGATATTCGATGTCTTGGGATGCACGGAGGAACGAAAGTTCCATTCGCTACCTTTTATGTTCCGTGAACGAGGCAGACATCGGTGGAATTCAGTGAAGCGCACTCCATCCAAATTTCGACTCAAAGATGTCATGGGAGACATTTCAGAAATAAATTCAATGACAAGTACTTCCCCGAAAGTATTCGGCTATACGAAGGAAGTGGAGTTTATTAGACCGAGAGCAGAATAACACGACGGTGTCCCAAAGACGAGGCGAAGTTCACGGAGTTATCCGTGTTCAGACCTCATTCAGTGGAGAATGAGGAACGATGACGCGGATGTTTCGAGAGGTTTGAAACCCGACATACGCCAAGATCTCATTTCTCATAAATTTTCTCTATTCAGATGTTGTCAATGTGGGCTCAAATGTTAGAGCGAGATAACGAAAGTACGCTCAACCGAGGGACCATAACCAGATCATATCAAGATAAGCAATCATCGTAATAACGATAACCAAATGGAGAAAGAAGAATACGGACAAAGGCTGGTAACCACTCCGTGGTAATCGTGGCCATGAAAATAGAAGAAGCGAAGCCTGGAGGAGATTTTAAAAGAGGAGATTCAACAACAACTACGTGAAGACGCCAACAGAGAGTAATCGGTTCCAAGGGAGGAGAAAGACCACCGGTCAGATAAGTTACAAATGCGGAAAGAGGGACATATCACCAAACCGCCCACAACAACAGCTTTAAGGTATGCTATAATTGTGGAAAAGAATGACATATCGCCGAGATCAGACGCAGATTGAAACCCACCCCAATGAATGGTGACTCAAAAGGATGTCCTGTAAAGGTCAAAGTCAATCTGCCTCTCGAAGAGCGCTTTGTCGTGACCTCATTAAAATGCGAGGAACCCGAACGGTTAGCACGGTTAGTTAATTATAAATTCTTGCGAAGTTTATACCTTACTAGATACCTCTTCTACCCATTCTTTTATCTCTTTGCTTACCAACGCTTGAACTCGACTACGGAGAAATTAGACTTTGACCTTATTTATGGAGACTCCTTTAGAGAAACTTTCATTACATCCGTTGTTTAGAAATCTTGCTTGATTCAGTTGGCACTATCACATTACCTCGTTAACCTTATTTCTATAGAGATATTTGCTTTTGATGTGATTTTAAGGTTAACTACTCATCACGCCGAAATTGATTACTTTCGTAAGGTCATTAGTTTTCATATTCCTAAGCAACCTATTATATGAATTCAAGCAATCAAACCATCAGTAGTCAAACATTTTCATATCAAGCCATGAAGTCATTCGCTTATTACTTGATGTCAAGTTTTCTTAGTCCATGTTATGGATTTGAATAAAGACACGCCGATTTGAATAATATTCCCGTTGTTATTGATTTTCCCCGACGATTTCAAGAATTTCTTGCTTACTCCCAAAGCCCGATATTAAATTTTGTATCGACTTTCAACCCTAGACAAAAACTCATTTCTAAAATCTCATATCGAATGGCTCCTATTGAACTTCGTGGAGTTAAAAATTCAACTATAGAATTTGGTACCGAGCCTTTATCCGGTGACTTCCTTTTGTGGAATGCACCGGTCGATTCGTAGGGGACACCATATTCGCAAGCGATAAGAAACTGATAGGTGTCATTGTAACGCATATCCAAGGTCGGGATATGAGTCACAATTTGAGAACAACCTAAGCTCAGAATCGAAATACGTAGCTTTCAGGCTTAGTTGGTTATTAACGAGATTCGTTGAAGGATATTCTCGAATCGCTATTCCATTAACGCAAATTGACTCGTAGAGATACAAAATTCGAATGGAGCAAGGAATGTGGGAAGAGCTTCAAGAACTTAAGAGGAGACTCATTTCAAAGACATGTTCGACCATGCCATCCTCGAAAAGTTTAACGTGGTAGCCGACGTGTTGAGTAGAAGATCGATACAAGTACGAAAATACGATATTGTCAAAGACTCATTTCAGATAATTTACAAATAATAGAGATGGAGATGAAAACTCTAGTTACCCACGTGATGATATACGAGTATAATCGACTTTAATCGATAAAGTTAAAGTCGCTCAAGCTACACACCGAGTGATGAATTTGAAGAAGGAGGTGCAAGAAGTCATTATTTCAAAAGCGAGAATCGGTGAGGTGAGGAAAGCTCAAACCTTCGATTTATTAATCCATTTGAAATTCTCGATCGAATAGGAACCGTGGCCTATAGACTCGCTTTTACCGCCAAGTACGACGCGCGTTCATAACGCTTTTCACGATCGATCTTAAGTAAATATGTGGATGACCCAACCACGCTATCGAAGTTAGAACCCGGACGAGATAGTCAAGACTTAACGTATTTGGAGGTACCACAAGATCTTGTAGAGGAAAGAACATGTCCTATGTATCGAGGTTATACCACAAGTTAAAGTTTTGTGGAGAAACCATGCTATCGAGGAAATGACCGGGAGTTGGAAACGAAAATGAAAGCGAGGTATTCTCATCTTTTCAAACACCACGTATCGTACGCCAATTTCGAGAACGAAATTTCATAAGGAGGGAGGTCAGAAGACCCCAAATTATTAATAAATGAAATTTATTTTCCTCTATTTTTATTTTGAAATAGTAAGGGTTGATTTGATTAATGTGGATAGTTATGGGTAAAATACGCAAATATTTCAATAAGCAAGTGGTTATAAAATATTCATTATCGCTTGGGAATATTCGTTTGGTCGTGGAATATTCAGATCGCTTTGGGAATATTCGCATTTACGACAAGCAATCTTTTGTGGGCCCCATAACTAAAAGTGATCGATGAAGAAAACGACAAATATAAGTTGTTTATAAATAACTACCAGAAGTTATTACCAAGTATCATCGTTGGAATACCCGGTGGTTAAAACACACTAATACGCCGTTGTTGAACAAGAAGACACTCAGATTGCACCAATTATTGATTCTTACGTAAGAAGGCACTACTCAATAATTGTTACAAGAATTACTGCTCAAAGATTTTATTTTATCGATTCAATAATTGCGATCGATATATTATATTACCGTTGTTTCAATAAATTGTCATTACACAAGATTTTCCATTATCTGAGCAATAATTCATATTATCTTAATAATATTATTAGAAAATATTATTGGCAATGTCTAGAAAGTTCGCTCTAAGGAGAGGTTTGGTCACCTAATCATACTACAAAGAAGTGAGAGAGATCCTTATCGAAAGCCCCCTCTTTCCCGGGAACGACACTCGTCACCAAGATCGTGATTCTCAGAATATTATTTGTGAATAATTAATTATTGATTTATATGATGAGAAAAATATTGATTTTATGTGGATATAGATGGAGAAAATTTTTAATGTGACAATTGTTAAAAATTAATATTTTATCTTTTTCTCGATAAAATAATTCATTTAAATATATTATTTTAATAATATATTAACTATGATATTTTTATAATGAATGTGGGATATATGAGTATATGAGGAGGAAGAGTATTTTGTGGCATTAAATGTTTAACACATATTTTGTGTGTCAGTGGACACAATTATCGACCGAAATTTGATTATAAACGTAAAATCGCCTGCTTTAGGATTTCTTGCAATTTCTGTTTTAGAATTTGGAAAAACTTCCTTCCGCAAAGTTGTAGATAATGGAATTTCCTATGGAAATTCGCGAGTTCTGAATTTTTCTGATAAAAGAACTATTTATTATGAATTATTGAAGTTCCAAAGTTCAGAAATAATTGATTTTTGGAAGTTTTAATTGTTTTAATTAACAAAAACGTTTTTTAGATGTATGAGCCTCATTTTACATGTGTTAGGTTGTTGATTTCAGATTCTCAAAGGTTGGCGTGAGACAAATTTTTATAAATATATTATTATATTAAATTTTCTCGCTTTGTGTTCTAAGCATTTTCCTATAAATAGGTGCTTAGGTTAGAATTGAAAATCACACCGTAAATCAAGTTTTCTCTCTATATTATCGAGTTTATTCTTGTGAGTATTTTGAGTATACTTTGAGTATTGCTATACTACTGCAAGTTCAAGTCATAGCCTATATCCGGTGTTTCAACTATAAGTACTGTCTTTCGAGGTAAGGTGTGACGCCCCCAAAATTAGGTATACATCACCCATCTTGGGTCGACACTTACTTGGTACAGAATTTAAATACAACTTATTAACATAACTGTCGTGTACAATACGACATAAACTGTGAGTTTAAATACAAATATCGCTCTACTAGATATTATACAAACTCAAACAAAAAGTCCTCATTACGCTTATTATCACACTATTTTACGTAATAAAGTGAGGACTACTAATGCTATCTTCGTGACCATCACTGCTTCCCGACTCGTCCCCAAATTTATATTATCATTTCTTGAAGAGAACAAAGAAAAAAAAAGGGTGAGCTCAACTAGCCCAAGAAGAAATATTATGACTAAGATAATGCGTAATAAATTATCAATAGTCTTCAATAATGTTAAACCGATAAAATACAATAGACAACCAGGTTTAATCTGCAATGAATATGCAATCCATTAAAAGAGTCAAGTAGAAAATAAAGTCTACTATCTTTTGGTTTTAAAAGTTTTCATCATCATTATAGCCGAGACTCACTTTTAATAAATATTCCACATCATCGAATCACCCCCGCACTACTACCAAGGATATTCTTTAAGATCACGACCATTAATTATTCATGCACTACGTGCCAAGAATATTTGTGTATTCATTAATGGTCATGATCATGCCAACAATCATCCATCAATGCACTACTACCAATCGAGGATTTTTACCACATCATTTGTAACATTACTACCATGATTACACCGAATAGTCCTCTCGGTCATAATCATACCAAGTCCATCTATGCACTACATGCCACGAGATGACTTTAAAAAAAATATAAAACAAGTTCAAGAATTATTTTATCCGTGAATTATTAACGTCCCAAATTAGTAAAATTCAAGAATGATCGTAAGAATATTTCCATGAAAAGATATCGGATGAAACACAAATATCAAGGATATTCCACTAATTTCATGGAGTATAAAAGTCAAAGTTTTAACCAACCGGGTATAATAAAGAATGGAATAACAAAAGAAATCACCATGCATGCGATGTAATCGCATGCATGTGTTATTCCAATGTAATAATAAATAACGGAACCAGTCGTGTGAAATTCACACCGATGTGATGTTCCAATGTAATAATAAAGATGGAATCGGATCCTGTAAAACACATGATAGATATTCCAATGTAATAATAAAGATTTTAACTAGGTCCTGTAAAACACACGATGTGATGTTCCAACAGAATAATAAAGATTTTAACCAGTCCTAAAAAACACACGCATATGATGTTCCAATGTAATAATAATAAAGATTTTAACCAGTCCTGTAAAACACATGCATGTGATGTTCCAACAAAATAATAATAAAGATTTTAACCAGTCCTGTAAAACACACGCATGTGATGTTCCAATGTAATAATAGAAGAATGTCACCAAGTATAGGTAAACCACAGATACAAAAGTTATTCCAATGTAATAATAAGCAATGGAATAACAACAGCTTCTTTCATGAATAGGAAAGAATAACACCCCTTACATTTGGTAGAGATTGAATACTGCAAAGAATTGTAAGAACAAAATACTCTTCTTCTTTCTCTTTATCTCTCTATACTTTCTCTCTATAGCTTGAATGAATTCGTGAAAATAATGAAGCCCTAGCCCTCTATTTATAGAAGATTTCTAGCTTAGCACCTTTTCGCCGAAAAGTGCAAGGGCTGGCGACCGGTTTGGACGCCTTTAATGTGAAACGACAAGTGGTTCGACGCTCAGTAATGTGAAACGACAAGTGGTTCGACGTCTGGTAAAGGTAATTACTATTAACGAAGGTAAATACTATCGACGAAGGTAAATACTATTCACAAGGGTAATTACTTATCGACGAAGGTAATTACTATCGACGAAGGTAAATACTATTCACAAGGGTAATTACTATCGACGAAGGTAATTACTATCATGAAGGTAAATACTATTCACAAGGGTAATTACTATCGACGAAGATAATTACTATCGACGAAGGTAAATACTATTGACGAAGAGACTCTTAGATTTATGACATATGAGCCCCCATAAAATAATCAAACTTACCACAAATCATTTTTTTTCATCAACACATATTTAATCTTTCAACAATTATTAATCATTTATAACTGTCGTCGTCTCAATTATTGATTTAATACTATAACATATTATACGATGATACTTTGTGACAATAATTGAATCAATAATATAAGAGATATGATGCAAAGAATTATCGTAGTAATAATTGAAAGCATACCGAAAGTGACTTCTCACGTAAGATCAATAATCAATACCGCGTGCTACTACGCAACCAATGCCAGACATCGTATTTACTTTACCACCTAGTAGTTCAACAGCTTTTAACTGTAACACCTCCGCCAGTTATTTTTATAAAATATTTTTGTCGCTTTCTCAATCCGACAATAATTACATTATGGGGTCCACCAATGATTGAGCCATTGTACAAATATTCCCTAACAAAAGAATATTCCCGACCAAACGAATATTTTATAACAACTTGCATACTTTGCAAAATTTATAAATATTACCCACAACTATAACATTATATCAAATTTATTCCATAATATTCAAAAATAATATTTATAGAAAAATTCATCTTTATTTATAAAAGTCGGGGTCTTACAACCTCCCTTCTTATGAAATTTCGCCCTCGAAATTAGGGTACGAACTCAGTATGTCAAGAGGTAAGGATACCTTGATTTCATTTCGATTCTAACTCCCAAGTCATTTCCTCAACATCGTGGTTCCTCCACAAAACTTTGACTTGAGGTATAACCTCGAGCGTAGAATATGTTCCTTCTTATCCAAAATTTGAACAGAACCTCTTCATACGTTAAATCTTCCACTATTTCGTCCTGGCTCTAACTCAATAATATGGTTCGGGTCTTTCACATATTTACGTAACATAGATATGTGAAAACGTTATGAACACGAGACATATTTGGCGCAGAAAGCGAGTCTATAGCCACGCTTCCTACTTGATCGAGGATTAAAATGGACCGATGAATCGAGGGTTAAGTTTTCCTCTCTTTCCAAATCTTGTAACTCCTTTCCATGGAGCAACTCTTAACAACACACGATCTCCTATATCGAATTCCACGCCCTTTCGATGAAGATCAACATAACTCTTTTGTCGATTTTGTGAGGTTTTTATACGTTGTCGGATTGTTTGAATCTTTTCCGTAGTCATACGTACCAACTCTGGTCCCAACAACGTTGCTTCACCCACCTCATCCTAGCATACTGGATAACGACACTTTCTTCCATACAACGCTTGAATGGAGCCATGCCAATACTTGCTTGATAATCATTGTTGTAGGAAAACTCCACCAATGGTAAGAACTTGTCCCAACTCCCTTGAAATCAAGGACACCGAGTCTTAATAGATCTTCAAGAGTTTGAATAGTCCTCTCCGATTGTCCGTCTCGTCTGGCTCGAGGATGATATCTTGAGAAGCTAAATCGTAAGTCTGTGCTCATAGCTTTTCATGAACTAACCCAAAATCGTGAAGTGAATCTTGGGTCTCGATCGAAACTATGGATACCGCAGATACCATGCGCCTTACAATCTCGTTTATGTACATACGAGCAAGACGTTCAAGTGTATAAGTTTCTCAGATTTGCAGTAGAAATGAGCGGACTTGGTCAACCTATCAACAATCACCCAAATCGCATCAATGCCTTGAGAAACCTTAGGAAGACCCGTAGAACGAAATCCATGGTAATGTGCTCCCACTTCCATTCTCGAATTTCAAGTGGTTGCAATGGACCTTTTGGTACTTGATGCTCCGCTTTAACTCGTTGACAAGTTAGACACCTTGAGATAAACAAATGCTATCTCTCTCTTCATATTGCTCCCACCAAAATGTATATTTAATATCATGATACATTTTGGTACTCCTGTGATGGATTGCAAATGGTGTGTTGTGTGCCTCCATCATGATATTATACTTTAAATCGTGGTCGTTAGAACACAAAGTCCGGAGTTGACTCAAGTATTCCTTCTTCATCGATTCTTGTTCCAAGATAAAGACCTTCTTGCACTTTCTTCCTCATACGCGCATCGACTCCAGTGTCCGTAGCTTGAGCACCTTTAACTTTATCAATTAAAGTCGGTTCTACTCGTATACTCGCTATCATCACATGCGTCCCCTCGAGTCTTTAATTCTATCTCCATCCTTTGCAAGTCACACAAAATAGGCTCTTTACGACAATATCGCACTCGTACTTGCGATATGATTTTCTACTCAATCGCGCCGCCTACCACGCTCGCTTTTCCGGGATGGTATTGGATGGTATGATCATAATCTTTCAATGATTCAAGCCAACGTCGTTGTCGTATGTTGAGTTCCTTTTGAGTGAAGAAATATTTGAGGCTTTTATGATCCGTAAAAGATCTCCACTTTCTCCCCATACAAGTAATGCCTCCAAATTTTAAGTGCAAAAGACAACAAATGCTAACTCTAGATCATGAGTAGGATAATTCCTCTCATATTCTTTGAGTTGTCGCGAGGCATAGGCTATAACTTTTCCATGTTGCATAAAAACACATCCCAACCCTTTGCTCAAGCATCACCTCAGATGACAAATCCTCCGAGCTAGATGGTATTGTCGTAACAGTCTTTGAAATAAGTCTCCTCTTGAGTTCTTGAAAACTCTTCTCACATTCTTCGCCTCCAACCGAACTTTGTATCTTTCCGAAGTCACCGAGTCAATGGAATAGCGATTCGAGAAAAATCCTTCCACGAATCTCCGATAATAACCAAATAAACCGAGAAAGCTACGTGCTTGATCATCGATTTAGGTTGTTCCCACTTTGAATAGCTTCAATCTTTCTTTGGTCAATGGATATTCCATGACTTGATACCACGTGCTCAAGGAATGCTACTTCTTCAAGCCGAACTCGCATTTCTTCAACTTGGCATAAAGCTTATATTCACGAAGCTTTTGGAGTGTCACCTCAAGTGTTGCTTTCATGATCTTCACGGCTTTTGGAATAAATAAGGATGTCATCAATAAAGACGACCACAAAGTGATCTAAATATTCCTTGAATACTCGGTTCATCATATCCATGAAGGCGGGAGCATTAGTCAATCCAAAGGACATGACTAGAATTCATAATGCCCGCATCGAGTTCGAAAGCCGCCTTTGGAATGTCGTGATTCTAATCTTCAATTGGTGATATCCTAACGAAGATCAATCTTTGAAAAGAATTTGGCTCCTTGCAATCGGGTCAAACAGTCATCAATACGTGGCAATGGATACCTATTTTTGATGGTGACATGATTCAACTCCCGATAATCAATACAAAAGTCGCATACTCCCATCTTTCTTCTTCACGAATAGAGCAGAGCACCCCAAGGAGAAGTACTAGGGACGAATAAAGCCCAATGTCTAACAATTCCTAGCGGTTGGGTCTTTAACTCCTCAAGTTCAATAGAGCCATTCGATATGGGGCTTTGGAAATAGGTTTTGTCTACGGTTCAAGGTCGATACAAAATTCAATTTCACGCCTGGGGTAGGCTAGAAGTTCTTCGGGGAATACGTCGGAAATTTATTAACAATAGAATATCGCTTAAAACCGACGTATTTTTATTTAAATCAGTGACATGAGCTAAGAAAGCTTGACATCCGCTTTTCAATAAACGAATAGCTTTATGGCTTGAGATGACCGTGATTGATTTTTAATGGTTTGGTCGTTTGAATTCGCATAATAGGTTGATTAGAATATGAAAGCTAACAACCTTACGAAAACAATCAATTTTGCATGATAAGTAGTTAACCAATCAATCCTCAGAATCACGTCCAAATGCAAGTATTTTTAATGAAATAAGATCGACGGTAATGTGAGGGTACCGATTTGAACCAAACAAGACTTATAAACGATGGATGTAATGAAGGTTTCTCCCAACGGAGTTTCCACAGATAAGTCAAAGTCTAATTTCTCCTGAGTCAAATTTAATCAATGAGCGCAAGTAGGAGAAATAAAAGAATGGGTAGAACCCCAGATCAAATAAAGTATAGACTTCATTAGAGTTTATGATAAGCTTACCCGTGATGACCTCATTCTTGATTCTCTTCTTTGGGAGGTCACAACAAATGCTCTCCTCAGACTACTCTGGGTTTTGAATTTTCTCGGGATGGCCTTTGGTGCCTCCATCCTAGTTTTTAATTTGTCTTGATGAAACGATAAAAATCGAGCTAAGTGACCTTTGTGAGACCCCATTTTATCAATAAAGATTTAAATTTTGTCGAAATAATTTTTAATATTATGGTGTGAATTTGAGATAATATTATAGTTGTGGGTAGTATTTATAAATTTTGCAAAGTATGCAAGTGGTTATATTATATTCGATTGGTCGGGAATATTCTTGGTTTAGCGCAGAAATATTCGTACAATGGCTACCAATCATTGGTGGACCCCACAATGTAATTATTGTTTGATTGAGAAAACGACAAAAATATTTTATTAAAATAACGGCGGAAGTTTTACCGCTGATACCGTTGAACTACTCTCGTAGTAAAAGTACAAATGTACGCGTGGTCGCATAGTAGCACACCGGTATTGATTATCGATGCCATGTGAGAAGTCACCACTTGATTCCATTATCATCGATTAATAATATGAATTATTATAATGATAATGACGCTTTTGTTTTATTCAGATTATTAACGTAATAAAAATGTAAACATCTTTTTATATAAAATAGAATACTTTATTAAAGTTATTCTATAAATAGAATATATTATATTTTATTATGCATAGTGTTGCATAGTATTTTGCATAGTGTTTTGCATAGTATTGCATAAAGGTTTGCATAGTAAAATGTTTTTATATAAATAGAATATATTATATTTTATTTAAAAGATTTTTCTTTAAATATGGACCGTCGATTAAAAGTAAATCAATCTGACCGCTCATGGATTAGTTACTATGCATTCCATTTTCCTATAAATGAAAGCTCATTCCTTCATTATTTTCTTACTAATTCATTGAAACTCTAGAGAGAAAAATTATAGAGAGAGGTTTATAGAGAGAAAATTATAGAAAGAAGAAGAGTATTCTCGCTACTTCACTACTTCTATATTCAGCCTTTTTACTTAGGGTGTTATTCTTTCTTCTTGAAGAGAACTTCATTATTCCATTCATTATTATTCTGCTGAATAACTTTGTAAAAGTGGCATACCCTATACATAACTCAGTATACTGTGATATACCCTATACTTGGTGACATCCTTATGTTATTCCATTGCTTATTATTCTCATTGAATAACTCAGATACGCTATTTACCCTATACTTGGTGACATTCTTCTATTATTCTCGCTTGGAACATCCTCGCATGTGTTTTACACCGACCGGTTCCGCTTTTTATTATTCTGTTGAACATCCCGTCTCATGTTTTTTACCCGACTGGTTCCGCCTTTATCATTCTCATTGAAATATCCTATCTCGTGTGTTTTACACCGGATCCGTTCCATCTTTATTATTCTGTTGAACATCCCGCGCGTGTGAATTTCACCCGACCGTTCCGTTATTATTATTCTGTTGAATAACTCGCCTATACATCGCAATCCGCATGCACGGTGATTTCTTTTGTTATTCCATTCTTTATTATACCCAAATGGTTAAAACTTTGACTTCTATACTCCATGAAATTAGTAGAATATCCTCGATATTTGCGTTTCATCCAAAGATCTTTTCATGGAAATATTCTTCCGATCATTCTTGAATTTTACTCTCTGAAACAAAGATCGTGTTGACAATTTGACGTTAATAATTCATGGATTAAATAATTCTTGAACTTGTTTTATTGAATTATTATGTCATTGTCATCATCCTCATGTTATATTATGTTATCTTTGGCTTACGTGCATAGATGAACTTAGTATGATTATGACCGTGGATCATTCGGTATAATCACGACTTGATATAAATGATGTGACAAAAGTCCTCAAAGGGGCTGTAATGCAATGCGGTGATGGATAGTTTTGGTATGATTATGACCAGGGTGATTCTAAGATAGTCATGACCATTGATAATTTGATGAAAATCCTCGACCGTGGTACGTGGATGATTAGATGTGGTGGTTTATTTATTAAAATTCGAGTCTCAAATGATAAAAATTGATGAAAACCTTTTAAAACCTAAAAGATAGTAGACTTTATTCTCTACTTGACTCTTTTAATGGATTGCTTATTCCTACCGCAGCTTAAACCGGTTGTTTATTGTATTTTATCGCTTTAACATCTTGTTGAAGGCTAATGATAATTTATTCTCGCATTATCTTAGTCATAATATTTCTTCTTTGGGCTAGTTGAGCTCACCCTTTTCTTTCACCGTTTCTTCGTGAAAATGAGAACATAGTTGGGACGAGCCGGGGAACGAAGTAATGGTCCGAGAGGATAGCATTAGTAGTCCTCACTATTCGTGAAATAGTGTGATAATAGTTGTAATGAGGACTCCTTTTGAGTTTGTATAATATCTAGTAGACAATATTTGTATTCAAACTCACGCTTTATGTCAGTATTGTACACCACGCGCTTATATTAGTAAGTTGTATTTGAATTTATGTACCATGTAAGTGGCGACCCAAGATGGGTGATGTATACCTAATTTTGGGGCGTTATAACAGTATCGAGCTTAGGATATGATCCCCGGTGAGATGTGAGATAAGAACTAGGAGGGAGAGACGGAAATTCCTTCACTAGTATGACCTACCTAAATTTATTTGGTATTTAATTGGTCTCACGTAGTATAGAAATAATATGTTGCATGTTAATTAACCCTTGTTTTGTGACAAAGTGTTTGTATTTAGATGTTGTGAATAGGGGCTCTGCTTATCGGAGCGTGATAATGAGTCACCTCAACCAAAAGGTAACGACCAACAACACGATAATAATCATCATGGTGACCAGAATTTACCATCTAACAATGATGACCATCGTGGGAGAAATTATCATGCCAAGAATGGTAACCACTTTGCGGTAATCATGGCCAAGATAATAGAAGTGGAAATTTCAAGAAGAGAAGGTCATTTAGCTCGATTTTGTCGCGCACCAAAGTCAAGTCCAAATGGGACTAAGTGGCACCAAAGGCGGATACTGGATAAAACAAAGCTCTGGTGGTTTCATGAAGAGCGTTTTTCATGACTTCTTAAAAAGCAAGTGACTCGAACGGGTTAGCACGGGTTAGTTAATTATAAATTCTTGCTAAGTCTATACCTTATAAGATACCTGGTTCTACCCATTATTTTATCTCGCTTGTTTTGCGTTCAACATTTAAATTTGACTCGAGAAGTTAGACTTTGACTTATTGGTTGAAACTTCGTTAGTAGGAGCCTTCGTTACCGCTACTATTTTTAAATCTTGTTTGATTCAAATAAACACTTTCACGCTACTTCGTCGATCTTATCTCTTTGAAAAACTTGCCTTTGAGGTAATTTTTGAAAACGATTGATTAACTACTCATTATTCTTTTTGTAAGGTTGTTAGCTTTCATATTCCTAACCAACCTGTTATACTGAATTCAAAGTAACCAAATCCTAAAGTTAATCACCGTTATATCAAGCCATAAGTAAAGAGCCCGATCCTTTCGTTGTTGACTTCCTTGTGTGGAATGCAATCGCCGGACTTTCTCTCAGAGGCGTACGCCGAGATCAAGATGGCAAGTTGATAGGTATCATTGTGAGGTGCTATCCAAAGTTAAGGATAGAAGTCACAGCTTGGTATTAATCGACGTATTATCCAAGTCTTGACGAGAGTAATGCTTTTGAATGATATTTCTATCATTAATAAATTTCTTGGCGTATTCTTGAAGACTTCCTAGCCTACCCTAGAACGTAAAATCAAATTTTGTATTGACCCCAAAGATAAAAACCCATTTCTTAAACCTCAAATATTTCTTCAACTAAAATGAATAGTTTACGTGGTTTATGATGAAAGTCATAATAAAAGCATTGGAATAATGAAAATCATGGGTATTCGTGGTATTAGTAAGTTTTATGATGAGTTATGTTGGTTAGTATGTAAAAACATGAAAGTTTCTTAGAAATCACAAAGAGTTGAAAATCGATTTTTGGTGAAAAAACGTAACATGAAATTCAATTGACCATATCTCTTATTATATTTTGAATTTTTGAATGTGGTCAAGTCCTAGAGTTAGATCTATGAGTTACCTAACTAATCCAAGTGGAATTACTGGAAAAGGTGTTGTAGATTTTTGTGTGGACTGATTTTAGCAAAGGAGGCCAAAGCTGTAAATTTCGAAAATGCTACTGTCCAGAAACTTTAAGGGGCTGTTTCGGCCACTTAAATTATGAGAAAAATTCTGGCCTTTTGGGACATGAAGGTATATGGTATAAAGTATCTCCTGTCCAAAAATGAGCTCATTCTGACTTAAAATGAGCAAGTTATGACTATTTTAATATTTAGGTTTTTCCGATTTAAAAACGCTATAACCGAGTTCTATAACTTCGATGACCATGAAATTTAAACTAGAAGCTCACGTTAACATGTGTAAGGTCCTGCCAAGATTTGGGAATTTTTGGAGTTAAACTTGAGGTAGCTAATTTCTTAAGGAATTAATTAGAAATTGATTTTTGAAAATAGTAAATGAATTTTAAAATTCCGAGAAAATATATTTTCATTATGGGACTATATTATGCTAAATCCCAGAAAAGAAATATTTTTGGGACTGATTTGGTATTTTTCATGAAAATAGTTTAGTTACGAACATATGAGTTAAATATGTTATGTGAAGTAACAAAGTTGAAAATAGGATTTTATGGCTAGAGAATCCTATATAAAGTATATGCATATTTTTTTGAGAGATTTGATAATTGGTGATGATATCTTATGAGTATGGCATTTTTGAATGATTAAATGCATTATATGGTAAAGCGTAAACAATTAAGATAAATTGTTTATAAATTTAAGAAATGATTAAAATATTGTTATAATATTAATGATATTAGATTATGAGATTATTAAGTGATTGATAACATGGGGATATTCTTGAATCCTGGATAAATTATATTATAAATGTTTAATATTTATCCTTTATCTCATTTGATTGATTCTTTATATCATTATCCTCACGCTTATATTACGTTGAAAGTCATCTCATGGCTAGTAGGTGCAGAGATGGACTTGGTATGATTATGACCAGGATTGTTCTAAGATAATCATAACCGTAAATGAATACACAATTATCTTTGGGTAAGTAGTGCATGGATAATTTGTGGTCGTGATACTAATGAATACACAATTATCTTTGGTAGTAAAGTATGGATAATTTGTGGTCGTGATACTTAATGAATACACAATTATCTTTGTCAGTAGTGTATGGATAATTTGTGGTCGTGATACTAATGAATACACAATTATCTTTGGTAGTAGTGCATGGATAATTTGTGGTCGCGGATACTAATGAATACACAATTATCTTTGGTAGTAGTGCATGGATAATTAACATGGTCGTGATACTAATGAATACACACATTATCTTTAGTAGTAGTGCATGGATAATTCGTGGTCGTGATACTAATGAATACACAATTATCTTTGGTAGTAGTGCATGGATAATTTTTGGTCGTGATACTAATGAATACACGATTATCTTTGGTCAGTAGTACATGGATAATTCGTGGTCGTGATACTAATGAATATCCTCGGCCCGTAGCGCGGGGATGATTCGATGATATGGATTAATTATCGAAATTTGAGTCTCAAAGAATGAAATATTAATTCATGGATGTGGTAAAAGTCATCTTTAGTCAGTAGTGCATTGATAGACTTGGTATGATTATGACCACGGATTATTATCTATAATAATCACGATCAGAATTGAAAACACGAATATCCTTAGCCAAGAAGGTATGGATAATTCATGGTTGTGATACTATTAAGCTAAGTCTCAATATTATTGGTTTTACAGCTTATATATCTTTGGCCAGAGTGCAAAAGATGAATTGTTAATAAATATCTTTAGCTTTGTAGTGCAAAGATGAATTGTTAATGAATATCTTTGGTAGGATTGCAAAAAAATGAATTTAATGTTTTCAACGATAAGGGTATTCAAGGTATCCTCACCTCTTTATCATATCGTGCACGCACTCTAATTTCGAGGGCAAAATTCCATAAGGAGGGAGATCAGAGACCCCGCATTTTATCAATAAAGATTTAAATTTTGTCGAAATAATTTTTATATATTATGGTGTGAATTTGAGATAATATTATAGTTGTGGGTAGTATTTATAAATTTTGCAAAAGTATGCAAGTGGTTATATTATATTCGATTGGTTGGGGAATATTCGGTTTAGCAGGAATATATTCGTGACAACTACTCAATCATTGGTGGACCCCATAATGTAATTATTCGGATTGAGAAAACGACAAAAAATATTTTATTAAAATAACTATGGAAGTTTTACCGTTGATACCGTTGAACTACTCTCAGTAGTAAAAAAGACGATGAATACGTGGTTGCATAAGAAGCATACCAGTATTGATTATCGATGCCTATGTGAGAAGTCACTTAGTTTGATTCCATTATCACGATTAATAATATGAATTATTATAATGATAATGACGCTTTGTTTTATTCAGTATTATTAACGTAATAAAATGAAACATCTTTTTATATAAAATAGAATACTTTATTAAAGTTATTCTATAAATAGAATATATTATATTTTATTATGCATAGTGTTGCATATTATTCTCACATCTTAGCCAGGGATCATATCCCTAAGCTCTGATACCAACTGTGACGCCCCCAAAATTAGGTATACATCACCCATCTTGGGTCGACACTTACATGGTACAGAATTTAAATACAACTTATTAACATAACTTTCGTGTACAATACGACATAAACTGTGAGTTTAAATACAAATATCGTCTACTAGATATTATACAAACTCAAACAAAAAGTCCTCATTACAGTTATTATCACACTATTTTTACGAAATAGTGAGGACTACTAATGCTATCTTCGGGACCATCACTGCTTCCTCGACTCCTCCCACCTATATTCTCATTTCAAGAGAAGAAATGAAAGAAAGGGTGAGCTCAACTAGCCCAATAAGAAATATTATGACTAAGATAATGCGTAATAAATTATCAATAGTCTTCAATAATGTTAAACCGATAAAATACAATAGACAACCAGGTTTAATCTGCGTGAATATATGCAATCCATTAAAAGAGTCAAGTAGAAAATAAAGTCTACTATCTTTTGGTTTTAAAAGGTTTTCATCATCATTATAAATGAGACTCACTTTTAATAAATATTCCACATAATCGAATCACCCCTTTACTACTACCAAGGATATTCTTTAAGATCATCACGACGACCATTAATTATTCATACACTACGTGCGAAGAATATTTGTGTATTCATTAATGGTCATGATCATGCTAACAATCGTCCATCAATGTACTACTACCAATCGAGGATTTTTACCACATCATTTGTAACATTACTACCATGATTACAATCAATAGTCTCTCGTCATAATCATACCAAGTCCATCTACGCACTACAGTGCCACAGATGACTTTAAAAAAAAATATAAACATGAGGATGATGACAATGATATAAGAATTCAATAAAACAAGTTCAAGAATTATTTTATCCAGAATTATTAACGTCCAAATTAGTAAAATTCAAGAATGATCAAGAATATTTCCATGAAAAGATATCTTTGGATGAAACACAAATATCAAGGATATTCCACTAATTTCATGGAGTATAGAAGTCAAATTTTTAACCAACCGGGTATAATAAAGAATGGAATAACAAAAGAAATCACCATGCATGCGATGTAGATCGCATGCATAAAAGTTATTCCAATGTATAATAAATAACGGAACCAAAGTCGTGTGAAATTGAAAATCGGCATGTGATGTTCCAACAGTATAATAATAATAATAAAGATGGAACCAGATCCGGTGTAACACACATGATATAGTGTGACGCCCCAAAATAGGTATACATCACCCATTCCGAGTTGTCAATACATGGTACAGTAAACAACTATAACTTTATTATTACAACAAGAAAATCGTGAGTTTAAATACAAATATTATCTTCTGCATAATATTTATACTCACATAAATCCTCATCACATTTATTGATACATTATTTTACAAAAATGGTGAGGACTACTAAACAATCCTTTCTAAAACCTTCATTCCATACCCCACTGCATACTCGCTTATATTCTCGCCTCCCGAGAAGAATGGAACAAAAGGAAAGGGTGAGCTCAACTAGCTCAAGAAAATAATATTATGACTAAGATAATATACAACAAATTATCGTTAGTCTTCAACAGGAAAAATTTAATAGAATATAATAGACAACAAATTTTCAATCAATATTTGTGCCGAAATAATAATTCATTAGAAGAGTTAAGTAGAGAATGCAAACTACTATCTTCTATGTATGAATTTAAAAGTTCATCGCTCATCTTTTATCCCCAGAACAACAATCAATATACATCCGAATTAAATATTCATCTTTGCACTACAGTGCCAAAGATATTCATCACTTAATCATGTTCATTTAAACACTGCTCATCTTTGCACTACAAAGCCAAAGATATTAATCACCTCGATCATGTTCATCTCAACACGTGTTCATCTTCGCACTACAGTGCCAAAGATATTCTTCAGAAATCATTCATCTTTGCACTACTGGTGCCAAAGATATTCAATAATATCATCATTTAAGACCGAGGATGATGAAAATATTTTTAAAGAACGAATCCAAAGGAAACAAAATGACAAGAATTAAGGATTAAGGATTCGTACTTTGTTTTATCCATGTCCAACAATACCCCAAAAATAATCACAAAGGTGTAAAATTCAAGAATGATCAAAACATGGATACAATCAAAGCTAGTATCCAAAATAGATATTTTGACGAAAAAAGAAGAAATTTTATTTTTCGATGAATAGTGCAGATACGTGAATAAGTCATGCAGATACGTGAATAAAGGCCGAAATATATCATGCGGAATAAGAATCTCGACACCAAAAGATAGAAATTCCACAAAAAAAATATTTTCACGCTTACTAATAAGACTCGTGAATAAGAACTCGTGAATAGTAACTCATGAATAGTAACTCGTGAATAAGAACTCATGAATAGTAACCCCGACATGAAAAAGTTCCAAATTTGATAAAAACTTCAGATCACATTTTCAAAGATAATGATATCAAGAAATAATATCATTACGAAAAAAAAATAATATCCCTTACCTCAAAGAATCAAGATTTCTAAGGAAAGGCTCAAGTGATGTCAATGAAACTTGTCTTGAATAAAGAACTCTCAAAGTATCTAAATACTCACAAAATACGCCAATAATATAGAGAGAGAAAGAGAGAGAAACTTTATTTCGGTGTGATTTTCAATTCTAACTTAGCCCTCTATTTATAGGAAAATGTTAGCCCACCAAGTAGACTTGACCTGCTACACCGATGGCTTTACCTCGCTACTATTGCCACCCACCACATTTGAAATAAAATTCAGCACATTTCTTCACCAACCACAAGTGGGGCCCACTCAATTCTAGAATTTTCCACCAAAATCAATTATAACCCTAATTTCCTAATCGTACACCTCTTAAAATTCATAACAAATCATTCGTACATTTTAACGGTTCAAAATTTGTGGACATATACTCAACTTATGTATGTATAACATACCCAAAAATTACCATTAATCCAACTATTGGATTAAAAATTATAATCCCCGCAATATATCTCAAAACCCCGATTTAATTTTTAATACCTCCAACTGCAAAATACCGATAAAACACCTCAACAATAATTTCTTCATTTATAACCACATAAATAAATCCATCATTTATATCCACATAAAATAAATATTTCTTTATCATATGAATCAATAATTAATTATTCACAAATAATATTACGTAATCACAATTATGACAACCAGCCGCTCTCAGAAAGAGGGCTTTCCGATAAGGATTTCTCCTCATCTTGCGCCGCAATTAGGTGACCAAACCTCTCATTAATGTAACTTTCTAGACATCGCCAATAATGCTATCTAATAATATTATTTAAATAATATGAATTATTGATCCGATAATGGAGATAATGTGCGGTGACAATTATCGAACAACAATAATATAAAATATCAACGCAAAGAATTATCAATCAATAAAATAAAATATCAATAAGAATTCACCGTGAAAATTATTGAGTAGTGCCTTCTTACGTAAGGATCAATAATTCAACAATATCGTGCAATACCGCAAATCTTCCATCGCAACCACGCCAGACATCAGTATTTTAACCAATTTGGGTATTCCAACAAATCTTAATTCAGAATAACTACGCCATTATTTTTAACCAACTTATATTTGTCGCTTTCTTCATCCAATCGCTCAAGCATGGGGGCCCACACACGGTCATCACCCCGTCGCATTTAATATTCCCCGATTTATTTAATATTCCAATTTACCAAACGAATATTCCCACAACAAAAATGAATATTTTATAACCACTTGCTTATTTTGAAATATTTGCGTATTTAACCCTTAACTATCCACATTAATCAAATCAACCCTTACTATTTCAAAATAATAAATAAAGGAAATTCCTTTTATTTAAAAAAAATTTCGGTCTTACAACCTCCCTCTTATGAAATTTCGCCCCTCGAAATCGACGACGCATTCTGGTGTTTTCAAAAGGTGAGGATACCTCGCTTTCATTTCCGCTTCCAATTCCCAGGTCATTTCTCTATAGCATTTATTCCTCCACAAAACTTTAACTTGTGGTATGACCTTTCATGCAGTAGGGACATGCTCCTTCCTATCCAAGATCTTGACAGTACCTCCTCACACGCGTAAGTCTTCTACTATCTCATCCGGTTTCTAACTCAATAACGTGGTTCGGTCTTTCACATATTTACTTAAGTACGATATGTGAAACACATTATGAACACGAGACATACTCGAGGTAACGCAAGTCTATAGGCTACATTTCCTACTCTGGCCAAGAATTTGAAATGGACCAATAAATCGTGGATCGAGCTTTCCTCTTCCCAAATCTTGTAAATCCCTTCCACGGAGCAACTCGCAACAATACATGATCCCCTACATTAAATTCCACGCCCTTTCGATGAAGATCCGCATAACTCTTTTGTCGATCTTGAGCCGCTTGTATACGTTGTCGAATCATTTGGATCTTTTCTAGAGTCATACGTATTTCAACTCTCAGTCCCAACAATGTTGCTTCACCCACCTCATCCCAACATATCGAGAACGACATTTTCGCCTATATAATGCTTCAATGGAGCCACACCTATACTTGCCGATAACCGTTGTTGTAGGAGAATTCCACCAATGGTAAATACTTATCCCAACCGCCTTGAAGTCAGGACACAGAGTCTTAATAAATCTTCAAGAGTTTGAATAGTCCTCTCTCGATTGTCCGTCTGCTTTGGGGATGGTATGCTTAACTAAATCGCAAACTGCGCTCCATAGCTTTTTGCAAGCTAACCCAAAATCTTGAAGTGAATCTTGGGTCACGATCCAAAACTATGGATACAGTGCATGCCATGCAACCTCACGATCTTATTTACGTGACATACTAGCAAGACGCTCAAGAGAATAAGTCTCCAGACGGGCAAGAAATGAGCAGACTTGGTTAATCTATCAACAATAACCCAAATAAGATTGATGCCTTGAGAAACCGTAGGAAGACCCGTAACGAAATCCATGGTAATGTGTTCCCACTTCCATTCCGGAATCTCAAGTGGTTGCAACGGACCCTTAGGTACTAGATGTCTACCTTTACACGTTAAGTAAGTTAAACACATCGAGATAAACTTTGCAATCTCTCTTCTTCATATTATTCCACCAAAATGTATGTCAAGATCACGATACATTTTAGTACTTCCAAGATGGATTGCAAATGGTGTATTGTGTGCCTCCATCATAATCTTGTACTTCAAATCGTAGTCGTTAGAAACACAAAGTCTAGAGTGGACTCAAGTATTCCTTCTTCATCAATTCTCGCCCTAATAGCTCCTTCTTGTACTTTCTTCTTCATACGATCATTCCCGGCCTGCGGGCTCGAGCAACCTTAACTTTTTCTATTAAAGTCGGCTCTACGCGATATATTCGACATCATCGCACTCGCTCCCCGCATATGATCTTCTACTCAACGCGTCACCTACCACGCTCGCTTTTCCGTGATGGTATTGAATAGTGGTGGTCGTAGTCTTCAATAGTTCGAGCCAACGTCACGCCAGACGTTGAGTTCTTTTTTGAGTGAAGAAATATTTAAGGCTTTTATGGTCCGAATATATCTCCACTTTCTCCCCATATAGATAGTGCCTCCATATCTTTAGTATGAAACGATCACGCTAACTCTAGATCATGAGTAGGATAATTCCTCTCATACTCTTTAAGTTGTCATGAGGCATAAAGCTATGACTTTCCCACGCCGCATGAGAACACATCCTAACCCTTTGCACAAGCATCATCAGAATAACAAATCCATCCGAACCAGATGGTATTGTTAGAACAGTCTTCAAATAAGTCTCCTCTTAAGCTCTTGGAAACTTTTCTCGCATTCTTCGCCCCAAACGAATTTTGTATCCTTCCGAAAGTTAGCCGAAGAATGGAGTAGCGATTCGAGAAAACCCTTCCACGAATCTCCGATAATAACCAAATTAAGCCCAAAAAGCTACGTACTTCATCACCACCGACTTTTGGTTGTTCCCAACTTCAGATTGCTTCAATCTTCACGGATCAACAGATACTCCATGTTTTGACACTGATGCCCAAGAAATGCTACTTCCTCGCCGTAACTCGCATTTCTTCAATTTGGCATATAGTTGGTTTTCAAGCCTTTGGAGTACCAAACTTCAAATGGTGCTCATGATCTTCACGACTTTTGGAATATATAAGGATGTCATCAATAAAGACAACAACGAATCCCGATCCAAATATTCCTTGAATACTCGGTTCATCATATCCATGAAAGCCAGCAGGAGCATTAGTTAGTCCGAAAGACATGACTAAGAATTCATAATGCCCATACCGAAGTTCAAGGCAAATCTTTGGAATATCCTCGCCTTCTAATCTTCACCGATGATATCCGAATCTAAGATCGATTTTGAAAAGAATTGTGCCCCTTGCAAATCGGTCAAACAAGTCATCAATACGAGGTAGAGGATACCTATTCTTGATGGTGACATGGTTCAATTCCCCGATAGTCAATACAAAGTCGATACTCCCGCTCTTTTTTTTTACGAATAAAACAGAGCACCCCAAGGAGATGTACTAGATCTTAATGAAACCGATGTCCAACAATTCCTCGTAGTTGGACCTTTAACTCCTCGAAGTTCAATAGAGCCATTCGATATGGGTTTTAGAAATGGGCTTTGTACTGTGTTCAAGATCAATAAAGAATTCAACTTCACGCTCGGGGTAGACCGGAAGTTCTTCGAAAATACGTCAGAAAGTCAATAACAACAGAATATTATTCAAATTTGACGTGTCTTTATTCAAATCCATAACATGGGCTAAGAAAGCTTGACATCCGCTTTTCAATAAACGAATAGCTTTATGATTAGATATGATAGTGATTGATTTTAATGGTTTAGTTGTTTGAATTGCATAACAGTCAAGTTAGAATATGAAAACTAACAACCTTACGAAAACAATCAATTTTGGCATGATGAGTAGTTAACCAATCAATCCCTAAAATCACATCAAAAGCAAGTATCTTTAAAGAGATAAGGTCAATGTGTAAGTAATGGTGCCAACTTGAATCAAACAAGATTTATAAACAAAGGATGTGATGAAAGTTTCTCCTAATCTGAGTTTCCACAGATAGGTCAAAGTCTAATTTCTCCGAGTCAAGTTTAAACGCTGAGCACAAGCAGGAGAGATAAATGAATGGGTAGCACCAGATTGGTAAGGTATAAACTTCGCAAGAATTTATAAATAGCTTACCCGTGATCACCTCGTTTGGGTTCCTCGATTATGACCAAATACAAACAAACGCTTCTTCCCTAATCGCTGACTTTGACTTTTCTCGGGATGTCTTTTGAGTCACCGTCCCCACTGAACTAGGTTTCGCTACTGCATAATCTCGAAGCGATATGTCCTTCCTTTCCACAACTATAGCATACCTTGAATCACAGTGCTTTGACCGATATGTCCTCTTTTCCGTGATTTGTAGCATATGACCGGTGGTCGCTTCTCCTCCTTAGAACCGATTCTTTCGCTAAGACCGCTGCCTTCACATAGTCGTTGTTAAATCTCCTTTTTTAAAATCTCCTCCCGACTCGCTTCTTCGCTTTTCACGACTATGATTACCACCGTAGTGGTTACCATTTCGTCATTCTGCTTTCTTTTTCCCGCAGTTATCATTATTCTCATTGATCGCTATCTCTGTACGATCCTCGTTATGGTCCTCACCGACCGTATCAAGTATCTCGCCTAATAATTAAGCCTGCCTCTTACAACATCTCAATAAAGAGAAAGTTTATGAGAAATGAGATACCGACGATGCCGGTTTCAAACCTCTAAAACATCCGCGCCATATCGCTCCTCATTCTCCACCAAATGAGGTGCAAACTCGATAACTCGCAAACTTTGCCTCGTCATCGAGACACCGCCACGTGTTGTTTTTGCTCTAATCTGATGAACTCCACTTCCTTCATACGACGCCGAACACTTTCGTGAAAGTATTTGTCATTAAATAGTCTCAAACGCCTCCCAAGACATGCCGAAAAGTACCGGATGGGTACGCTTCACGCACTCCACCAGTGAGTCTCGCCTCGCCACTTTAACATAAGGGTGGCGAATGGAACCTTCGTTCTCCGCATCCCAAGACATCGAATATCTTGGTAATTTGTTTGACCCATGTTTCCGCCATGATCGGATCCGCTTTCCCTTAAATTCGTGGTCCCAACTTCTTTGAATCGCTTGGCCATGTGACAACCCGTGAATTGCTATCATTTCTCCTCAGATTTTGAACACGAGTCTCCTCGTCTTCGATTTTGCATGAACCGCAAAAAACTTCTAAACATCCCTCGCTCATCATCTCGCTCCATGGTGTTGTTCACAGAGGAACATTGCCACTGTTGCGCTTCTCCTCGTTGGTAAAGACAGACATCTCCACTTGCCTCATTTACTCCATCATAATATTCTCAATCGACATTCTCAAATCCGCCATAAAACAAGGGTTAATTAAGGAAATCAATATATCACATAATATCCCTATATACTTGACTAACTAACAAATAAGCTTAGGTAGACACACTAGCGAAGGATTTACTCGCTCTCCCTCCTAGTTCTATTCCCCGATCTCCGCCAGAGATCATATCCTAAGCTCGATACCAACCGTGACGCCCCCAAAATAGGTATACATCACCCATTCCGAGTTGTCAATACATGGTATGTAAACAACTATAACTTTATTATTACAACAAGAAATCGTGAGTTTAAATACAAATATTATCTTCTGCATAATATTTATACTCACATAAATCCTCATCACATTTATTGATACATTATTTTACAAAAAATGGTGAGGACTACTAAACAATCCTTTTCTAAAACCTTCATTCCATACCCCGACTGCACTCGCTTATATTCTCGCCTCCCGAGAAGAATGGAACAAAAAGGAAAGGGTGAGCTCAACTAGCTCAAGAAAGAATATTACGACTAAGATAATATACAACAAATTATCGTTAGTCTTCAACAGGAAAAATTTAATAGAATATAATAGACAACAAATTTTCAATCAATATTTGCAAATGAAATAATAATTCATTAAGAAGAGTTAAGTAGAGAATGCAAACTACTATCTTCTATGTATGAATTTAAAAGTTCATCGCTCATCTTTTATCCCCGAACAACAATCAATATACATCCGAATTAAATATTCATCTTTGCACTACAGTGCCAAAGATATTCATCACCGGTCATGTTCATTTAAACACTGCTCATCTTTGCACTACAAAAAGCCAAAGATATTAATCGATCAATATGTTCATCTCAACACATGTTCATCTTTGCACTACAGCCAAAGATATTCTTCAGAAATCATTCATCTTTGCACTACAGCCAAAGATATTCAATAATATCATCATTTAAGACCGAGGATGATGAAAATATTTTAAAGAACGAATCCAAAGGAAACAAAATGACAAGAATTAAGGATTAAGGATTCGTACTTTGTTTTATCCATGTCCAACAATACCCCAAAAATAATCACGTTGGTGTAAAATTCAAGAATGATCAAAACACGGATACAATCAAAGCTAGTATCCAAAATAGATATTTTGACGAAAAGAAGAAATTTTATTTTTCGATGAATAAGTCAGATATCGTGAATAAAGTCCAGATATCGTTGAATAAGAATCTTACACCAAAAGATAGAAATTCCACAAAAAAATATTTTCACGCTTCATTAATAGTACTTTCGTGAATAAGAACTCGTGAATAGTAACTCATGAATAGTAACTCGTGAATAAGAACTCATGAATAGTAACCCCGACATGAAAAAGTTCCAAATTTGATAAAAACTTCAGATCAATATTTCAAAGATAATGATATCAAGAAATAATATCATTACGAAAAAAAAAATAATATCCTTACCTCAAAGAATCAAGATTTCCGAAGGAAAGGTCAAGTGATCTTTGAATGAAACTTAGACCTCTTGATAAAGAACTCTCAAAGTATCTAAATACTCACAAAATACGCTCAATAATATAGAGAGAGAAAGAGAAAAAACTTTATTTCGGTGTGATTTTCAATTCTAACTTAGCCTCTATTTATAGGAAAATGTTAGCCCTACCAAGCAGACTTGACTGCTACACGATGGCTTTTTACTCGCTACTATTGCCACCCACCACATTTGAAATAAAATTCAGCACATTTCTTCACCAACCACAAGTGGGGCCCACTCAATTCTAGAATTTTCCACCAAAATCAATTATAACCCTAATTTCCTAATCGGACACCTCTTAAAATTCATAACAAATCATTCGTACATTTTAATCTGTTCAAAATTTGTGGACATATACTCAACTTATGTATGTATAACATACCCAAAAATTACCATAATCCAACGGTTGGATTAAAAATTATAATCCCGCAATATATCTCAAAACCCCGATTTAATTTTTTAATACCTCCAACTGGTAAAATAATGATAAAACACCTCAACAATAATTTCTTCATTTATAACCACATAAATAAATCCATCATTTATATCCACATAAAATAAATATTTCTTTATCATATGAATCAATAATTAATTATTCACAAATAATATTACGTAATCACAATTATGACAACCAAAGTAGCTCCTGTGAGCAGGGGGGGCTTTAGATAAGGATTTCTCCTCTCGCGCCGCAATTAGGTGACCAAACCTCTCATCGATGTAACTTTCTAGACATTGCCAATAATGCTATCTAATAATATTATTTAAATAATATGAATTATTGATCCGATAATGGAGATAATGCATGCAAAGACAATTATTGAACAACAATAATATAAAATATCAACGCAAAGAATTATTGAATCAATAAAATAAAATATCAAACGAGAATTACCGTGAAAATTATCGAGTAGTGCCTTCACGTAAGGATCAATAATTCAACAATACTGTAATAATACTGCATTCTCATCGTGCAACCAACGCCAGACATCGTATTTTAACCACCGGGTATTCCAACAATCCTTAATTCGGTAATAACTACGCCATTATTTTTAACCAACTTATATTTGTCGCTTTTCTTCATCCAATCGCTTTCGCTTATGGGGCCCACACATGGTCACTAATATTCGATTTAATATTCCCCGACAAAATGAATATTTTATAACCATAACTTGCTTATTTTGAAATATTTGCGTATTTAACCCTTAACTATCCACATTAATCAAATCAACCCTTACTATTTCAAAATAATAAATAAAGGAAATTCCTTTTATTTAAAAAAATTTCTGGGTCTTACAGATAGGATATTCCAACAGAATAATAAAGATTTTAACCAGTCCGTAAAAACACACGCATGAGATGTTCCAACAGAATAATAAAGATTTTAACCAGTCCTGTAAAACACATGCATGTGGATGTTCCAATGTATAATAATAAAGATTTTAACCAGTCCGGTGTAAAACACATGCATGTGATGTTCCAACAAAATAATAATAAAGATGGAACCAGTCCGGTAAAACACACGCATGTGATGTTCCAATGTATATAATAAAGAATGTCACCAAGTATAGGTAAATCACATATACAAAGTTATTCCAATAGAATAATAAGCAATGGAATAACAACAGTTCTCTTCATGTAATAGGAAAGAATAACACCCCTTACATTTGGTAGGAGATTGAATATCGCGAAGCAGTGTAGTAACAAAATAATCTTCTTCTTTCTCTTATTCTCTCTATACTTTCTCTCTCTATAGCTTGAATGAATTTGTGAAAATAATGAAGCCCTAGGCCTCTATTTATAGAAGATTTCTAGCTTAAGACCGCCGTGTGAAAAAGACAAGTGGCTCGACGAATAATTTGACGCTTTGTAATGTGAAACGACAAGTGGTTCGACGCTTGTAATGTGAAACGACAAGTGGTTCGACGTCTGGTAAAGGTAATTACTATTAACGAAGGTAAATACTATCAAGGCGAAGGTAAATACTATTCACAAGGGTAATTACTATCGACGAAGGTAATTACTATCGATGAAGGTAAATACTATTCACAAGGGTAATTACTATCGACGAAGGTAATTACTATCGATTGGCAAGGTAAATACTATTCACAAGGTAATTACTATCGACGAAGGTAATTACTTATCGACGAAGGTAAATACTATCGACGAAGAGACTCTTAGATGATGACATACGAGCCCCCCATAAAATAATCAAACTTACCACAAATCATTTTTTTTCATCAACACATATTTAATCTTTCAACAATTATTAATCATTTATAACTTGTCGTCTCAATTATTGATTTAATACTATAACATATTATATGGATGATAATCGTGACAATAATTGAATCAATAATATAAGAGATATGATCAAGAATTATCAGAGTAATAATTGAGCATAAATGAAAGTGACTTCTCACGTAAGCATCAATAATCAATACCGTGTCTTCTTATGCAACCACGCCAGACATCGTATTTCTTTACCACCGGTAGTTCAACAGCTTTTAACGGTAATACCTCCGCCGTTATTTTTATAAAATATTTTTGTCGCTTTCTCAATCCGATAATAATTCTCATAGGGGTCCACCAATAATTGAGCCATTGTATGAATATTCCTAACAAAAAGAATATTCCCTGACCAAACGAATATTTTATAACAACTTGCATACTTTGCAAAATTTATAAATATTACCCACAACTATAACATTATATCAAATTTATTCCATAATATTCAAAAATAATATTTATAGAAAAATTCATCTTTATTTATAAAAGCTGGGGTCTTACATAAGGGATGTTATTTTCTTCTCAAATGATATTATTTCTTCAATATCATTATGCTAAAATATTGGTTGGAACTTTTTATCAAATTTGGAACTTTTTCATGTCGGGGTTACTATTCATGAGTTACTATCCACGAATTACTATTTATGAGTTACTATTCACGAGTTACTATTCACGAGTACTATTCATGAAGCGTGAAGATGTTTTTTTGTGAAATTTCTATCTTTTGGTGTCGGAGTTACTATTCACGTATACGGCACTATTCACGATATCTGACTATTCACGAATACGACATACATTATTCACCGAAAAATGAAATTTCTTCTTTTTGTTCAAAATATCTATTATGGATACTAGCTTTGATTGTATCCATGTTTTGATCATTCTTGAATTTTACTCCACTCTGATTACTTATGAAGTATTTTTGAACTTGGATTGTTTAAAATACGAATCCTTAATATTTGTTCTTTTTTTTTCACCGGATTCGCTTTTCTTTAAAATATTTTCATCATCCTCATCTAATGATAATATTATTGAATATCTTTGGCCTGTAGTGCAAAGATGAATGATTTCTTGATGAATATCTTTGGCATTCAGTAGTGCAAAGATGAACAGTGTTGAGATGAACACGATCGATCGATTAATATCTTTGGCCCGTAGTGCAAAGATGAACAGTGTTTAGATGAACATGACTAATCGATGAATATCTTTGGCTCAGAGTAGCAAAGATGAATATTTGATTCCGTATATATATTGATTGATGTTACATGGATAAAATATCGACGATGAACTTTTAAATTCATATATAGAAGATAGTAGTTTGCATTCTCTACTTAACTCTTCTAATGAATTGTTGTTTCATTACTGCAGATTGTTGATTTAAAACCTGGTTGTCTATTGTATTCTATTAGATTTTTCCCTGTTGGAGACTAACGATAATTTGTTGTATATTATCTTAGTCATAATATTCTTTACCGGGCTAGTTGAGCTCACCCTTTTCCTTTTGTTCCATTTTTCTTCTCGTGAGGCGAGAATGTAGCGAGTCTGGGTAATGGAATGAAGGTTCTGAGAGAGTTGTTTAGTAGTCCTCACCATTTTTATAAAATAATGTATCAATAATTATGATGGGGATTTATTTGCGTGTGGATATTGTCTAGATGGAAATATCTGTATTTAAACTCAGTTTATATGTTGTAATAATAAAGTTGTAGTTATTTCTGTACCATGTATTTGGCGACTCAGAATGGGTTGGATGGAATGGACCTATTTTGGTGGCGTCACATAATGTTGTTATGATTACTATATAATATTACAGTGTTTTATATTGGTTTGTTTTATTATGATGGTTACTTATTGGCTACATTTGTTACCTTCATACAACTATTATAGTTTAATTGGTAATAAATATCAATATATTGATTATTTCCATTGTAAGATGAATGTACAAATGTATTTTATGTACTGGTTACTAATATTATGTAGTTTGATTACTGGCTAACATTGATTTGGTTACCTTCATACAACTGTTAGTCTTTAGTTGGTAACAAACACATAATACTGGGTTTTTTTACTGTAAAATGCAATGAAAAGTGTGTTTATGTTCTGATTACTAAATAGATATATGTTGGTTACCGTCTAATCTAAATTTGGTTACTATATAATGTTGTTATGATTACTGTATAATATTAGTGTATTTTATACTGATTTATTTTATATTTGGTAATTTCTATTAAGATTACAGTGTCGAATTTTGGCGTTTTCAGAGCCTAATTTCATTGGAAACGGGTCAACGATCAAAAGTCACCAGCTTTGCTGGTGAACTGCAGGATTTTTTGGTCAAATTTGTGACGCCCCCAAAATTAGGTATACGTCACCCATCTTGAGTCGCCACTTACATGGTACATAAATTCAAATACAACTTACTAATATAATCGTCGTATGCAATACGACATAAACCGTGAGTTTGAATACAAATATTGTCTACTAGATATTATACAAACTCAAAAGGAGTCCTCATTACAATTATTATCACACTATTTCACGTAATAGTGAGGACTACTAATGCTATCTTCGTGACCATCACTCGCTTCCCAGACTCGTCCCAAATTTATATTCTCATTTCCTAATAGAATAAAAAGAAAGAAAGGGTGAGCTCAACTAGCCCAAAGAAGAAAAATATTATGACTAAGATAATTCGAATAAATTATTAATAGTCTTCAAAAATGTTAAACCGATAAAATACAATAGACAACCGGTTTAAGCTGCGGTGAATAAGCAATCCATTAAAAGAGTCAAGTAGAGAATAAAGTCTACTATCTTTTAGGTTTTAAAAGGTTTTCATCAATTTTTATCACCGACTCACTCGACAATAAATAAACCACCACATCTAATCATCCACGTACCACGGTCAAGGATTTTCATCAAATTATCAATGGTCATGACTATACCGAATCACCCCGGTCATAATCATACCAAAAACTATCCATCACCGCATTACATTACCAATCGAGGACTTTTGTCACATCATTTATATCAAGTCATTGATTATAATTTAATGATCCTCGTCATAATCATACTAAGTTCATCTATGCACGTAAGCCAAAGATAACATAATATAACATGAGGATGATGACAATGACATAGTAATTCAATAAAACAAGTTCAAGAATTATTTAATCCATGAATTATTAACGTCCAAATTGTCAACATGATCATCGTTTAGTAGAGTAAAATTCAATAATGATCGGAAGAATATTTCCATGAAAATATCTTTGGATGAAACGCAAATATCAAGGATATTCTACTAATTTCATGGAGTATAGAAGTCAAAGTTTTAACCAACCGGGTATAATAAAGAATGGAATAACAAAAGAAATCACCATGCATGCGGTATTGCAGATGACGGTGTTATTCCAATGAATAATAATAACGAACCGGTCGTCGTGAAATTCACAATCGACAGGATGTTCCAATGAATAATAAAGATGGAACCAGATCCGGTGTAAAACACACAGATAGGATATTCCAATGAATGATAAAGATTTGAACCAGTCCGGTGTAAAACACACTTTTACGTGATGTTCCAATGAATAATAAAATCGGAACCGGTCCGTGTAAAACACACGCATGTGATATTCCAATGTAATAATGAAGAATGTCACCAAGTATAGGGTAAACACAGATACAAAAGTTATTCCAATGTAATAATAAGCAATGGAATAACATAAGGATTTCACCAAGTATAGGGTATGCCATGATACAAAGTTATGTATAGGGTATGCCACTTTTTACAAGTTATTCCAACAGAATGATAATGAATGGGATAATGTGTTCTCTTCAAGAAGAAAGAATAACACCTCACCGTAAAAAGAACCTAATATAGAAGTAGTGAAGTAGCGAATAATACTCTTCTTCTTTCTAAATTTTCTCTATACCTTCTCTCTATAATTTCTCTCTCTAGATTTTCAATGAATTAGTAAAGAAAATAATGAAGGAATGAGCTTCTATTTATAGGAAAATGGAATGCATAAGAATTAATCCATGAACGGTCCAGTTGATTTACTTTAATCTGACGGTCCATATTTAAAGAAAAATCTTTTAAATAAAATATAATATATTCTATTTATATAAAAACATTTTACTATGCAAACACTATGCAATACTATGCAAAACACTATCTGAAACACTACGCAACACTATGCATAATAAAATATAATATATTCTATTTATAGAATAACTTTAATAAAGTATTCTATTTTATATAAAAGATGTTTCGCTTTTATTACGTTAATAATACTGAATAAAACAAAACGTCATTATCGCTATAATAATTCATATTATTAATCGACAATAATGGAATCAAACCGAGTGACTTCTCACATAAGCATCAATAATCAATACCGTGTGCTACTATGCAACCACACGTGACATCGTACTTTTTACTACCGAGTAGTTCAACAAGAATTACTAGTAAAACTTCCGCCGTTATTTCAATAAAATATTTTTGTCGCTTTTCTCAATCCGACAATAATTACATTATGGGGTCCACCAATGATTGAGTCAGTTATATTTAATATTCCCTCGCTAAACCAAGAATATTCCTCGACCAATCGAATATAATATAACCACTGCATACTTTGCAAAATTTATAAATACTACCCACAACTATAATATTATCTTAAATTCACACCATAATATTAAAAAATTATTTCAACAAAATTTAAATCTTTATTGATAAAATCTGGGGTCTCACAAAATTCCATCATTTAGACCTTCAAAATTGAATGTAAAAATGTGGTTTATATTCTGGTTACGGAGATTATGTAATTTGGTTACTGTCTAATATTGATTTGGTTACTTTATAATATTTATTCAGTTGTTAGACAATGGAGACCGATGTAAGAATCAATACAACAAATTTAATTGTTTACGAGAATATATAATTGTTTCTTCGTTAGTAACCACTAACCACATAGTTAGTAACATTTTTGATGGTATCAAGAACCAAAATTGATGTTGATTAATATTTTAATTTTTGATTACATCATGAGTTGTCAATATAAAGTAAACATATACATTGAACAATTGGTAACTGTCACTACTAGAAAATTGACCTATAGCGACGATTTGTAGCATCAAATCGCTATAAACCAAAAGACCGTCGCTAAAAGTTTTAGTGATCACGCCGATCGTCCCCATAGAGCAATCGGTAAAACCTATATAACGATCTTTTGGCCTATAGCGACGGTCGCTGACCCTAGCTATAGGTAATGGCAAAATCATATATAAATGTATATAGCGACGCTCGACGACCGTCGCTATAGGCATGTGCTTTATAGGCCTGTGCTTTATTGAACACTATAGCTACGGTCGATGACCGTCGCTATAGACTTTTTATATTTAAAATAAAATAATTAATAATGCAAATTTATTCAACAAACACAAATATAATATAAAATAAAATATAAAAAATATTATATACATCATTTAAAATCATTCACATTATAACATTACAATATAATAATTGAATGAACTACCAACCACCCAACATTACAATTGACTACATATATTGATTGAAAAACTAGCAACTACCAACCACCCAATGTTTTGTTTAATCAAAAGATTAGTGCAACAAGGTGACATGACAACGAATGATACTCCTCCATTTGAAGCCAAGCGTTGGGTTCCCCGACTTTGTTTAGTTGTATTTGTATACCCATCATGAACTCGCTTAATACTTCCACTTGTTTAGTCAGATTTGTACCACTACATATAAAATCAAAAACTTAAAAATATTGAAAATATAACCACTTGTAATTTAATTTCCACAAGAAAAAATCATTGTCATACCATTTTCGAGAATGAAATCCTTATCGCTATTTTCCATGTCTTTAACCTCTTCAACAGAGTCCCGACTTTTGTATCCACATCCCATTGGGTTACTAGAGACAATTTAACGTAAAAGGCTTAAACTAATAGTAAACAAAATATCTAATGCAAGAGGATGATCCTCCTTTAATATAATGTCCTGCACCATTCAAATCATGTACCACTCAAATGTCAGTTGTACAAAATAAGAAACTGAAGCTCTTAAACATTTAAAGTAGGGTTAATGAGCTGTTTGTCAAATGTATTAACTTGTTGAGAAAGCATTGATTGAAGTAACAATTAAGGAGAAAACTCAGTCTCCCCTTCATATGGATCAAAAAACTGTCCAACTGCCATTAAAGCTACTGGTGGAGGCCTTCTTGAAAAAGCCTGGGTGCAACAAAGTCACTGTATGTACATTGCCCAAATTAACAATTTCCACATAAAATATGTTGGTGCTCATCAGATATGTTGGTCTTCCTGTCCAAATATGTTGTTGCCCAACTTAACAATTTCCTCTATATTCATATTTAGTTACCAACTGGCATGGACCATTTCCAAATAACTTTTATAACTACGTAATTTAAAAGTATCCATCAGCTAGATAAATGGGAACCCTCACATGTACATTAAACACTTATAATTGTTCTGATATAAGTTTTTAATTATTTGGTTACTAACAAATACTAAAATGGTTACTCTTATATGCAGGTTTGGTTACCAACTGTACCTCTCAAACTATTTTTATTTTAATATAAGATCTATAAGTGACCATCATATATATAAATGAGAAATCTTAATTGGAGTTTCTTATTTTATCATGATGACAGGGTATAAATAAAACATATACATTTAACATTTTATAACAGTCTTGATACAAGCTTATAATTATCTGGTTACTAACAAGCTTGTAGATAAAAAGGACACTCACACATGTACATTTAACAATTGATGTTTGTCCTGATACAAGCTTGTAACTGTTGGAAATGAGATTTGAAAACATTAAATATTGGAGCATTTTGAGGCTCAATTAAATGAGGAACCCACATTCTGAAAATATCGAGTCTTTGCACCAATGTGTTCTCCTTCATGAGGAGTATAACTTGGTATATTTATGTGTTCAAATTCATTAAGAATTGAATGAGAAAATTGACTCCAAAGTCACCTACTTGAAGTTGTAAATTGCAAAAGTCCCACATAGGGCATTAGAGGAAAAATTGAAGAACATATATGTGGGATGTTTGCTCAATGGGAAGGGTCCCAAGGGGCACCCCACTTTTGTGGAAGGGAGAGGACCTAGCCAAGGCATGGTTGAAACCAGCATCACTACGCCGCCACCGCGGTCACCCGGTTTGGGTCGGGTGGTCGTCGTGTCGTATGGTCATGATATATATTTTTTGCACAAAATTTATTTAATGTTTTATCAAATTTTGTTAAATAATTATCATGTTACTACGTAGATTTTTCTTTACGTGATACTACGTAGTTTTGATGCCAACGGAAATAATCTAACCGCGTCAACGGAAAGAAACTGCTCTAACGGGAATAAACCGCGCCAACTGGAAAATACCAACTGTGGAAATTTTTTATAAATAGTCGATGTGGGCGCCTAAAACAATCATAAAAATTTTTCCTCCGTTCTGCAAAATTTTATCTTACCGTCCCATTTGCTTACAGAAAAAATTTTCAGTCTCCTTCCCGTTATCAGTAACATTTCTCGTTTCCCGTTCTGATCTGTTCCTTCCCGTTGCAGTAAAGCTTCCTTTTTTCTCTGTTCCATTCCGCTATATCCCATTGCAGTATCCATGCTTCTGCATAGTTTCATTTTCTGGTTTTTGCATACTTTTATGCTTTCTGCATACATGCATTATTATTCATACAGTTCAGTACATAACATAAAGTTGTGTTCGTAGTGTTCTTAATTTTGAAGTGCTTTTAATTAAGAACTGGAAATCCGTTTTATCTTGGGAAGTAATTATTCATTTAATCCTTTAGCACCAGTGAGGGAATAAATTTGCTTTAAGGAGACTTTGTGAATTCAAAGGACTCGGATTTATTTGTTATATTTGACATATTATAATTCTGTTTTATTATATATATATTTATTAAATAATACTATATATTCATTCCAAGTTGCTGCACTGATTGAAAAACTTCCACCGTCATGGAAAGACTTCAAGAATTATCTTAAGCATAAACGCAAAGAAATGAATCTTGAAGAACTGATTGTGCGACTTCGGATTGAAGAAGACAATCGAGTATCTGACAAGAAGAGTGGGAAAAATTTATATGAAGCAAAGGCAAATGTGGTAGAACAAAGGCCAAACAACAATAACAAAAGGAAGCGCAAAGGAAATTCGAATTTCAAAGCCAAGATGAAATTCAAAGGCAAGTGCTTCAATTGTGGCATTCCAGGACATAAATCAACTGAATGTCGAAAGCCAAAGAAGTTCAAGAGAGAACAAAAGCCTCAAGCTAATGTGATGAATCGAAAAGCTTTCTAAAATGTTTCGTACATTAATCTTTTCTGCAACAGATTCCGAGTATAATTTGGTAGGAAATCCTAAAGAATGGTACATGGAAACTGGGTCTACTTGCCACAGTTGTTCCAATAAATGGATCTTTTCTACGTACAAACCAATAGAGAATGATGATCAACTCTTCATGGGAAACTCCTCAAGTTCAAAGGTTGAAGGACGTGGAAAGATTATACTGAAAATGACATATGGCAAAGTGCTGACTCTGGATGAAGTGCTTCATGTGCTAGATATCCGCAAAAATCTAGTATCTGGGTCATTGCTTAGCAAGAATGGCTTCAAGTTGGTGTTTGTGTCTGATAAATTTGTTCTTACCAAGAATGATATGTTTGTAGGAAAGGGCTACATGAATGATGGGCTCTTTAAGATGAATGTAATGACTGTTGTACCGAAGTCTATTGATATTAATAAAGTAAATTCTTCTGCTTACTTGTTGGAATCTTCAAATGTTTGGCATGCTAGATTAGGACATGTTAATTATGATACATTGCGTAAATTAATTAATTTAGAATTCTTGCCTAAATTTGATATTAATAAAAAACTTAAATGTGAAATTTGTGTGGAATCAAAAATGACAAGATTACCCTTTCATTCTGTTGAAAGGAAAATCAACCTCTAGATTTAATTCACAATCGATATATGTGACTTAAAATTTATGCAAACAAGAGGTGGGAAAAAATATTTCATAACCTTTATCGATGATCGCACAAGATATTGTTATGTATATTCATGCTAAGAAGCAAAGATGAGGCAATAGAAATGTTTCAACTTTATAAAATGAAGTTGAAAATCAACTTAGCAAAAATTATTACAATAAAAAGCGATAGAGGTGGTGAATATGAATCTCCATTTGAAGAGATTTGCTCTACTCACGGTATTATTCACCAAACTATCGCCTCCTTATTCACCTCAATCGAATCTCAGATTCACGAACGCAAGAACCAAACATTGAAAGAAATGTTGAATGCTATGTTAAATGTTCTGAGCACCCCAAAAATTTGTGGGGGAAGCTTTACTTTCTCGCCAATTATATTCTTAATAAAGTGACTCATAAGAAAACTCACAAAACACCTTATGAATTATGGAAAGGTCATGTACCTAGCTATAAATACTTAAGAGTGTGGGGTGTCTAGCAAAAAGTGATGGTTCCTAAACCTAAAAAGGTTAAGATAGACCAAAAACAATTGATTGTGTTTTCATCATCAAGCTATGCAAATAATAAAGAAGGCTTATCGCTTTCTTTGTTCATAAATTTGAAATTAATGATATTCATGTTAATACATTTATCAATCAAGAGATGATCATTCTTTGAGAATATTTTTCCATATAATGGAAATAAAGATTTGAATTCAAACAAAAGACCTTTGGATGCTACTAGTAATAATCCCGAAAATATATGTATAAAGAGTCAGATTGGATGAACCTGTATTAGCAAAAGGGCAAGGACTTCAACGTTTTTGGTCCGAATTTTCTAACATTTTTGTTAGAAACGATCCTCGAACGCATAAGGAGGCAATATCCACTCCGCATGCTTCTCATTGAAAGAAGCAATAAATAGTGAAATTGAATCCATTATGCAAAATCATACATACGGAATTGGTGGACCTTCCACCGGTTCCAAACCCTTAGGGTATAAATGGATCTTCAAAAGAAGATGAAAGCAGATGGTTCAATTGATAAATACAAAGAAAGGCTTGTTGTTAAAGGCTATGTATAAAAGGAAGGATTGATTATTTCGACACTTATTCACCGTTATAAGAATTACATCTATTCAATGCTAATAGCAATAACATCTTTAAATAGACTTGAAATACATCAAATGGATGTAAAGACGCATTCTTAAATGGTGAATTAGATGAAGAAATATATATGGAACAACCTCAAGGTTTCATTGCTCTCGGACAAGAGAGGAAGGTGCGCAAACTTGTTAAATCCTCAGTATGGATTAAAACAAGCACCAAAACAATGGCATGAGAAATTTGATAATGTTATGTTATCAAATGGTTTTAAAATCAATGAGTGTGACAAATGTGTTTATGTCAAAAGCACTCAAAAAGAATATGTCATTGTTTGTCTTTACGTGGATGATATGTTAATCATGGGTAGAATAATGAAGTTATCAACTCTACCAAACGGATGTCGGCAAATAGATTTGATATGAAAGATTTGGGGTTCATTGATATAATATTAGAATCAAGATTTCTAGAACATCCGATGGAATTATATTATCTCAATCTCATTATATCGAGAAAATACTTGAAAATTTTAATAAGTATAATATAAATCTAAATAACACCCCAGTTGATATAAATCTTCATTTAGCCAAAAAAATGGAGGTAATAAAGATATCTCAACTAAAATATTCTCGTATAATAGGCGGTTTAATGTATGTCATGAACCTGTATTTTAGACCTGATATAGCTTATTCAAGAAGTAAGCTAAGTAGTATACTGAGTAATCCGTAAAGATCATCGAAAGCTATTTTGAAAGTTTTGGGATATTTAAAACATACTCAAAACTATGGATTGCACTATACAAGATATCCAGCAGTATTGGAAGGATATACTGATGCTAATTGGATATCTGATACTAAAGATTCAAAATCCACAAGTGGATATATATTTACACTTGGTAGTGCAGCGGTATCTTGGAAATCTTCAAAACAAACATGTATTGCAAGGTCAACAATGGAATCAGAATTCATTGCTTTAGACAAAGCTGGCGAAGAAGTAGAGTGGCTTCGTAATTTCTTAGAGGATATTCCAAATTGGTCAAAACCTGTGCCAGCTATATGTATACACTGTGATAGCCAATCAGCAATTGGAAGAGTACAAAATCATTTATATAACGGTAAGACACGCCATATACGACGAAGACATAATACCGTTAGACAATTGCTCTCAAATGGAATTATCTCAATTGATTATGTAAAGTCAAAAGATAATATTGTGGATCCGCTTACGAAAGGTTTAACAAGAGAGTAAGTAGAAAGTTCATCGAAGGGAATGGGTTTAAAGCCTATTGTTAAAGAGTCGTCATAGTGAAAACCCAACCTAGTTGACTGGAGATCCCAAGATCTAGGTTCAATGTACAAACCTAACTATGTAATACTTAGTAAAGCACTGATGAGATATATACTCATAACCATTCCTATGATGAGACAAAGGTATATCCGCAAGCAGAATCGTGATAAGTTATGCTTTTAATGATTTCAGATATCTCAAATACGCTCAAGTGGAGTATTATCGATATTCTTTATAGAAATCACCTATATGAGTAAGAAAGGGGCCACTTCTATGAGAATTTGAAGGCTGAATTCTCTAATATACTCACGAAACCAAGAGGTGTTTCAAGGCCAAAATGAACACAAACGTGAGAACCAACTATGTTTGAAGAAATATTTTGTGATTTCTATTGTCTTGGTTTACACGAAAAGCTGACAGTTCAAAGACATCAAGTCTACTGATTGGCCAAGTAAATCCAATAGATTTTACTATGGTAAGTTCAAAACCACTAGGCTACTTAACCTGATGAAATATATTTTCTAAATGTACTGAACTAGAGTCTGCATATTCATAATATTTTTTATTTTATTTTCAATGTGTAAAGTAAATTTTACATTCATGTGGGGGATTGTTGGAAATGAGATTTGAAAACATTAAATATTGGAGCATTTTGAGGCTCAATTAAATGAGGGACCCACATTCAAAATGTGTCGGTCTTTTGCACCAATGTGTTCTCCTTCATGAGGAGTATAACTTGGTATATTTATGTGTTCAAATTCATTAAGAATTGAATGAGAAAATTGACTCCAAAGTCACCTACTTGAAGTTATAAATTGCAAAAAGTCCCACATAGGGCATTGAGGAAAATCAAGAACATATATGTGGGATGTTTACTTAATGGGAAGGGCCCCAAGGGCACCCCACTTTTGTGGAAGGGAGAGGACCTAGCCAAGGCATGGTTGAAACCCACACGCCGCCGCCGCATGGGCCGTCCGTCCTGGCCTATTTTGCCTGTGGTCGTGGATCGTGGATCGTGGGCGGGTCATGATATATATTTTTTGGACAAAATTTATTTAATGTTTTATCAAATTTTGTTAAATAATTATCATGATACTACGTAGTTTTGTCTTTACATGATACTACGGGAATAAACCACGCCAACGGAAAGAAACTGCTCTAACGGGAATAAACCACGCCAACGGGAAAATACCAACTGTGGAAATTTTCTATAAATAGTCGATGTGGGCGCCTAAAACAATCATAAAAAAATTTCCTCCGTTCTGCAAAATTTTTCCTTACCGTCCCGTTTGCTTACAGAAATTTTTTCGCCTCTTCCCGTTGTCAAGAACATTTCCGCTTCCGCTCGATCTGCTCCTTTTCGCCGCAAAGAAAGCTTCCTTTTTTCTCTGTTCCATTCTGCTATATCCCATTGCAGTATCCATGCTTCTGCATAGTTTCATTTTCTGGTTTTTGCATACTTTTATGCTTTATGCATACATGCATTATTATTCATACAGTTCAGTACATAACATAAAGTTGTGTTCGTAGTGTTCTTAATTTTGAAGTGCTTCTAATTAAGAACTGGAAATCCATTTTATCTTGGAAAGCAATTATTCATTTAATCCTTTAGCACCAGTGAGGGAATAAATTTGCTTTAAGGAGACTTTGTGAATTCAAAGGACTCGGATTTATTTGTTATATTTGACATATTATAATTCTGTTTTATTATATATATATATATATATATATTTATTAAATAATACTATATATTACTTAATACAAGAATTATCTCGTTTACTAATAACAAGAATCAAGTAATGTAACATAATAAAACAAGAACTACATAATTATATGATAAGAAACGAATAGGTTTTAATGGTAACCAAAAACATCATGTAATGAAACCCAATTTAGGCAATCCATGATACTAAATAATTACATATTAATCGTAATAAAAATAAAAGTAACCAAAATCCCACATTGAGGGCACAATAATAAGAAGCCAAACCATAAGGTACAAATAATCAAAACATAATAACGAAGTAACCAAATAGTTATATAAAAGTAACTGTAATATATTTTAATGGTAACCAAAATAAAACAACTCAGATATCCAACCCAGTTAGTAAACCCATGTATACTCTCACACGTACATTTCACACTTGATATATGTCCCGATACAAGCTTGTAACTATCTCGTTACTAGCAAAAATAAAATGGTTACCCTTTTATGCATGTTTTGTGACGCCCCCAAAATTAGGTATACGTCACCCATCTTGGATCGCCACTTACACGGTACATAAATTCAATACTAACATAACTGCCAGGTATAATACGACATAAATCGTGAGTTTGAATACAAATATCGCTCTACTAGATATTATAAAAACTCAAAAGAGTCCTCATTACAATTATTATCACACTATTTCACGGAATAGTGAGGACTACTAATGCTATCTTGTGGACCATCACTTGTTTCCCATTGTCCCCAAATATATTCTCATTTCAAGAGAATACGGTGAAAGAAAGGGTGAGCTCAACTAGCCCAAAGAAGAAATATTATGACTAAGATAATGCAGAATAAATTATCAATAGTCTTCAAAATGTTAAACCGATAAAATACAATAGACAACCGGTTTAATCTGCAATGAATATCGCAATCCATTAAAAGAGTCAAGTAGAAAATAAAGTCTACTATCTTTTAGATTTCAAAAGGTTTTCATCAATTTTATCACTAAGACTCGGTTTAATGAATAAACCACAATATCTAATCATCCCATATTACCGGCCAAGGATTTTCATCAAATTATCAATGGTCATGACTATACCAAATACCCTCGGTCATAATCATACAAAAACTATCCATCATCGCATTACAGTGCCAATCGAGGACTTTTGTCACATCATTTATATCAAGCCATGATTATACCGAATGAACCCTGGTCATAATCATACTAAGTTCATCTATGTAGGTAAGCCAAAGATAACTTTCAACATAATATAAATATGAGGATGATGACAATGATATAAGAATTCAATAAAACAAGTTCAAGAATTAATTTCTCTAGGATTTATTAACGTCCAAATTGTCAACAAGATCTTGTTTTGTAGAGTAAAATTCAAGAATGATCGTAAGAATATTTCCATGAAAAGATATCGATGAAACGCAAATATCAAGGATATTCTACTAATTTCATGGAGTATAAGTCAAAGTTTTAACCAACCGGGTATAATAAAGAATGGAATAACAAAAGAATCACCACGACGCAGTATTGGCGATAGACAAAGTTATTCCAACTAATAATAATAAACCAACTGTCGTGTGAAATTCACAATCAGGCTGTGATGATCCAATGAATAATAAATGTCAATAATAAACAATGGAACCAGTGTCCTGTAAAACACACGCATGTGATATTCCAATGTAATAATAAAGAATGGAATAACGGAAAAAGATCACCAAGTATAGGGGATTCACAGATACAAAAGTTATTCCAATGTAATAAATAAGAATGGAATAACATAAGGATTTCACCAAGTATAGGGTATGCAGATATACAAAAGTTATTCCAACAGAATAAATAAGAATGGAATAACATAAGAATTTCACCAAGTATAGGTACGTCTGCATATACAAAGTTATGTATAGGTATACCACTTTTACAAAAGTTATTCTAACGTAATAATAATGAATGGAATAACAAAAGTTCTCTTCATGAATAAGAAAGAATAACACCCTTTACTGCACAACAAATAATACCCCTTACCGTAAAAAGACATCGGATATCAAAGTAAAGAAGCACTGCGAATACTCTTCTTCTTTCTCTCTATAGATTTTCTCTCTATAAATTTTCTTCTCTATAATTTCTCTCTCTAGAGTTTCAAAGTGAATTCGTAAGAAAATAATGAAGGAATGAGCTTCTATTTATAGGAAAATAGAATGCATAGTAATTAATCCATGAACAGTTCTCACTATTCTGCTAAATAGTGTGACAATAAATGTAATGAGGACTCCTCGAGTATGGATATTGTCTAAATGACAATATTCGTATTAGAACTCTCGCTTATGTATTGTCGTATGTTACACCTACGATGTATAATTAAGTTTGTATTTGAATTTATGTACCACGTATGTAAGTGGCGACCCAAGATGGGTGACGATACCTAATTTTCGGGGCGCCACAAATTGGTATCGAGCTATAAGAAAGAGCCCCGAGCCTCTATCCGGTGACTTCCTTGCTGACGAGGATGCACCGGGCCGCACTTTCCGTAGGGGACGCCTGCTTCGTGAGACCCCAGTTTTATCAATATAGATTTAAATTTTGTCGAATTTTTTAATATTATGGTGTGAATTTGAGATAATATTATAGTTGTGGGTAGTATTTATAAATTTTGCAAAGTATGCAAGTGGTTATATTATATTCGATTGGCCTGGGAATATTCTTGGTTTAGCAGGAAATATTCGTATAACTACCAATCATCAGTGGACCCTATTAATGTAATTATCATTGGCTTGATCGAGAAAACGACAAAAATATTTTTATCAAATAACTACGAAAGTTTTACCGCTTGATATCGTTGAACTACTTAGTAGTAAAAGTACAAAGAATACGTGTGGTCGCATAAGAAAGACACCAGTATTGATTATCGATGCTTATGTGAGAAGTCACCATTTTGATTCCATTATCATTTTATTAATAATATGAATTATTATAATGATAATGACGCTTTTGTTTTATTCAGATTATTAACGTAATAAAATGTAAACATCTTTTATATAAAATGTAATACTTTATTAAAGTTATTTTATAAATGTAATATATTATATTTTATTATGCATAGTGTTGCATAAGTGTTTTGCATAGTGTTGCATAAAGTGTTTTGCATAAGAAAATATTTTTATATAAATAGAATATATTATATTTTATTTAAAATATTTTGCTTTTAAATATGGACCGGCCGATTAAAGTAAATCAATCTGACCGCTCATGGATTAATTACTATGCATTCTATTTTCCTATAAATAAGCTCATTCCTTCATTATTTTCTTACGAATTCAATCGAAACTCTGTAGAGAGAAATTATAGAGAGAAGCTTATAGAGAGAAAATCTATAGAGAGAAAGAAGAAGAGTATTCTCGCACTTCATTACTTTGATATCCAAAGTCTTTTTATGGTAAGGGGTATTATTTGTTGTATTCGTAAGTGGTTGTTATTCTTTCTTATTCATGAAAAGAACTTCATTATTCCATTCATTATTATTCTGCTGAATAACTCGTAAAAGTGGTATACCCTATACATAACCTCAGATATGCGCAGATACCCTATACTTGGTGAAATTCTTATATTATTCCATTCTTATTTATTCTGCTGAATAACTCAGATACGCTTAATCCCCTATACTTGGTGATCTTCTTCGTTATTCCATTCTTTATTATTCGCTGGAATATCCTATCGTCTGTGTGTTTTTTACACCTACCGGTTCCATTGTTTATTATTCCGCATTTATTATTCTCGCTGAATATCCTCGTCGTGTTGTTTTACACCTGACCGGGTTCCATTGTTTTTATTCAAAGATTTATTATTCTCGTTGATCATCCTCGCTTGCGTGAATTTCACCCGACCGTTCCGTTATTATTATTCTATTGAATAACCTCGCTCATGCCAAGCACCGCATGCACGGTGATTTCTTTTGTTATTCCATTCTTTATTATACCCAAATAAGTTAAAACTTTGACTTCTATACTCCATGAAATTAGTAGAATATCTTTGATATTCATGCGTTTCATCCAAAGATCTTTTCATGGAAATATTCTTCCGATTATTCTTGAATTTTACTCTACAAAAAACAAAGATCATGTTGACAATTTGACGTTAATAATTCCTCGGATTAAATAATTCTTGATCTTGTTTTATTGAATTATTATGTCATTGTCATCATCCTCATGATATATTATGTTATCTTTGGCTTACGCAAGATAGATGAACTTAGTATGATTATGACCACGGATCATTTGGTATAATCATGGCTTGTTATAAATGATGTGATAAAAGTCCTCAAAGGGCTGTGAATGCAAAGTGATGGATAGTTTTTGGTATGATTATGACTGTGGGTGATTCTAAGATAGTCATTACCTATTGATAATTTGATGAAAATCCTCGACCGTGGTACGTGGATGATTAGATATTGTGGTTTATTCATTAAACCGAGTCTTAATGATAAAAATTTTTGAAAACCTTTTAAAACCTAAAAGATAGTAGACTTTATTTTCTACTTCACTCTTTTAATGGATCGCATATTCACGCAGCTTAAACCGTTGTCTATTGTATTTTATCGCTTTAACACTCGTTGAAGGCTAATGATAATTTATTCTCGCATTATTTTAGTCATAATATTTCTTCAAGGGCTAGTTGAGCTCACCCTTTCTTTTCACCGTTTCTTCGTGAAATGAGAATATAGCCGACGAGCCTGGGAAAGTGTGATGGTCTCAAGATAAGATTAGTAGTCCTCACTATTCTACATTAAATAAAGGTGACAATAAATGTAATAAGGACTCCTTGAGTATGGATATTGTCTAAATGATAATATTCCTATTAGAACTCTCGCTTTATGTATTGTCGTATGTTACACCTACGTATGTATAATTAAGTTTGTATTTGAATTTATGTACCATGTAAGTGGCGACCCAAGATGGGTGACGATACCTAATTTTGGGGCGCCACAATTGGTATCGAGCCATAAAATAAAGAGCCCCAGCCTCTATCCGGTGACTTCACTGTTGATGAGGGATGCACCGCCGAAGCCGCACTCTCCGTAGGGGACGCCTTCTTCATGTGGCAAGTCGATAGTACCACGGTAAAGTGTCGACACAAGTTGGTGTCCAAAGTCACAATTAGTATCGTAGCTTAGGGATACGATCCCCGGCCGAGATGTGAGATAAGAACTAGGAGGGGAGAGACGGGAATTCCTTCGCTAATTTGACCTACCTAAATTTATTTGGTATTTAATTGGTCGAACGTAGTATAGGGATAATATGTGATATGTTAATTAACCCTTGTTTTGTGACAAAGTTTTGAGAATGACATCCGAAAATGCCGAGATAAGCAATGAAGCACATGAGGGTGTTGATTCACCAAACAAAAGGTAACGACCAACAACACGATAATAATCATACCGGTGGCAACCAATTATCGTAACAATGATAACCATCGTGGGAAAATTATCATTCTAAGAATGGTAACCACTTCGGTGGTAATCATGAAAAGATAATAGAAATGGAAATTGCAAGAAGAGAAGGTCATTTAGCTCAATTTTGTTGTGCACCAAAGTCAAGTCTAGCTGGGACGGTGGCACCAAAGGTGGATATGGACAAAACAAAGTCGTTGGTTTTAGGAAGTGCATTTTTCATGACTTCTCAAAAAGCGAGTAAACCGAACGGGTTAAGACGGGTTAGTTAATTATAAATTATGTAGTCTATACCTTATAAGATACCGGCTTCTACCCATTATTTTATCTCTCTTGCTTATGCTCAACGCTTAAATTTGACTCCGTAAAAATTGGACTTTGATTTATCTGTTTAAACTTAGTTGGGAGAAACCTTCGTTACCTCTTACTATTTATAAATCTTGTTGATTCAAATCGACACTTTCACGCTACTCCGTCAATCTTATCTCTTTGAAAATACTTGCCTTTGATTTTAGGAATCAATTGGTTAACTACTCATCATGCTTTTCGTAAGGTTGTTAGCTTTATATTCATAACCAACTTATTGTGCGAATTCAAGTAACCAAACTACTAAAGTCAATTATCATCATATCGTCATAAGTAAAGAGCCCCGAACCTTTCGTTGTTGACTTCCTTGTGTGGAATGCACCGGAAGCTTTACTTTCTCAGAAGGCGATATCGTGAATGAAGATGGCAAGTTTATAGGTATCATTGTGAGGTGCTATCTAGGTTAAGGGATGAAGTCACAACTGGTATCAATGTGACGACTATCCAAGTCTTGGATGAGAGTCACAGCTTTGAATGATATTTCTATTATTAATAAATTTCTGGCGTATTCTTGAAGACTTCTTAGCCTACTTAGAGCGTGAAATCGAAGTTCAGTATTGACCCCAAAGACAAAACCCATTTCTTAAACCCTCAAATATTTCTTCAACTAAAATGAATAATGCTTTACGTGGTTTATGATGAAAGTCATAATAAAAGCATTGGACTAATGAAAATCATGGGTATACGTGGTATTAGTAAGTGTTATGATGAGTTATGTTGGTTAGTATGTGAAAACATGAAAGTTTCTTAAAAATCACAAGGAGTTAAAAATCGATTTTGGTGAAAAAACGTAACATAAAATTCAATCAACCATATCTCCTATTATATTTTGAATTTTGAGTGTGGTTAAGTCCTAGAGTTAGATCTATTAGTTACCTAACTAATCCAAGTGGAATCAATGAAAAGGTGTTGTAGATTTTCGTGTGGATTGATTTTAGCAAAGAAGTGCAAAGTCAAAAAAACCGAAAAAGTCACGCTGCCATGATTTTAGAGGGCTGTTTCGGCCACTTAAATTATGAGAAAAATTCTGGCCTTTTGGGACATGAAAGTATATGGTATAAAGTACCTCCTGTCCAAAAATGAGCTCATTCTGACTTAAAATGAGCAAGTTATGACTATTTCAATATTTAGGTTTTTCCGACGAAAATGCTATAACCTGAGTTTTATAACTCTACTTATGACCATGAAATTTAAACTGGAGGCTCACATTAACATGTGTAAGGTCCTGCCAAGATTTGGGAATTTTTGGAGTTAAACTTGAGGTAGCTAATTTCTTAAGGAATTAATTAGAAATTGATTTTTAAAAAATAGTAAATGAATTTTAAAAATTCCGAGAAAAATATATTTTCATTATGGGACTATATTATGCTAAATCCCAGAAAAAAAATATTTTGGGACTGATTTGGTATTTTTCATGAAAATAGTTTAGTTACTGAACATATGAGTTAAATATGTTATGTGAAGTAACAAAGTTGAAAAATAAGATTTTATGGCTGAGAATCCTATATGGAGTATATGTATATTTTTTTTGATGAGGAATTTGATAATTGGTTATGATATCTTATGAGTATGGCATTTTGAATGATTAAATGCATTATATGGTAAAGCGTAAACAATTGAGATAAATTGTTTATAAATTTATGAAGTGATTAAAATATTGTTATAATATTAATGATATTAGATTATGAGATTATTAAGTGATTGATAACATGGGGATATTCTTGAATCTTGGATAAATTATATTATAAATGTTTAATATTTATCCTTTATCTCATTTGATCGATTCTTTATATCATTATCCTCACGTTTATATTATGTTGAAAGTCATCTCACATGGCACAGTAGTGCATAGATGGACTTAGTATGATTATGACCGTGGATTGTTCGGTATAATCATAACCGTAATTGAAAACACGATTATCTTTGGTCAGTAGTGTACATGGATAATTTTTGGTCGTGATACTAATGAATACACATTATCTTTGGTCGTAAAGTACATGGATAATTTGTGGTCATGATACTAATGAATACACGATTATCTTTGGTCGTAGTGCATGGATAATTTGTGGTCGTGATACTAATGAATACACAATTATCTTTGGCCGTAGTGCATGGATATAATTTGTGGTCGTGATACTAATGAATACACGATTATCTTCGGTCCGTAGTGTATGGATAATTTGTGGTCGTGATACTAATGAATACACAATTATCTTCGGTAGTAGTGCATGGATAATTTGTGGTCGTGATACTAATGAATACACGATTATCTTTGGCCGTAGTGCATGGATAATTTGTGGTCGTGATACTAATGAATACACAATTATCTTTGGCCGTAGTACATGGATAATTTGTGGTCGTGATACTAATGAATACACGATTATCTTTGGCACGTAGTGCATGGATAATTTGTGGTCGTGATACTAATGAATACACGATTATCTTTGGCCGTAGTACATGGATAATTTGTGGTCGTGATACTAATGAATACACGATTATCTTTGGCCGTAGTGCATGGATAATTTGTGGTCGTGATACTAATGAATACACGATTATCTTTGGCCGTAGTACATGGATAATTCGTGGTCGTGATATTAATGAATATCCTTGGCCTGTAGTGCAGGGATGATTCGATGATATGGATTAATTATCGAAATGAGTCTCAAAGAATGAAATATTAATTCATGGATGTAGTAAAAGTCATCTTCGGTAGTAGTGCATTGATAGACTTGGTATGATTATGACGACCAGGATTATTCGGTATAATCATGACCATAATTGAAAACACAAATATCCTCGCCAAAAGTGCATGGATAATTCGTGGTCGTGATACTATTAAGTCAAAGTCTCAAAGATTATTGGTTTTACATTGTATATCTTTGGCTGTAGTGTGCAAAAGATGAATTGTTAATGAATATCTTCGCCTGGATTAGCGAAGATGAATTTAATATTTTTAACGATAAAGGTATTCAAGTATCCTCACCTCTTTATCATACCGTATATCGCACTCTAATTTCGAGGGTGAAATTCCATAAGAGGGAGATTATGAGACCCCAGTGTTTTATCAATATAGATTTAAATTTTGTCGAATTTTTTTAATATTATGGTGTGAATTTGAGATAATATTATAGTTGTGGGTAGTATTTATAAATTTTGCAAAGTATATGCAAGTGGTTATATTATATTCGATTGGTCGGGAATATTCAGCTTTTAGCAGGAATATTCGTATACAATACCAATCATTGGTGGACCCCACAATGTAATTATTGTTTGATTGAGAAAACGACAAAAATATTTTATTGAAATAACTATGGAAGTTTTACCGCTGATCTTCGTTGAACTACTCTAGTAGTAAAAGTACAATGAATACGTGTGGTTGCATAAGAAGCACACCAGATTGATTATCGATGCTTATGTGAGAAGTCACTCACCTTTGATTCCATTATTGTCGATTAATAATATGAATTATTATAATGATAATGACGCTTTTGTTTTATTCAGATTATTAACGTAATAAAATGTAAAACATCTTTTATATAAAATGTAATACTTTATTAAAGTTATTTTATAAATAGAATATATTATATTTTATTATGCATAGTGTTGCATAAAGTTTTTGCATAGTGTTGCATATAATATTTGCATAGTAAAATATTTTTATATAAATAGAATATATTATATTTTATTTAAAATATTTTGCTTTAAATATGGACCGTCGATTAAAGTAAATCAATCTGGACCGCTCATGGATTAATTACTATGCATTCTATTTTCCTATAAATAAAGCTCATTCCTTCATTATTTTCTTACGAATTCATCTAAACTCTGAAAGAGAAATTATAGAGAGAAAATCTATAGAGAGAGAAAGAAGAAGAGTATTCGGTATTTCACTACTTTGATATCCAAAGTGTCTTTTACTAGTGAGGGGTATTATTTGTTGTACCTGTAAGGGGTGTTATTCTTTCTTATTCATGAAGAGAACTTTTGTTATTCCATTCATTATTATTCTCGTTAGAATAACTCAGAAAAGTGGTATACCCTATACATAACCTCGTATGCCAGACACCCCTATACTTGGTGAAATTCTTATATTATTCCATTCTTATTTATTCTGTTGGAATAACTCAGATATGCTGCATACCCTATACTTGGTGAAATCCTTATGTTATTCCATTCTTATTTATTCTGTTGAATAACTCGATACGCTTGAATCCCCTATACTTGGTGATCTTTTTTCATTATTCCATTCTTTATTATTCTCGTGGAATATCCTGTGTCGTGTGTTTTACAATTTTACCTCGGTTCCATTGTTTATTATTCAAAGATTTATTATTCTCGTTGATCATCCCGCTTGCGTGAATTTCACCCACCTAACTCCTGGTTCCGTTATTATTATTCCGTTGAATAACTCGTTTGTCTATGGCAATACGCATGCATGGTGATTTCTTTTGTTATTCCATTCTTTATTATACCCAAATTGGTTAAAACTTTGACTTCTATACTCCATGAAATTAGTAGAATATCCTCGATATTCGCATGCGTTTCATCCAAAGATCTTTTTCATGGAAATATTCTTCCGATCATTCTTGAATTTTACTCTACAAAACAAAGATCTTGTTGACAATTTGGACGTTAATAAATCCTAGAGAAATTAATTCTTGAACTTGTTTTATTGAATTCTTATATCATTGTCATCATCCTCATATTTATATTATGTTGAAAGTTATCTTTGGCTTACCTACATAGATGAACTTAGTATGATTATGACCGTGGTTCATTCGGTATATAATCACGGCTTGATATAAATGATGTGACAAAAGTCCTCAAAGGGCTCAGTAATGCAAAGATGGATAGTTTTTTGTATGATTATGACCAAGGGTATTTGGTATAGTCATGACCATTGATAATTTGATGAAAATCCTTGACCGCGGGTACGTGGATGATTAGATATTGTGGTTTATTCATTAAACCGAGTCTTAGTGATAAAATTGATGAAAACCTTTTGAAATCTAAAAGATAGTAGACTTTATTTTCTACTTGACTCTTTTAATGGATTGCGATATTCATTGCAGCTTAAACCGGTTGTCTATTGTATTTTATCGCTTTAACATTTTTGAAGACTATTAATAATTTATTCAATTATCTTAGTCATAATATTTCTTCTTGGGCTAGTTGAGCTCACCCTTTCTTTCACCGTTTCTCTTGAAATGAGAATATAAATTGGGACGAGTCTGAAAACGAGTGATGGTCCCAAGATAGCATTAGTAGTCCTCACTATTCTCGTGAAATAGTGTGATAATAATTGTAATGAGGACTCCTTTTGAGTTTGTATAATATCTAGTAGACGATATTTGTATTCAAACTCACAGTTTATGTCGTATTGTACACGACAGTTATGTTAGTATTGAATTTATGTACCATGTAAGTGGCGACCCAAGATGGGTGACGATACCCAATTTTGGGGCGTCACGGTTGGTATCGAGCTTAGGGATATGATCCCGGCTAAGATGTGAGATAAGAACTAGGAGGGAGAGACGGGAATTCTTCGCTAGTATGACCTACCTAAATTTATTTGGTATTTAATTGGTCGGTCAAAGTATAGGGATAATATGTGATATGTTAATTAACCCTTGTTTTGTGACACAAAGTTTGAGAATGACATCCGAAAATGCCGAGATAAGCAATGAAGCACATGAGAGTGTTGATTCAAATTTCAAACAAAAGGTAACGACCAACAACACGATAATAATCATCTAACGGCAACGGCTATCGTAACAATGATAACCATCGTGGGGGAAATTATCATGCTAAGAATGGTAACCACTTGCATGGTAATCATGGCAAAGATAATAAAGTGGAAATTGCAAGAAGATAAGGTCATTTAGCTCAATTTTGTTGTGCACCAAAGTCAAGTCTAGTTTGAACGGTGGCACCAAAGGTGGATATGGACAAAACAAAGTCGTTGGTTTTAAGAAGTGCATTTTCATGACTTCTCAAAAAGCGAGTAAACCGAACGGTTTTAAGCACGGGTTAGTTAATTATAAATTGTGAAGTCTATACCTTATAAGATACCTGGTTCTACCCATTATTTTATCTCTCTTCTTGCGCTTCAACGTTTAAATTTGACTCGAGAGAAATTGGACTTTGATTTATCTGCTTAAACTTAGTTGGGAGAAACCTTCGTTACCTCCATCGCTTATAAATCTTGTTGATTCAAATCGACACTTTCACGTTACTCAATCAATCTTATCTCTTTGAAAATACTTGCCTTTGATTTTAGGAATCAATTGGTTAACTACTCATCATGCTTTCGTAGGTTGTTAGCTTTTATATTTATAACAACCTCATTACCTAATTCAAAGTAACCAAACCCTAAAGTTAATCATTGTCATATCAAGCCATAAGTAAAGAGCCCCTCAAACCTTTCGTTGTTGACTTCCTTGTGTGGAATGCACCGCCGACTTTCTCAGAGGTAACATCGTGAATGAAGATGGCAAGTTTATAGATATCATTGTGAGGTGCTATCTAGGTTAAGGGATGTAAGTCACATTTGGTATCAATGTGATGTACTATCCAAGTCTTGGATGAGAGTCACAGTTTTGAATGATATTTCTATTATTAATAAATTTCCTGGCGTATTCTTGAAGACTTCTTAGCCTACTTAGAGCATGAAATCGAATTTTGTATTGACCCAAGTACAAAACCCATTTCTTAAACCCTCAAATATTTCTTCAACTAAAATGAACAGTTTATGTGGTTTATGATGAAAGTCATAATAAAAGCATTGGACTAATGAAAATCATAGGTATACGTGGTATTAGTAAGTGTTATAATGAGTTATGTTGGTTAGTATGTGAAAACATGAAAGTTTCTTAGAAATCACAAAGAGTTGAAAATCAGATTTTGGTGAAAAACGTAACATGAAATTCAATTGACCATATCTCCTATTATATTTTGAATTTTTGAATGTGGTCAAGTCCTAGAGTTAGATCTATGAGTTACCTAACTAATCCAAGTGGAATTACTGGAAAAGGTGTTGTAGATTTTTGTGTGGACTGATTTTAGCAAAGGAGTGCAAAGCTGCAAAAACCAAAAAAGTTGCTGCCATGATTTTAGAGGGGCTGTTTTGGCCACTTATATTATGAGAAAAATTCTGGCCTTTTGGGACATGAAGGTATATGGTATAAAGTACCTCCTGTCCAAAAATGAGCTCATTCTGACTTAAAATGAGCAAGTTATGACTATTTCAATATTTAGGTTTTTCCAACGAAAAACGCTATAACCGGAGTTCTATAACTCCGATGACCATGAAATTTAAACTAGAAGCTCATGTTAACATGTGTAAGGTCCTGCCAAGATTTGGGAATTTTTGGAGTTAAACTTGAGGTAGCTAATTTCTTAAGGAATTAATTAGAAATTGATTTTTGAAAAATAGTAAATGAATTTTAAAAATTCCGAGAAAAATATATTTTCATTAATGAATGGAATAACAGAAGTTCTCTTCATGAATAAGAAAGAATAACACCCCTTACGGGTACAACAAATAATACCCCTTACCTTAGAAGAACTGAATATTGGAAAAGTGAAGTACTGAATCACTTTCTTCTTTCTCTCTATAGATTTTCTCTCTATAGCCTTCTCTCATAATTTCTCTCTCTAGAGTTTCAAGTGAATTAAATGAAGAAAATAATGAAGGAATGAGCTTCTATTTATAGGAAAATAGAATGCATAGTAATTAATCCATGAACTATTCCGTATTGATTTACTTTAATCTGACGGTCCATATTTAAAGCAAAATATTTTAAATAAAATATAATATATTCTATTTATATAAAAATATTTTACTATGCAAACACTATGCAACACTATGCAAAACACTACGCAACACTACGCATAATAAAATATAATATATTCTATTTATAAAATAACTTTAATAAAGTATTCGCTTTTATATAAAAGATGTTTCATTTTTATTACGTTAATAATACGAATAAAACAAAAGCGTCATTATCGCTATAATAATTCATATTATTAATCGACAATAATGGAATCAAACCGGTGACTTCTCACATAAGCATCAATAATCAATACCGCAGTATATACGCAACCACATATTCATCAGTACTTTTACTACCGAGTAGTTCAACAAAGATCAACCAGAAAACTTCCGCCGTTATTTCAATAAAATATTTTTGTCGCTTTCAATCCGATAATAATTACATTAGGGTCCATCAATGATTGAGTAGTTATGCGAATATTCCTCGCTAAACCTAATATTCCCAGGCAATCGAATATAATATAACCACTTCTGCATACTTTGCAAAATTTATAAATACTACCCACAACTATAATATTATCTCAAATTCACACCATAATATTAAAAAAATTTTGATAAAATTTAAATCTATATTGATAAAACCTGGGGTCTCACATGTTTGGTTATCAACTTCACCTTTCAAACAATGTATCTGACACAACTTAGAAGTAACAAATACGAACCAACAAACAATGTCAAATCACTGGTAATATAATCAAATATGTAATCTCATTTACATAAGTTTCAATAAACATTACATACTCACTAACCATAACAAATGGCTATGGATATCCAACAAAAACCAAAGTATGAAACACAATTCAGAATGACAGTACAACGACAACTGAACTAATCAAAATTTGGTACAAATCTTCGTGAAAATTCTCTGAAGTTGTTAAAAAGCCAACTATGGAGGCGCATCTCGTCTAGAGAGAAATCTCTAGTTCCATGTCACACCAATATATAACTTTTTCAGGGAATTTTCTGTTGCATTCCTCATAGTAAAGATTTCATAATTGTAAATAAACAAAATCAAATTTACACACTCATTAGTAACCATATATAAACAATATTTATATCATAAACAGCTACGTAGTGACCAACAAATAAGAGCATACTAACCAAAATATAATATAACAATTACACGATGAGCCAAAAGCGACTATAACAAATAACCAACATCCCACATTGATTGCATGAATAATAGTTATCATATCATAATATAACATTAACCATACCATAATAAACCAAAAGTTATATTATATAATCTAATGGTAACCAAAATATAAACAACATGTAGTACAAACCATTTTATGTAGTAAACAAACAATTATATATAATATTAACCAAAACATAATTTACTTTAAAGGTCACCAAAACAAAAATATGTATACCAAAAAGTATACTAAAGAAGTAACCAAATAGTTATATGATGGTAACAAAACTATGTTTTAATGGTAACCAACACATAAACAACATGTAGACCAAACCTAGTTTAGTCAACCAATGTATACTAAGCAAATACATTGTAACCAAAACAACATATAAAAGTAACCAAAATCCCAATTGAGGAAAAAGAATGGTATCCAAATCATAAGCTAACAAAGAATAAAAAATATACTCATTTAGTAACCAAACAGTTATATGTTAGTAACCAAAACATATATTAATGGTAACCAATACATAAACAACAGTGTGTGTGCCAGGAACCTTAGTAATATATAAATGAACACATAAATGAACTACAATCAACAAGCTAAAAAATTACACACAAATTACAGAACACTTTCAATTGCATTATGTTGTAATAACAAGGAAAATAAATAAAGCAAAACAAAATTCAATTTAATGCTTATACCTGTTTTTGAATAAACTCAATTAAAGGTACTGTATAAACTAAACCAAAATGGATATATTACTTTTTTTCAACTTTAATTTCCTTCATAATCTGGGTAACCAAAAACAAAGGAACTCCAATGCTGTGGCGCAAATAAAAAAAATTATAAACAAAATAAGACAAAGACAATCAACTTTGAAACGAGAGGATTTGGAAAAATTGCAAATGAAATTACTCGAACCCCAAATCGGAAGAAATTGAAGAGAAATGACTAATATGGCATATAACAAAAGATCGACTGAATTAGTAACGAGTAACGATAACGAAAATGTAGAATAAATCATCGGAAACGACCAATAGAGATGAAGAACGCACGAACAGAAGAGAGAAACAAGGGTTTCAGTAAGCAGAACAAGGGTTTGTAACTGAAGAGTCCTAATCAAATGATATATGCGGTTATCACGCGTTTCAAAAAAAACCAACCCAATTTTAAGATGGACACTAATTTGCCATGTCAGCCCATTAATATTTATCTCTTAATTTAAGGACTCCTAATTGTATTAATATTGTAAATATATATAATGAAATGTCATATTTTTATAATTATTTTATGAATGTATGATTTTTATAATTACTTTTTAAAATGTACTATAATATATAATTGTTCCTAAAAATTAAGGTTAATCCTAATCTCTCCAAAAGGTAAAAAACTTTATACTAGGGCTTCTGATGAAGGTCAGATTCTTTTACAATTATTTTTTTTGACTAATTAACAAAGTGAATAGAATGGTATATATGCTTTGCAAAAAAAATAAAAAAATAAAAAATAAATTCGTGCCTGCCTAATCGTGGAAACTGATCCATCCACAATCCTTGACATGCTAAAATTAAGCTAATATTATTATCAACAATTACTTCCTCTCTTTTAATTTATTGAAGAAAGAATTAGCTTACTCCATAGAAATAAAATGCATGACAAATAATTTGTTGGTCAAATTCTCTAGAAAGTGAAGTTTCTAGTATGATAACTACGTATATCATGCATGCATGCATGACTCCTCTCTCTCTCTCTCTCTCTCTCTCTCTCTCTCTCTCTATATATATATATATATATATATTTTACTTATCTTTAATTTCAAGTTTTCTAGATAAATCTTAATATAAAAAGGAGAATACCAAGTGCTATAAAATTTGGTCTATATAATCAAAGCAGACGAAATGACTTTTTTTTTTATTTGTCTTTTACATATATTTTGAATCGTACAAATGAAAATAATGAATAAACATAATTAAATTTGAAGATAATAAATGACATCGAAAAAGAAAAAGAAAAAGAAATTAATGAATCAATGATGTTATCCCTTTTTTCTTTATTAATATTTGAGACTTAAAAATCGACTTTCTTAATTAACTTAACCCTCTAAACACAAGTCCATAACTAACTAGTATCCAAAATTACCAATTTAACCAAATTAATTAAGTTAATGAGGTTAATACTAATTAATAGTCAAAGAGTCGAACCGAGAAACGTGTTTGAAGCTGCATAAGCTTTTTACAAAGCAGCAAGGAAGTTTCTCATATTAGTAAAACAAAACAAAAACGTGCTTCATACTATTTTTTTTCAATAATTAAAAAATGTGATTCATATGTGAAATTAAAGCTAAATCAATCCAATCAACAACTCACCAAATTAGCAAGCAGTATTTTATTATTAGAGAATAACAACGCAACACAGTGAAAATAATAATAATAATAATAATAATAATAATAATAATAAGTTATATAATACGTGTACACAAAATTTACATACATTGAATTATCGCAACGTAACGCGTGTGCAATGACGCTTTAAATAATAATAATAATAATAATAATAATAATACACAAAACAAAATTTATGTGACGCTTTAAATAATAATAATGTGAGAAGAAATGAGAGTTTGTCCATGTGTTTATAGACGGCAAAATGAGTGTGGTGTGAGCTAATCAAAATCCACTTGGCGTATACCAACTCAGCTTACCACCAAATACAATAACAGTAGTAGAATAGTGAGTAAGGGCTTAAACAAATCGAATTCATTCGAGTATTGAGTTATTCAGATTTAATTAATAAAATTTATTGAGTATAAAATAAGATTTGATTGAGGCTCATTTAGCTATTGAGTCGAGCCCGATTCCAAATCGAACCCTAACAGTTTGGACTTTTTCAACGAATATAATTCGAGTATCCATATAAAATTATAATTTAAAGAGGTTCGAGTAATTTATCAAACTTTAAAATGTGCTCATATTTGACTCATTTATATTTTGACTCGAACTCGTATCGAACTTTTAGTCGACTGAATATGAATTCAATTTGAACTGTTTGCTTATTTTACAGTCTTACTAGGGAGTGCAGACTCCATTACTTGCTTGTCCCGAAACATTCGGATTTTGTGTATGTGGCTGTCCACGTGGCACTGGTCTACGTGTCACGTTTGAGGTGCACACCGCGTTGCGTGCCGTGTGAGACTGACGGTTTGCCCGTCGGTGAAGTTAACATTATCCAACCCACCCTTTTAGTCCACTCCTCTCTATAGGGATAATACACTGCACTCCTAATGTACACTAGTGAGCACATTACTTGCTATACTTTTTATCTCCTTTTTTTAAAATAAAAATAAAATAAAAAAAAAAATAAAATAAAATTATATAAATATTTTAATTTATCAGTTAAAACTGAAATATTGAAACTTTGTAATTGTGAATAAAATGTTGATTTTTTTATACCAATTAGATTATATCCTTCTAAACGATTAAAGGTACAAATTTTTTTTGTTATCAAAGGTAAATTACATAAAGTGAAAAATAACTAAATCATTATGTGGAATCTATCGGGTATAAAAAAAAATTAAAATACTTATTATTTTATATAATTTTATGCTATCACCAAAGATAAATTTAATTTTTTTAATATATATAAATTATATTTTAATCATTATTTAGAGTATGTGTCATAGAAAATAAAACTACGAGACTAACACACGTGGGGATAAAAGGAAAAAGAAGAGTAGTTAGTTGTAGCTACTCCAAGAGACCGGAGTAACGAAAATTCTAGACTATATTTAAGACGAATTATAAATCATACGCTTCAACTGTTTTTTGAATTCGGAAGAAAAGCGGACGTCGCATTCTAAATCTTCTCCAAAATAGATACGGGGGTATGTAGGAAATTCAGCAAAATAATCACGAAAAAATCGATTGTGATCTTCGTGTCTACAACGATCAATGGTAATATGACCTTGCACAGAACCACGATGACATGATATATGCCTATTGACATTTTGTTGTTCTTCTTCAATAGCTGTCATGCCTAAAAATTGTCAATATGTTTCTTCATCTTCTTCTTTATCCATGTGCAACATAGCTAATTCGAATTGACGAGACATATTTAAAATAACTTATTTGATCAGAAGACTGAAGTTGAGATGAGTGAATATGAGAACTAGATATACCTTATATTTATAGATGTTATTTATTCTTTAAAATATAACCACTGGAATATGGTCGTTAGAATATGATTGTTAGAGTTTTTTTGATTTAATTGATTATTCTAATCTTTTTATATTATAGTCCACTGGATAATTCACATAATAGTTTATGTGCTAAAAGGATTGAAAACTAAATGACAATTATTAATGTCATATAAACTAAATATAGTCCAATAAATAATTCATCTACGGGAGATACTCTTAGAAGATAGCTTGGTAGATAGGATGGCAAACTTAAAGAGAAACTTTCTAATCTTTGCTCGATAGTCTTTATGTTCAACAAGATAACCAAAAATGGATGCTCTGTATACCCTTTTATGTTTTTCAGTGTATCTAATCTACCTAGTACGTAGTATTTGTTAAATTATATTTGATCTTATGGCTAATTTTATGTTTTTCATTATTTAATTTTACTAGATATAAAAAATAGTATTTATTATTACTCCCTCTTTTTTATTATACAAGTTTTACACATATTTAGGAGAAGAAAAAAACTAATCATTTCTTATTTTCTTATATGTTAACGCCAAGATCTTTCTCCACGTCTCAATCACCAAGACGCGTCCGATATCCTGCACAGTTCAATAAGTCAACACCAAAAGCTTGACGACCTGACCGTCGGGGGATAGCTCCGGCGTGAGAATCAGTATCGGCGATCACAAGGTTAACAATAGAGGGAAAATAATGTATAATGCCTGAGAGAGAATAATAATATGAATGTGTGTAATATTTTGATACTTACCCCTCTTTTGTGATCTTAGCCCCATACATACTCCAATCCCGGTTTATCGTGCCACCCATCACCTCCTGACACTTTTTTCCCACTCCCGGTTACTTCAGCCGAAAGTATGTAGCTCACTCCCTCACCTGCTACTATTCTTTGCCACCGCCGGTCATCTGAGTCTCATCCTCATTAATGCCATGCGAGAAGGTGGCGAATATAGTAATCAACTATCATTTGGCATAATGATTACTGCAAATTCAAAGTTAGGTTAAGTGATAATTTGTATAATGGGTCAATTCAACGACTAAGCCCAAATAACTAAATGACTCTAAACGAATCCGATCCAACCGAAAGGACCCAATGAAATAATCAAGAATCGGGCCCCAAATCATTCTGGACCAACTAGAGACAAGAATAACATAATCCAAGAGGAGGAGCCCATTAAGTCCAATGCCCAATAAGGAAAAGGATTATGGCTGACGTTTTGCTTCATAGTCTTTTTATTAAATGTGATGTTTAATGAAAGACTATAAATAATATAGGCCCATGACATAACGAATTATGATAAATCACAAGAGGTCCAAAGTGAAACTAACCAAAGCCCAACAAAATCGGTCCAAATTGATATCGAAAATAGAAATGGGAGGCCCAATGAACCTGAGTCCACTCGGTGAAGATATTTAGACCCAAAAATCGACGAGACCTCTTCCCATTCACCATAATTGTCGTGAATTAAATGTGCATATTCGATTCTATGTAACCGTCGAAGATAAAAGGTAAACTTTTCCAATTTTGACAGTTTTACCTGCCAATTTGAATTTCAGACTTTCAAACTTTCTTTCTATCTCTCGAGCCCTCTTTGTATTCTCTGCAAATCGTTAACAATGGCTTCTAAAGATTCTGAGCAAGGTCATCTGTAAGACCCCAACTTATTATTAATGAAATTTAATTTTCTCTATTTATTATTTTAAAATAGTAAGGGTTGATTTGATTAATGTGGATAGTTAGGGGTAAAATACATAAATACTTCAAAATAAGCAAGTGGTTATAAAATATTCATTGTTGTTAGAATATTCGTTTGGTCATGGAATATTCAATGCTTTGTCGGGAAATATTAAATGCGCATTAGCGCGACCGTGTGTGTAGGCCCATAACGAAAGCGATTGGATGAAAAAATGACAAATATAAGTGGTTTAAAAATAACTAGGCGTGGTTATTCACAGATTATCTTGTTAAAATACACGTGGTTAAAACACAAGAAGATGCCAGATTATTGCCAATTATTGATTCTTACGTGAAGAAGGCACACTACTCAATAATGGTTACGATAATTCTTGCTCGATATTTTATTGAGTTAATAATTCTTTGCGTTGATATTTTATATTCATTGTTTTTGATAATTGTCATTACACAATTTTTTCATTATCGAGCTAATAATTCATATTATCTGAATAATATTATTAGATAACATTATTGGCAATGTCTAGAAAGTTCCGCATCTAAGGAGAGGTTTGGTCACCTAATTGCTTGCAGATGAGAGAAATTTTTATTGGAAAGCCCCTCTTCCTGGAACCGCCCTGTTGTCGATATTGTGATTCGTAATATTATTTGTGAATAATTAATTATTGATTCATATGATGAGGAAAATATTGATTTTATGTGGATATAGATGGAGAAAATTTTAATGTGACAATTGTTGAAAATTGAAATTTTATCTTTTTTCTCGATAAAATAATTCATTTAAATATATTATTATATTTTAATAATATAATAATGGTGATATTTTTACAACGAATGTGGGATATATGAGTATCTGAGAAGGAAGAGTATTTTTGTTGCAATAAATGTTTAAAACATGTTAAACATGTCAAATTGGACCCCATTTATTGACCGAAATTTGATTATAGCACAATAAAATCGCTGGTTTGTGGATTTCGTCAATTTCTATTTGGAATTTGAAAAACTTTCTTACGCAAAGTTGTAGAAATTGAATTTCCTATAAAACTCGTGAGATTCAAATTTTCTGATGAAAGGGCTATTTATTATGAATTATTGAAGTTCAAGCTCAAAATAATTGATTTTTGGAAGTTTAAAATATTTAAAATTAGAAAAACGTTTTTCTTACTTTTTCTAGAATGTGGCATGTGTTTGATGGCTGAAATCAGATTCTAGGCATGCGTAGAAATTTATATAATTATATTATTAATTTATTAAATTTTCTAACTTTTGTTTCTAAGCGATTTCCTATAAATAGGGTCTTAAGGTTAGAATTGAAAATCACACCGTAAACTCAAGTTTTCTTTCTCTATATTATCGAGTATTCTTGTGAGTATTTTGAGTATACTTTGAGTATTGTTAGGCGGTCGCAAGTTCCCTTCAAAGACTATACCCTATTATTCCAAATTTAAGTATTAATCTTTCGAGGTAAGGATGTTATTTTCTTCTCAAATGATATTATTTCTTCAATATCATTATCTTTGAAATATTGGTTGAAACTTTTTATCAAATTTGAAACTTTTCCATGTCGGAGTTACTATTCATGAGTTACTATTCATGAGTTCTTATTCACGAGTTACTATTCAATGAAAGTTACTATTCACGAGTTCTTATTCACGAAAAAGTACTATTCATGAAGCGCGTGAAGATGTTTTTTGGGAAATTTCTATCTTTTGGTGTCGAGAGTTACTATTCATGTATACTGCACTATTCACGATATCTCTGACTATTCAATTTAAATATAAAATTTCTTCTTTTTGTCAAAATATCTATTTTGGATACTAGCTTTTATTGTATCCATGTTTTGATCATTCTTGAATTTTACACCACTATGATTATTTTTGAGGTATTTTTGAACATGGATAAAACAAAGTACGAATCCTTAATCCTTAATCCTTGTCATTTTGTTTCACCGGATTCGTTTCTTTAAAAATATTTTCATCATCTTGATCTTAAATGATGATATTAAGAATATCTTTGGCTGTGTGGTCGAAGATGAATGATTTCTGAAGAATATCTTTGGTAGTAGTGCAAAGATGAGCAGTGTTTAGATGAACATGACCAATCGATGAATATCTTTGGCCGTGAGTGCAAAGATGAATATTTGATTCGGATGTATATTGATTGATGTTACGGGGATAAAAGATAGACGATGAACTTTTAAATTCATACATAGAAGATAGTAGTTTGCATTCTCTACTTAACTCTTCTAATGAATTATTATTTCATTGCTTGAATATTGATTTAAAATTTGTTGTCTATTGTATTCTATTAGATTTTTCCTGTTGAAGACTAACGGTAATTTGTTGTATATTATCTTAGTCATAATATTCTTTCTTTGGGCTAGTTGAGCTCACCCTTTTCCTTTTTATTCCTTTTTTCTTCTCAGGAGGCGAGAATATAGCGAGTACGAGTCGGGGTATGGAATGAAGGTTTTAGAAAGAATTGTTTAGTAGTCCTCACCATTTTGTAAAATAATGTATCAATAAATGTGATGAGGATTTATTTGAGTATAGATATTATGCAGAAGATAATATTTGTATTCAAACTCACAGCTTTTCTTGTTGTAATAATAAAGTTGTAGTTATTTCTGTACCATGTATTGACAACTCAGAATGGGTGATGTATACCTATTTTGGGGGCGTCACATCATCCCCTGCTAGTGACACCAATCCGCCCTGTTCCTCCAAGCCCAAACTCTACCAAAAATGCTTCAAGTTACGATCGGATCATTACTGACTACTAAGAAGAAACCAATAATGAAATCTTCTCCGGTCCTTCCGCATTCTACAGGAATAAAGAACAGTACCTTCATGCCAACACTCCCTCAAAAGTTACAGAGGTTGACTTGGAGAGGCTTCGAACTCGTTGCCACATTCCGGATACCCATTTGGTGAGAGCTCCAGTGTCAGGGAATGGATGTACCAACGCCCCGAAGGATGGATGGCTGTTACGACGACCATCCTGGAGAAAGGGATCCGATTCACCCTTCATGCTTTCGTAGTAACTTTATTAGGGTTCCTGGGTGTTGGGTTCGCCCAACTAATGCCGAACTCTTATATTCATATTTTAGCATTCATAGCTTTATGCCACGAACTTGGTGTCGAACTGCGCTACTGACTTCTTCTTTCTTCATATACAAGGCCTGGCCATCCGGAGAGAAAGGATTTAAGACTATAAGCAAGCATTCTTCAAAACCAGGAGAGAGGTTCGAGAGACGCTCATTAGTGAATACTCCTTCAAGCAACAAAGGATGGCACGAAAGATGGTTTTTCGTCAAAGGACTCGAAATCATCTCTTTACCGGACTGGGCCACTGATGAAAAGATTTCTACGGACTTCAGAGACGTCTCCGAAGAACGTGAGGCCGAGATGATAGAGCTTTTGGACAATTTCTCGAGGGAGGAATGGAACTATAGACTTCTTTCCAATCAAGCGTGGTTGTACGACCACAAACGTAAGTACAAATTCATTTTATGAATATTTAAAAATTTTGTGATATGGATTCTGATGTAGAACTGTTAATCTTCTGTAGTAACTTTGATCAAACCGTCGCCTTCAGAGATGAAAGACTTAGAGGATTTGTTAGCTGGAAAACCGGTAGAAGCCACCATCGATTCTTCACAACATGAAGTCCCATCCGAAGACAATGCACGATGAAAAATCTGCGGATGTCGATCTTTGAACCTTCACAACCCGGAAGCCTTCTCCAAATTCAACCCACCTATCAAGCACCAAATGATGAACCTCCAACCTGCACCCATAGATGACGAACCCCTTCTCTCGGAAAGAGTCCTCCAACTTCGACGAAAGAAAAGAGCCATCTGAAGGCCTCGACTAATTTCCATCCCGTTAGATTACAAGCTCTCTCCGAATCAACCAACCGATGATCCGATACCCCAACTATCGATCCAACACCACCAACCGCCGACCTAATACCGCCAACTGTTGATCCAACACCACCAGATGCAAATCCGGTATTAGTTCGAACATGTTTATTAGATCTACCTGCAAATGATCGTAGGCGACTTCTTCGAATCAAAAAGTTGAGAACCAAAGTCATTCCCTTAACTCCCGATGAGCTTAGAGTAACTTTTTCAACTGTTCATCCTCCAACAAACCCTGTGGAGATTTTAACTGTAAATGAAGAAGAAAGAACTGAACCTGCTGCAGTACCATCTCGAAAGAGAAAACAACCATCCGACAGCCACCCCAATTCAACACCTGTAACTCTACCAGTTCGAGATCCTACTCCAGCTCAATCTTCTTCCCCCGAAAATATCTATATGGATCCCTCTCCCATTCATGACCAACCGATGCCTTCCCCCCGAAGGCCTTCATCACAGAAATTCCATGATAAGGCCACTGGTGCGCCGACTTTGTGGCCTCGGTACAACGTTAACTTTCCATTCCAGCTCTTTGATGCCTTCGTTCGGGAAAATGATGATCACCGATTTGATAATCATACGAACGGGAATTTTCTTGATGAAGGCATGAGTTATCTAGCAAAGGTAAGTGAGGGTTTTATCAGTTAAACGTTTCTTTACTTGCCTAAATATTTGAAATTGAATTTGGATCTTTGTCCCGATATGTGCAGTAAACGCGATCTTGAGCGTTCGCCCAGAATATAAATGTCGAGTCCGATGAGGAGACTCTGAGGAGGGAGAACAATATGTTAAAGGCTACATTGGCTCGAGAGAGAGAGGAAAGTGAATCTGTTTTCCATGCCAATGAAAGTCTTCAGAGGGAACTGGCCCAAACCAAGGAGGATATGAAGGAAACTTATGACGTGCTGAGCTCGATCAGAGAAGAACTGAAGACAACAAAAGTCAGCGAACAAAAATTAGCTACCATGAATATCCGTTTTTTGTTGCGAGACCAAAGCTTTGAAGACTACCAAGAGAGGGCTTCTTGTGAGCCAATCAAAACTTATCAACCTGACTCATCGAAGTTCGAGACGAAGGCTCGATTACGATAGGAAAGTCCGTAAGGCCAAGCGTCGTAAGCTTCGTGGGCAAGATAAAGGTACTTCAAGAAACAGGACCCTCCCCGATCAAGAACCGGTCAAGCGGAATCTGAAGCGGATTATCGTACATCCGACGAAAGCTTGGCGCAGAAATTCTGAAAGTATACTATGAAGGGTACGAAGATTGCCGAAGTCGGGGCAAGGAAAATCTAGTGAAGTATACACTGGATACTATGAAGTATACACTGGATCCGTCCTTGCTAGACTCCCAAGATGAAGCTGCTGTCTGAAGATAATTTTACTTTCTTTAATTTATAGGACTTGTAAAAATTTTCTAATATTGTAATCAGATTAACTATTAATGAAATGTGATTTCATTCCTTATGACTTCGGTGCATTTACTTTCTGCCAATACTTCAATACTAATTCAACTGGAAAAATGCACAAACTCTTTCACGGACTCAACTCGAACTGTTAATTAACAACTAAGCATGTCATATAACAGATAAGATGAAGTTAAAGAATGAGTCATTCCGAACTCGACACTTAGAAAAAATTTAGGTAATAAAGTAAAGGGATACTTATTAGTTACCGAAGTGTGAGACAGATCTGCTTCATTAGGAATTTGTTTACCCCGAAAGGCCTAACAAAACCAAGAGATGAGATTTGCCTACCACGAAGGGCCTGACAAAGTCTGAAGGATAATGCTTGCCTACCACGAAGGGCCTGACAAGGTCTAAAGTGCAACGCTTGCCTACCACGAAGGGCCTGACAAGGTCTGAAGTGTCGACAATTGCCTACCACGTAGGGCCTGGCAACGTCTTAAGGATGACACTTGTCTACCACGAAGGGCCTGACAAGGTCTAAGTGTCGACAATTGCCTACCACGCAGGGCCTGACAACGTCTTAAGGATGACACTTGCCTACCACGAAGGGCCTGACAAGGTCTAAGTGACCACCTGCCGAAGAGGCTACCATCGAATGGTCAGCGAGTCCTCCCGAACCTCCTAACACCGAGGTGGCATTTGCTGTGCCTGTCAGACTATGGATGAGCTACAGAAGTCCCTCATGAATGTTTTAAACTTCGATCCCATGAGCTGGCGTCTGTTAACCTAATCCCTAGGCAATGTACCCAGTACGACTACCCCCCAGACAGCAAGAGGTATAGGAGATAAAATCGAATATAGATTTTTGGTGGTTGATGTGGGATCGAACCATTTAGATGACACAAAGATCCACATGAACCCTCCGAATAACATCTGCAGCTTCGGGCGGCACCCAAAATTCCTCAATAGTGGGAGATGGGTCCAAAGTGGAATACCCGCCTGCAAACAACACCCACGAATTCTGATTCTGCCGAAGCACTGCAACGGTTTTGTCGGACTCTTCAGATTCTCCATAACTATCATCATCTTATTTCTTCATCCCTAAGGACACGACTTACATAAAGCCCGGGTCTTCTTTACCACCAACTTCTCGCACCAAAAAGCCTGCTCCCACTGCTAAACTAACTAGCTTGCCAGACATCTTGTAAGACCCCAAAATATTAATAAATGAAATTTATTTTCTCTATTTATTATTTTGAAATAGTAAGGGTTGATTTGATTAATGTAGATAGTTATGGGTAAAATCTAAAATATTTTAAATAAGCAAGTGGTGATAAAATATTCATTATTGTTTAGGGAATATTCGTTTGGTCGTGGAATATTAAATATTCTCGGGGAATATTAAATGACGACAACACGATCTTTATGGGCCCCATAACGGAAAGCGATTGTATGAAGAAAATGACAAATATAAGTTGTTTATAAATAACTGGCGTAGTTATTCTGAATTATCTTCGTTGGAATACCCGGTGGTTATAACACACTATTAATGCTGGTTGTTGAACAAGAGATAGCGCCTGCGATATTGCACCAATTATTGATTCTTACGTAAGAAGGCACTACTCAATAATTATTACGATGTAATTATCATTCAATATTTTATTTTATTGATTCAATAATTCTTTGTATTGATATTTTATATTCTTGTTGTTTGAATAAATTGTCATTACTACGGTATTTTCCATTATCGAAGCAATAATTCATATTATCTAATAATATTATTAGATAACATTATTGGCAATGTCTAGAAAGTTACATCTAAGGAGGTTTGGTCACCTAATTGCTACCAGAAGGAGAAATTATTATTGAAAGCCCTCTTTCCTGGTGAGGCTGCGCAGTTGTCAATAATGTGATTCGTAATATTATTTATGAATAATTAATTATTGATTTATATGATGAGGAAGATATTGATTTTATGTGGATATAGATGGAGAAATTTTTAAAATGACAATTGTTGAAAATTAATATTTTATCTTTTTCCGATAAAATAATTCATTTAAATATATTATTTTAATAATATATTAACGGTGATATTTTATAATGAATGTGGGATATATGAGTATATGAGGAGGAAGAGTATTTTGTGGCATTAAATGTTTAACACATGTTTTGTGTGTTGGTGGACCCATTTCTAAATGAAAATTGATTATAGGCTGTAAAATTGCTTCGTTTGTGGATTTCGGTCAATTTCTGTTTGGAATTTGGAAAAACTTTCTTCTGCAAAGTTGTAGAAATTGAATTTCCTATAAAAAGTCGCGAGATTCGAATTTTTCTGATAAAAGGACTATTTATTATGAATTATTGAAGTTTGAGTTCCAAAATAATTGATTTTTGAAAGTTTTAAATATTTATATTAACAAAAACGTTTTTATATGTTGAGGGCATATTTAACATGTGCATGGTGGCTGAATTCAGATTCAAGATGTGGGCATATGAATTTTGTTTATATATAATATTATTATATTCAATTTTACGCTTTGGTGTTACAAGCGATTTCCTATAAATAGGGTCTTGGGTTAGAATTGAAAATCACACCGGCTGAAGTTTTCTCTCTATATTATCGAGCGTATTCTTGTGAGTATTTTGAGTATACTTTGAGTATTGCTATATCTGTGCAAGTTCAAGTCATAGCTTTATATCCCAAATTGTTTAACTAAAATCTTTGTCTTTTCGAGGTAATCGGATGTTATTTTCTTCTCAAATGATATTATTTCTTCAATATCATTATCTTTGAAATATTAGTTGGAACTTTTTATCAAATTTGGAACTTTTTCATGTCGGGTTACTATTCATGAGTTACTATTCATGATTCTTATTCACGAAGTCTTATTCATGTAAGCGTGAAGATGTTTTTTGTGGAATTTCTATCTTTTGGTGTGAGATTCTTATTCACGATATCGGCCTTTATTCATAGAAAAATGAAAAATTTTCTTTTAAATCTAAAATATCTATTCGGATACTAGCTTTGATTGTATCCATGTTTTGATCATTCTTGAATTTTACACCTATGATTATTTTTGAGGTATTTGTGGGCGTGGATAAAACAAAAGTGCGAATCCTTAATCCTTAATCCTTGTCATTTTGTTTCACCGGATTCGTTTCTTTAAAAATATTTTCATCATCTTCGATCTTAAATGATGATATTATGGAATATCTTTGGCTTTGTAGTGCGAAGATGAATGATTCTGAAGAATATCTTTGGCCCGTGGTCTGAAGATGAGCAGTGTTTAGATGAACAAGACCAATCGATGAATATCTTTGGCCTTTAGTGCAAAGATAAATATTTGATTCGAGATATATATTGATTGATGTTACGAGGATAAAATATCGACGATGAACTTTTAAATTCATATATAGAAGATAGTAGTTTGCATTCTCTACTTAACTCTTCAATGAATTGTTGTTTCATTGCGAATTGTTGATTTAAAAGCGGTTGTCTATTGTATTCTATTAGATTTTTCTGTTGGAGACTAACGATAATTTGTTGTATATTATCTTAGTCATAATATTCTTCTTTGGCTAGTTGAGCTCACCCTTTTCCTTGTTGTTCCATTTTTCTTCTCGGGAGGCGAGAATGTAGCAAGTCTTAGTCGGGGTATGGAATGAAGGTTCTAGAGAGAGTTGTTTAGTAGTCCTCACCATTTTTGTAAAATAATGTATCAATAATTATGATGGGGATTTATTTGCGTGTGGATATTGTCTAGATGGCAATATCTCGTATTTAAACTCACAGCTTTATATGTTGTAATAATAAAGTTGTAGTTATTTACGTACCATGTATTTGGCGACTCATAATGGGTTGGATGGAATGGACCTATTTTGGGGCGTCCACAGAATCTGAAATAATATAGCTTTCGGCGAGGCGGGCTTTATCAACGAAGGCAATAGAATAAAGACAGTCGTTTATTCCCTGGAAGGCGTCTTCACAGCCCGAAGTCCACTGGAACGTCTTAGCATTCTTCGGCCCTTTCCACGTACCAAAGATTGGCAAACATCTTTCTGCTGATTTGGATAGAGACCTTCTCAAAGTCTCTTCTGAGTAATCTTGTCTTTTCCATTCGAACCTACAGCTTTAGATGGGCATCTCCGAAGACGAGTATCCATAGGTATTGCGCCTCGGTGGATTCTCGAGAGTGCGGCTTCAGGTTCTGCTTTTTCACCATAATCCAGAAGACCATATAGGCGGAATACCCTTCTTCGGTCGATCGGAAAATGGTCATGTGGGTCTTTATCTACTACGCTTGACCATAATCCCAAGGCCAATAGGCGGAATACCCTTCTTCGGCCAATCAGGAAAATGGATGTTGGGTCTTCATCTACTCTGCTTCGACCATAATCTCGAAGACCAATAGGCGGAATACCCTTCTTGACTAATCGGGAAAATGGTCATTGGGTCTTCATCTACTCGCTTGACCATAATCCCAAGACCAATAGGCGAAATACCCCTTTCTTGACGAATCGGAAAATGGTCATTGGTCTGCATTTGATCCCAAGGCTGGCCTTGAGAGACATGTCTCTTGTGGCGCCCCAAAATTAGGTATCGTCACCCATCTTGGGTGTCGCCACTTACATGGTACATAAATTCAAATACAACTTACTAATATAAGCGTAATATATAATACGACATAAATCGTGAGTTTGAATACAAATATTGTCTACTAGATATTATACAAACTCAAAAGGAGTCCTCATTACAACTATTATCACACTATTTCATAGAATAGTGAGGACTACTAATCTTATCCTACGGACCATTACTTCGTTCCCCAGGCTCGTCCCGGCTATGTTCTCATTTCACGAAGAGAACGGTGAAAGAAAGGGTGAGCTCAACTAGCCCAATGAAATATTATGACTAAGATAATGCGAATAAATTATCATTAGCCTTTAACGATGTTAAACGATAAAATACAATAGACAACCGGTTTAAGCTGCGGTGGAATAAGCAATCCATTAAAAAGTCAAGTAGAGAATAAAATCTCTACTATCTTTTAGGTTTTAAAAGGTTTTCATCAATTTTTATCGTTTGACTCGACAATAAATAAACCACCACATCTAATCATCCTGTACCACGGTCGAGGATTTTCATCAAATTATCAATGGTCATGATGACTATCTGAATCACCCCCAGTCATAATCATACCAAAAACTATCCATCAACGCATTACACAGGGCCATTTGAGGACTTTTGTCACATCATTTATATCAAGTCATGATTATCTTAAGAATGATCCTGGTCATAATCATACTAAGTTCATCTATGCACGTAAGCGAAATATAACATAATATACATGAGGATGATGACAATGACATAGTAATTCAATAAAACAAGTTCAAGATTTATTTAATCCATGAATTATTAACGTCCAATTGTCGACATGATATTGTTTAGTAGAGTAAAATTTAAGAATGATCGGAAGAATATTTCCATGAAAAGATCTTTGGATGAAACGCAAATATCGAGGATATTCTACTAATTTCATGGAGTATAGAAGTCAAAGTTTTAACCAATTGGGTATAATAAAGAATGGAATAACAAAAGAAATCACCATGCATGCGGTGCTTGCATAGACAGAGTTATTCAGCAGAATAATAATAACGGAACCGGAGTCGGTGAAATTCACACCCAAGCGGGGATGTTCAACCGAATAATAAAGATGGAACCGGATCCGGTGTAAAACACACGAGATAGGATATTCCAACGAGAATGATAAAGAGCGGAACCGGTCCCGGTGTAAAACACACGACGGGATGTTCAATGAATAATAAAAAGCGGAACCGGTCCTGTAAAAAACACAGACGGGATGTTCAACGAGAATAATAGAAGAATGTCACCAAGTATAGGGTAAATCGTATCTGAGTTATTCAAATGAATAATAAGCAATGGAATAACATAAGGATTTCACCAAGTATAGGGTATCTGGCGTATCTGAGTTATGTATAGGGTATGCCACTTTTACGAGTTATTCAACGAATAATAATGAATGGAATAACGAAGTTCTCTTCGAAGAAGAAAGAATAACACCCTTACTAGTAAAAAGAACCTAATATAGAAGTAGTGAAGTAGCGAGAATACTCTTCTTCTTTCTATAATTTTCTCTCTATAAACTTCTCTCTATAATTTCTCTCTACAGAGTTTCAATGAATTAAAAGAAAAATAATGAAGGAATGAGCTTATTTATAAGAAAATGGAATGCATAAGAAACTAATCCATGAGCGGTCAGTTGATTTACTTTAATCGGCGGTCCATATTTAAAGAAAAATCTTTTAAATAAAATATAATATATTCTATTTATATAAAAATATTTTCTACTATGCAAACACTACTGCAATACTATACAAAACACTATGCAAAACACTATGCAACACTATGCGTAATAAAATATAATATATTCATTTATAGAATAACTTTAATAAAGTATTCTATTTTATATAAAAGATGTTTACATTTTATTACGTTAATAATACGAATAAAATAAAAGCGTCATTATCATTATAATAATTCATATTATTAATCGACATAATGGAATCAAAAGAGTGACTTCTCACATAACATCGATAATCAATCTGGTGTGCTTACTATATAACCACGCCATTATTCTTTACTTTTACTCTTAGAGTAGTTCAACAAGTAACCACAGTAAAACTTCGCGTTATTTCAATAAAATATTTTTGTCGCGTTTTCTCGATCAAGCAATAATTACATTGTGGGGTCCACCAATAATTGGTAGTTATGCGAATATTCCTGCTAAACCGAATATTCCCCGACCAATCGAATATAATATAACCACTTGCATACTTTGCAAAATTTATAAATACTACCCACAACTATAATATTATCTCAAATTCACACCATAATATTAAAAAATTATTTCGATAAAATTTAAATCTTTATTGATAAAATCTGGGGTCTCACAATCTCCCTCCTTATGGAATTTAAGCCCTCGAAATTAGGGTGCGATACACGGTATGATAAAGAGATGAGGATACCTTGAATACCTTTATCGTTAAAAATATTACATTCATCTTGTGAAATCCGGCCAAAGATATTCATTAACAATTCATCTTTTGCTTCACTGAGCCAAAGATATACAAGCTATAAAACCAATAATCTTTGAGACGCGACTTAATAGTATCACGACCACGAATTATCCATGCACTTTGGCCGAGGATATTCGTGTTTTCAATCTGATCATTATTATCTTAGAATAATCCTTGGTCATAATCATACCAAGTCTATCAATGCACTACTGACGAAAGATGACTTTTACCACATCCATGAATTAATATTTCATTCTTAGAGACTCACTCGATAATTAATCCACCGCATCATCGGCCGAGGATATTCATTAGTATCCGACGACCACAATTATCCATGCTACTACCAAAGATAATTGTATTCATTAATATCACGACCAAAATTATCCAAAGCTACTGACGAAAGATAATTGTGTATTCATTAATATCACGACCACAAATTATCCATGCACTTCTGACGAAGATAATTGGTAATCGTGTATTCATTAGTATCACGACCACAAATTATCCATGCACTACTACGAAAGATAATTGTGTATTCATTAGTATCCGACCACAAATTATCCATGCACTACTGACGAAGATAATTGTGTATTCATTAGTATCACGACCACAAATTATCCATGCACTTTCTGACGAAAGATAATTGTGTATTCATTAGTATCCGACCACAAATTATCCATTTACTACTACGGCGAAAGATAATTGTGTATTCATTAGTATATCGCGACCACAAATTATCCATGCACTACGCTGGCGAAATATAATTGTGTATTCATTAGTATCACGACCACAAATTATCCATGCACTTACTGACGAAAGATAATTGTGTATTCATTAGTATTACGACCACAAATTATCCATACACTTCTCTACGGCGAAAGATAATTGTGTATTCATTAGTATCACGACCACAAATTATCCATGCACTACTGCGAAAGATAATTGTGTTTTCAATTACGGTTATGATTATCTTAACAACAATCCACAGTCATAATCATACCAAGTCCATCTATACCTTCTGACCCGCGATGACTTTCAACGTAATATAAGCGTGAGGATAATGATATAAAGAATCAATCAAATGAGATAAAGAATAAATATTAAACATTTATAATATAATTTATCCGAGGATTCAAGAATATCCCCATGTTATCAATCACTTAATAATCTCATAATCTAATATCATTAATATTATAACAATATTTTAATCACTTCTTAAATTTATAAACAATTTATCTTAATTGTTTACGCTTTACCATATAATGCATTTAATCATTCAAAATGCCATACTCATAAGATATCATCACCAATTATCAAATCTCTCAAAAAAAATATGCATATACTCTATATAGGATTCTCTGGCCATAATATCCTATTTTCAACTTTGTTACTTCACATAACATATTTAACTCATATGTTAAGTAACTAAACTATTTTCATGAAAATACCAAATCAGTCCCAAAAATATTTCTTTTCTGGGGATTTAGCATAATATAGTCCCATAATGAAAATATATTTTTCTCGAATTTTAAAATTCATTTACTATTTTTCAAAAATCAATTTCTAATTAATTCCTTAAGAAATTAGCTACCTCAAGTTTAACTCCAAAATTCCCAAATCTTGGCAGGACCTTACACATGTTAACGTGAGCTTCTAGTTTAAATTTCATGGTCATCGGAGTTATAGAACTCGGGTTATAGCGTTTTAAATCGGAAAAACCTAAATATTGAAATAGTCATAACTTGCTCATTTTAAATCAAAATGAGCTCATTTTTGGACAGGAGGTACTTTATACCATATACTTTCATTTCCAAAAGGGCCAGAATTTTTCTCATAATTTAAGTGGCCGAAACAGCCCTTAAAATTTTGGACAGCAACTTTTTGAAATTTCCAGCTTTTACATCTTTTACTAAAATCAGTTCACACAAAAATCTACAATATCTTTTCCAGTAATTACACTTGGATTAGTTAGGTAACTCACAGATCTAACTCTAGGACTTGACCACATTCAAAAATTCAAAATATAATAGGAGATATGGTCTATTGAATTTCATGTTCGTTTTTCACCAAAATCGATTTTCAACTCTTTGTGATTTTTAAGAAACTTTCATGTTTTTACATACTAACCAACATAACTCATCATAAACTTACTAATACCACGAATACCCATGATTTTCATTAGTCCAATGCTTTTATTATGACTTTCATCATAAACCACGTAAAGCTGTTCATTTAGTTGAAGAAATATTTGAGGTTTAAGAAATGGGTTTTTATCTTTGGAATTCAATACAAAATTCGATTTCACGCTCTAAGTAGGCTAAGAAGTCTTCAAGAATCGCCCAGAAATTTATTAATAATAGAAATATCATTCAAAAGCGTGACTCTCATCCAAGACTTGGATAGTCGTCAAATTGATACCAATGTGACTTCATCCCTTAACCTAGATAGCACCTCACAATGATACCTATAAACTTGCCATCTTCATTCACGATGTCGCCCTCTGAAAAAGTCCGGCTTGGTGCATTCCACACAAGGAAGTCAACAACGAAAGGTTCGGGGCTCTTTACTTATGGCTTGATATGACAATAATTGACTTTAGTAGTTTGGTTATGAATATAAAAGCTAACAACCTTACGAAAAGAATGATGAGTAGTTAACCAATTGATTCCTAAAATACCATCAAATGCAAATATTTTCAAAGAGATAATATCGACGAATAGCGTGAAAGTGTTTATTTGAAACAACAAGATTAATAAGCGATGGAGGTAACGAAGGTTTCTCCCAACGAAGTTTCAACCAATAAGTTAAAGTCTAACTTCTCCTGAGTCAAATTTAAATGTTGAGCATAATGAGCGAGATAAAATAATGGGTAGAACCGGTATCTTATAAGGTATAGACTTAGCAAGAATTTATAATTAACTAACTTGTGCTAACTTCGTTCGAGTCACTTGCTTTTTAAGAAGTCATGAAAAAGCGCTCTTCATGAAACCACCGACTTTGTTTTATCCAGTATCACTTTGGTGCCACCGTCCCAATTTGGACTTGACTTTGGTGCACGACAAAATCGAGCTAAATGACCTTCTCTTCTTGAAATTTCCACTTCTATTATCTTGGCCATGATTACCAAGTGTGGTTACCATTCTTAACATGATAATTTCTCCCACGATGGTCATCATTGTTCGATGATGGTTAATTCTGCTTGATATGATTATTATCGTGTTGTTGGTCGTTACCTTTTGGTTGGTGACTCATTATCGCTCCAATAACAAGCCCCTATTCACAACATCTAAATACAAACAACATTGTCACAAAACAAGGGTTAATTAACATGCAACATATTATCACTATATCTCGATGAGCCAATCAAATACCAAATAAACTTAGGTAGGTCATACTAGCGAAGGAATTCCCGTCTCTCCCCTCTAGTACTATTCTCACATCTTAGCCGGGATCATATCCTAAGCTCGATACCAACCGTGGCGCCCCAAAATTAGGTATCGTCACCCATCTTGGGTCGCCACTTACATGGTACATAAATTCAAATCTGACTTACTAATATAAGCATGCGTATATGCAATCGACATAAAGCGTGAGTTTGAATACAAATATTGTCTACTAGATATTATACAAACTCAAAAGGAGTCCTCATTACAACTATTATCACACTATTTCACGAGATAGTGAGGACTACTAATGCTATCCTCGGACCATTACTTAGTTCCCAGACTCGTTCCAAATTATGTTCTCATTTCTGAAGAGAAGCAACGGTGAAAGAAAAGGTGAGCTCAACTAGCCCAAATGAAATATTATGACTAAGATAATGCGAATAAATTATCATTAGCCTTGAACGATGTTAAAGCGATAAAATACAATAGACAACCAGGTTTAAGCTGCGGTGGAATAAGCAATCCATTAAAAGAGTCAAGTAGAGAATAAAATCTACTATCTTTTAGGTTTAAAGGTTTTCATCAATTTTTATCATTTGAGACTCGACAATAAATAAACCACCACATCTAATCATCCTGTACCACGCAGTCGAGGATTTTCATCAAATTATCAATGGTCATGACTATCTTAGAATCACCCCTGGTCATAATCATACCAAAAACTATCCATCAACGCATTACAGACCACATGAAGACTTTTGTCACATCATTTATATCAAGTCATGATTATCTTAAATGATCCTGGTCATAATCATACTAAGTTCATCTATGCACGTAAGCGAATATAACATAATATATACATGAGGATGATGACAATGACATAGTAATTCAATAAAACAAGTTCAAGAATTATTTAATCCATGAATTATTAACGTCCAAATTGTCAACATGATCTTTGTTTAAATGAGAGTAAAATTTAAGAATGATCGGAAGAATATTTCCATGAAAAGATCTTTGGATGAAACGCAAATATCAAGGATATTCTACTAATTTCATGGAGTATAGAAGTCAAAGTTTTAACCAACCGGGTATAATAAAGAATGGAATAACAAAAGAAATCACCATGCATGCGGTGCTTGCCATGCAGGCGAGTTATTCAACAAAATAATAATAACGGAACGGTCGGTGAAATTCACACAAGCGGGATGTTCAACGAGAATAATAAAGATGGAACCGGATCCGGTGTAAAACACACGAGATAGGATATTCAGCGAGAATGATAAAGAGCGGAACCGGTCCTGTAAAACACACCAGACGGGATGTTCAACGAGAATAATAAAAGCGGAACCGGTCCGGGTGTAAAACACACGAGACGGGATGTTCCAATGAAATAATAGAAGAATGTCACCAAGTATAGGGTAAAAGCAGCGTATCTGAGTTATTCAAATGAAATAATAAGCAATGGAATAACATAAGGATTTCACCAAGTATAGGGTATCTGCATATATCTGAGTTATGTATAGGGTATGCCACTTTTACGAGTTATTCCAATGAATAATAATGAATGGAATAACGAAGTTCTCTTCGAAGAAGAATAATAACACCACTACTACCGTAAAAAAGAATGAATATAGAAGTAGTGAAGTAGCGAGAATACTCTTCTTTCATATAATTTTCTCTCTATAAACTTCTTTCATAATTTCTCTCTCTAGAGTTTCAATGAATTAAATGAAAAAATAATGAAGGAATGAGCTTATTTATAGGAAAATGGAATGCGTAGTAACTAATCCATGAGCGGTCCAGTTGATTTACTTTAATCGGCGGTCCATATTTAAAGAAAAATCTTTTAAATAAAATATAATATATTCTATTTATATAAAAACATTTTACTATATCAAAACACTATGCAATCTATGCAAATCAAAACACTTTATGCATACATTATGCGTAATAAAATATAATATATTACTTTTATAGAATAACTTTAATAAAGTATTCTATTTTATATAAAAGATGTTTTACATTTTTATTACGTTAATAATACTGAATAAAACAAAAGCGTCATTATCATTATAATAATTCATATTATTAATCGTGAATAATGGAATCAAACCGTGACTTCTCACATAAACATCGATAATCAATACCGTAATCTTCTTGTCTGACCCACAGCGTATTCTTTGTACTTTTTACTACTGAGTAGTTCAACGGTAACCACGGTAAAACTTCCGTAGTTATTTCAATAAAATATTTTTTGTCGTTTTCTCGATCAAATGATAATTACATTATGGGGTCCACCGATGATTGAAATAGTTGTGCGAATATTCCCTACTAAACCAGAATATTCCCAACCAATCGAATATAATATAACCACTTGCATACTTTGCAAAATTTATAAATACTACCCACAACTATAATATTATCTCAAATTCACACCATAATATTAAAAATTATTTCGATAAAATTTAAATCTTTATTGATAAAATCTGGGGTCTCACATCTTTAAAGTGTAGACTTCTTTCTAACTTGATCGATGCATCGATCCGCCCACTTCGATATAGGATTCAAAGCAATATGCCTTACTACCCTTTTCCAACCATGGTCGTCGTCTTCTCTCGGCGAAGAAAAATCAATCTTCTTCTAGCATCACCTTGGGTTCTCGAACGAGAACCCCCGAAACCTAACATAAGCGCGCATGCACCGTATGAGCATTCTTTGAAGGACCCAATCAATCCTTGACATATACTCATTGTGTGTAGGCGAAGTCATAGTCATCGATTATCCTTTAGAAGTATCGCTCTCTTCTTCTTCACCATGGATTAGGCGTAGAAGCGACTCTGATTTGTGATTGAAAAATACTCGGAACCACTAGAACTTAGCCCTCCTTACCTTGGCAATGTTAAAAGCCAAGATCTTTCTCCACGTCCCGATCACCAAGACGCGTCCAGATATCCTCCATTGCAGTTCAACAAGTCAACACCAAAAGCTTGGCTTTGGCCGATCGTCGGGATTGCTCCCGCGTGAGAGTCATTATCGGCGATCACAAGGTTAACAATGGAGGAAAATAATGTATAATGCACGAGAATAATAATAATGAATGTGTGTAATGTTTTGATACTTACCCTCTTTTGTGATCTTAGCCCCATCATACTCAATCCCGGTTTATCGTACCACCCATCACCTCCTCGACACCTTTTCCCCACTCCGGTCACTTCGGTAGAAAGTATGTATTGCTCCTCACTCTTTACCATTCTTTTGCCACCATGGATCATCTGAGTCCCATCCTCATTAATAATGCGAGCGAAGGTGGCGGATACATAGTAGTCAACTATCATTTGGCATAATGATTCTGGGTTACAAGTTGGGTTAAGTGATAATTTGTATAATGGGCCTATTCATGACTAAGCCCAAATAACGAAATGACCCTGAAACGACCCGGATCCAACCGAAAAGGACCCAATGAAATAATCAATGAATGCGGGCCCAAATCATTCGGACCAACTAGGACAAGAATAACATAATCCAAGGGAGGAGCCCATTAAGTCTGGCCCAATAAGGAAAAGGATTATGGCCCAACACTATAAAAAAGTAAAGTAATTGAGAGAGAGAGAGAAGGAAGAGTAATTAATTAGTGTATGGATAATAATGAAATTTTAAATCAACATTAATTATCTAACATTATAATTAATGAGATTTCTTAATATGTGTGATTATGTCTTAAACGACTTATATAATAAAAAAAATGAAATATCTTTTATATATATACTAGCATTATGTGACAGGCGAGTTATGTTTGTAAATTATGTGGAATAAAATTTAAAAAATTATAAAATTTGAAAGACTAAATAGAAAAATAAAAAAAAAAATAAAAAGATAAAATAAGAATTATTTTAAAACTTAAATTAAAGATATTTTTTTCCCAAAAAACATCAAAAATTGTTTACACCACAATTGGACATCCTACTTTATATATTTGAAATACACACACACTCACATATGTCATATTTATACACAACCCAAGGTTGTCATTTTTATGTTGGGAAAGTAATTAATAACAAAATTTCATTGTATGTACGTATTCACGACGGGTGAAACTGTTGTTATAACTCAAAAAATCATCATCATAGTCAAGTAGTCAATTGTTTAGTACACAATTATGTACATACATTTCTCTCTCTATATATATATAGGAGTATATATATTGATTATGGACATACATGACATCATTTTGTTTTACGCAAATTATTGTAGTTGTACTCTTTGCTATAGTGGGCTTTTGCTGATCATTTTTATGGTTGTATATTTTAACAATATTGAGATATATATATATATATATATATATATATATATATATATATATTATATATATATATATATATGTGATTGTGTATCTTGACATTTTTTAAATTATAGTGAGCCATATTTATAGTTGAAAAAATCGTCAAATAATGTATTTAACTTATGTCTTCTGTTATATACATATAACTTATATATATATATATATATATATATATATATATATGTACACACAAAACACAAGATAATGAAGTAAATATGCACATTATGTAAGAAGTTTAAAAATTAATTCAAGAGCTTGCAGATTCAGTTTTACTTTGCAAAATAATATTTTTACATTTTGTTGATAAAAAAGCATAAAAAGAGCGTAGTTACTTAAAATAAATAGAAAATAACTATACAATTTAGCAATACCTTTTATCTTGCTTATATTTTTAATTGTTAATATTATCGGTGTGAAAATGATGATACCACAACAAATATATATTTAATGACATTTTTATAATTATTTAACAACACATTATTTTGAGAATAATTTGTCTCTCAATATCAACCGTCTTTCCCCATATATTAACTACTAAATTCAGTAAAGCAATACTAAGTGCATTTGAATTGTATAAAACTTACTACTAATGAATAGTCAACTTTCCTAATTTTGAAACTTGACAAAGGATATGATCATTAATGCCACATCAATAATCATACAAATTCAGTGTATGTACCATTATTCCAATTAATTTACTACTTATCTACTCAGCTCCTTTATAATTTGCAATAAATTGACCCAATCACATGCTTTTGAGGATTATATTTCTTAATTTGTAACATTAAGGTTAACCTTGGATTAAAAACGACTTTTTTTAAACTCCTATATGGAGTATATTTTAAAGAGAATTTATTGATTATTGAGCTAACTTACACTATTGCAAAATGCATGCACTATATATCTAACATAAATTTGGGAATTCAGCCACCCTCCCATCCTCCCATACTAGCTCCCATAATATATATATACTAGCACAGTATCGTGACTCCGATATTATGGACGGTGAGATTTATCTAAAATTTTGAACGACTCAAATAATTTATTAGGATGAGCGGAAAATTCAAAATTATTTATATTTTGTTTTATATATATATATATATATAATATTTTAGATGATTTTATTTTTTAAAAATTATTTGATATTTTATATAATTTAAAAGAATTAGTTACAATCTTTATAAATTTATCCCCTCATAGGAAAATGTTACGAATGAAGGAGAGATGGATTGTGAGATAAGTATCTGAATCATTTTTTTAATTAACATGTCTGTGACTTTAAATAAATTAATATATTATAGGACGGAGAGTGTATTAATTTATCATCTAATATATTTTTTAAAAGTCAAAAGCTAAGTGAATACATATAATAAGGATTTTGAAAAATCTTCTAAGATGTTATTGAGTGAGAGAATTGAATATATTTTTATTAGGTTAATATCTCATATGATATGTTGAGTGAGTTTAATAGTTAATAACATTTATAATGATAGTGTTTGATACGTTTAAACGCATTAAATTCATTGTTCAATTTTTGTGTTGAATTGTAGTACTACTATTTATTCAATCGTTACTATCGTAAGATGGAGGTGAAAATACAAATATCTGATAGTTTTGATTTGGAAGAAGTCATGAGATTGAATCAAGGATCAAAAAGGAGAAAATAAAGAAAGCAGCCAGCAGGTAAGTCCTAAGTAGTCCCCACCCATAAAAAGACATATATATATATATGGAAAGAATTAATCGCTTGCCTCTTAATCTTATATATCTTGTATATTTTTTTTAGCGACCGTTTAGTCCGTCGTTAAAATTTAAAACGACAGTTTTCGTGATCAAAGTATATAAAATAAAAGATGAACTATTGAAATGAGGTATATATATATATATATATACTACTGCTATTAATTAGTAATATAAATTAACTAAACACTTAACCCCCCTCCACCTCTCCAACACTCCTCCTTGACCAACTTCACTACTTCGTCATCATACAACGTGTAGTGAACTCTTCACTCTCTCTCTCTTCCTTAAACCTTTATCTACTCTCTTTCTCTCTCTAAAATATGTACGTATACATATATATATATATATGTGTACAAGCAGTAGCCTATACAACACTACCACCGCCATTCCTCACGCAACTTCCTTTCCACCTCAATCAAACCCACCCTCTTTAGGCCTTTATAAAACCCCCAAACCCCCTTCTTCACTCTCTCACTTATACTTATCTTCACAGCAATTTCTCTCTCTAAAAACCCACAATTTTTTCCCTCTCTAAAAACCAATATTTTTTCTCTCTCTAAAAGTATCAATGGCTTTAGAGGCACTGAATTCACCTACAACAACACCCACCCCACCTATTCAATACAAGGAGATTAACAACAATACCAATCCCCTACGCTCTGCTGAACCTTGGATGAAGAAAAAGCGAACAAAGCGATCCCGTTCCGAAACCCCACCAACGGAAGAGGAGTATTTAGCACTCTGCCTCATCATGCTCGCTCGCGGCGGCGGCGGCGGCGGCACCACCACTAAATCAACCTCCCCTGCCGCCGTCGACCACCAAATTCATAATTCTTCACAGAATCAAATTATTTCCTACAAATGCAGCGTATGCAACAAGGCTTTTCTGTCTTACCAAGCACTCGGCGGCCACAAAGCCAGCCACCGGAAACTTGCCGCCGCTGTCGCCACCGCCGAGGAAAAGCCATCTACCAATTCCGCCACCGTCACCACCTCCACCTCCGCACTTAACCCAAGTGGTAGGACCCACGAGTGTTCCATCTGCCACAGATCGTTTCCCACCGGCCAGGCCCTCGGCGGTCACAAGCGCCGCCACTACGACGGCAACACCGCCAGTTCTAGCACCACCGTCACTGCCAGCGCCGTCACGTCGTCAGAGGGAGCTGGGTCGAGCCACCCACAAAGCCACCGTGACTTCGACCTGAATTTGCCGGCCTCGCCGGAACTACTGCCGTTGCTGAGCGTTGACTTTGGACGGAAAAGTCAACTTTTTGGTGATCAAGAAGTGGAAAGTCCATTGCCGGGGAAGAAACCGTGTTTCTCAATGCCGACCCATTCTGCATTAGATCATTGATTAGATTACTTGTTAGATTAACTTTTCTTATGTAATTTTTATTAATCTTTTTTATTTTTTTTCATTTCATTCTTACAAATTTTATGGATTTGGTATATGTACAAATAATTGGTTTTAAACTTTCTGGTAGTGAAATTATTAATTCATTCATTTGATTAAATTCATTTATTGGCTTCTTATTAAATACTATTATTTTATTTTATTTTTCAAACATATATATATAGAGAGGTTGAGAGGTAGCACAGTAGTGGTGTAGCAGGCACCACCAAAATGCATAAATTCCCATGTGAGTTAGTTCAACCCCAAATGCACATGTTCAGACATGATTGTGGTTAGCACTTATGTAGTTATCATTTGTGTACTCCATAATTTAAATTATTTGATTCAGAATTTTGCTTCTTTTGTTTTTGCCCCCTCCTCTTTTAAAATATCACTCTCTTTGTATTTTAACATTGAAATAAGATCAAATATTACTTCCATTAATGGTGAAGTGTCCAAATAAATCTCGAAAAATAATTTCACCTCCCTCAGTTAATAATTTAAAGAAGCACTCCAAGGCGTTTGTTAACGCCAAGATCTTTCGTTACGTCCCAATCACCTAAAACGTCGCGATCATATGCGTAAACACAATAAACACCACAAGCAGATTTGGTTCCAATCTCGGGGATAGCTTCGAGCGTGAGAATCGGTATGTGAATTCACAAGGTTTATTGAAAGCGGAGGCTATATTGCCTAGTGTATTGATATCGAGATAATAATAATTCTACTGTGTATATCGATTATAATTGAAGAAGTGTATGAGCGTCACTTCTTTGTGAAGACTTCCTTGCTAAGTTATACTTTCTTTTTGCACGGATTACGGTCTTACCCACTATTACCCGACACACCTCCTTTGATCGATGGGTTCCACCGTGCGTATAGTTTATCCAACGCTTTTTAATCATCTGCTCCCACCGCAGTCGGTTATAATCCCATCCACATTAATGCATGGCGAGTTCTCTAATCGATCGTCATGCTTTTTTCATCATTCTGAGTCGAAAGATGTAGATATTTTAAATATATGATGGGTCGACCCACCGATTGGGTCCGATCTTTAGAAGAACTTAATAAAGATAATAAAGTGGTAGATCCAATAATGTCAACACCCAATAATGAAGACCCGATGGACTAACTTGAATATGTGGCCCAATCCATTCGATCCGATAGGAGAAATATCACGACCCGAACATTGCCCCTAGTTTTTTATTAAACAAGAGGTTTAATAGGAAACTATAAATAACATCGGTTTAGAGACAAAAAGGAACTAATATAAGACCCGATGAAGGCCCAAAATACGACTTCAAGCTATATATGGTGAATATCAAATGCGATGTTAATTAAGATTGGAAGTCCATTTAAAGAGCCTGTTCGGTAGAACATACAACAACAAATATTTCACCGCCTCTCGAACAACCCAAACCTTCGCCACAAAAACCATTCTCTTACGAATCTGGGCTCAAGGCAGTATGGCGACATCGATGATCATCGGTTGGCAATAATTCCATCATGGGCCGATGGGTGAAGGAGTGATATACGGTGAAGGAAGTTGAGATTTGACCATCAATACAGGCGATCGATTAATATTGGTCATCTGCAGTAAACATTGTCTTCGTGTGTTTCCATCCCAAATACAAAGAAGAAAAGGATCTGAAGAGAATCTTAGAAGAGAATCTTAGAAGGGAATCTTAAAGGGAATCTGAGAAGATAATCTTAGAAGAGAATCTGAAGGGAATCTGAGAAGAGAATCTTAGAAGGGGAATCTGAGAAGGAAAAAGCCATTCTGAAGTTTATGTTTGGCAAAAGGAAAGAATCAACCTTGACATTGTTCTTCTCAACGATGAATGCCTTGGAAGGATATCGACAAGATCAAAGAAGAAGCTGAAAAGCGACCAAGGCCACTCATCGGGTCATCAACGATATAAATGCCGATCTGTCGAGCTAAAGGATCAAAAGCATCTGGTACATCGTCGAAAGCTCGAAGAAGAGCTCAAAGAGCTTGACCCCTTAGAGATTTGGGTCCTTGTTTGTACCGAAGACTTTAAATAAGGAGATCTGAGTGAATCTGAAAAAAATCCATAGAAATTTGAACAATAAGATCGTCCATATGTATGCCAAAGGATATGAAATCTGCGAAGTAAAAGGCAAGAAAAAGCTCGGGCGAGGTAGATCCATCTCTTCTAGACTCTTTAGATGGTGACGATGTGAGGAAGAAGCACGAAGATGACCTCTCCTTATCTTTAGGCGTAGAACTTTACGTAAAAATTCTAACTTGTTGTGAGCAGTTAATATTTAAAATATCAACTTCATGCCTTATTACTTACGAATGAACATTTCTTGTCAATAATTCAATTATCAATTAAATTGTATGAACTTAACTTAGGACATGAACTAGATAAAGGCGTATAACGTTAATTTATGAAATGAAGTGAATGAATTTAATGGATAAATTTAATGAACAATATTGAATGAAATGAACTCAACACTTGAACAAAATAAAGTAATGTATACTTATCGTTTAGAAGTGTGAGATCGGTCATTATGTGAGGTGAATTTGGATGATCCTCCTTGCACCATCGAAATCTTGCTTACCACTCGGGGTAGAACAAGTATATAAGGACCAAGATATAAGAATCAAGATATAAGGATCAAGATATAAGGATCGATAGTGACCATTGATTTACCACCACAGTAAAATCAATATATAGGATCATAAGGACTTGGGGCTACCATCGAATGGCCGGTGAGTCCTACCATACCTCCTTACACCATAGTGACCATTGATTTACCACCCTGATAAAATCAATATAAGATCATAAGGACCTTGGGCTACCATCGAATGGCCAGCGAGTCCTACCATACCTCCTTACACCATAGTGACCATCGGACCAATAGTGACCATTGACTTACCACCCTGATAAGATCAATATAGGATCGAAAGGACATGGGGCTACCATCGAATGGCCAGCGAGTCCTACCATACCTCCTTACACCATAGTGACCTTAGGACCAGGATCAATAGTGCAAAAGTGAATGTGGATGAGCCACCGGAATCATCACTGTCTTGACTCCTTGTTACATCATGAATATCCTGCCAAAGTACTTTATAGGCCAACAACTTGGTCGAATGATCGCCACGAGATGTCTTTGTGAATTTCAGAAGAATATACTGCGCCTTGGATGGAACCAAATGTTTGAGTAATGATGACGAAAAAGGTCCTTCGATAAAGATTACGATCGATGAGAACAAAGTTGACACTCTTGTAATTGGTTTTCTTTACTGACTTTTGATCCAGAAGGAAAGGCGCCATCTGCCATCAAAGTTATAAGCATCTGTAGTGGCCAACTTCGATAATGCATCATGACAGCGGAATTGTTATTGTGATCGACCCTTGATAGCTTTCTTTGTCTTGATGTCCAAAATAGAATATCCATCTGCATGTAATGTCCACGAGCTCTCGCCTGTGAAGAAGCTGCAGCGGCTTTGTCGAGATCCTCGGCTTCTCTTTAACTATTATTAACCTTGAAAAAGAATTGTCAGAGCCATAATGTCAACCCAGAACTTTGGAAATATTCTGAAAAGTGTTGAATTTCCAAGAGTCGCGGCTTATTGATCTGCTTTGGTGGCGAGTCCTTGATTGCGGAGAGAACACTCAAGGCAGAGTACCTTTTTGCTTTCTCGGATGAATATATTCTTGAATTGCTCCCTCCTTCGTTTGTGCCATAGTCCCGAGAACCCCTAGGATGAGGTATCCTCTTCGGATGCTTAGGAATATGGGTGCATTTTGTGTCTTTGAATCTGAACTGAACGACCTTAGGCGGGCATCTCCGAAGAAAAGTATCTATAGGGCGGTGTGCCCCCAGTGGACTCTCGGGAGTGTGATTTCTGGATATACTTCGGTGAAACTCTCCGTCACGGTGATGAGGATACTCTTTGTATTTTAACATTGAAATAAGATCAAATATTACTTCCATTAATGGTGAAGTGTCCAAATAAATCTCGAAAAATAATTTCACCTCCCTCAGTTAATAATTTAAAGAAGCACTCCAAGGCGTTAATAAATAAATTTTTTTTACTAATATATTTTGACCACCATCTAAAAATGTTTTGATTCCGTCGCATTCAGTCTAAATGTGGCCAAATTAAACCCTACCACCAGTCAAAAGTTGACCAACTCAAACCACATAAGACGGAGAAAAAACAAATTAATGAACTCTGAGCAGGCCAAAACCTGCTCAAGAAATTACCCAGAATAGCACTAATTATGTTATAGTATAGTTGCAAGTTGCAACCAAAAACTATAGTCCAAACTCAATGTATTATGAAGAGTTTATTTCATTTTGTTTATTGTCTAAAAAGAGCTACTACGTACTAGTTTTTCAAGACAAAAATACCCACTGCGAAATAAAATAATTCAATGCTTTATTAAGTTCAATGGTAAAATTTAAACCCATAATATGATAATTTTTGGGTTGAACAAGTAATTAGCACCATTTTTTTAGGGGAACAATACTTTTGTATGTATTTTTAATATTTTCATATTATTCATTTCCACATGAAGGTGCGTGCGACCCACTGTATGCTCATATGATTGATTCAATCATATGAAATAAAAATATCAGTTTTTTTAAAACTTAATTTGTTGTGAATATGTCTTAATTAGAGCTGATAGAAGAATCCAAATGAATGAAGACATGCATGCATTCAGAAAATTAATTAAGTAGGTAATACTAATTGGGACTATTTCAACTGCTGAGATTTTGAGTCAAAGAAGCAGATCTCACAATTTTGACTTTTATTTGTATGTGTGTTAGTTAATTGCACGAGGAGTGAAGAAATTTGTTTCCAGTTTGGTAGACTCGAGTTAAAAGTTGTAGAAGATGGAGGCTGGAAAGTAGTAGTAGTTCCAAGTCAATATTTAATAAAATCTAGTGTACATGTAGTAATTAATAACCAGTCAATTAATATTTATCATCCGGACTCTCTCTAATTTTCTCGGAATATAATAATCCAATTTTATAAGTGAAAAACATGGCAATCCTTATAATCCATTTTTAAAAAGTAATAATAAAAAACTTGCAACCGAGTTTAATATTTTCTCAAAAATGTGTTTGTATTATGATAATGGTACAACATGATGCAAAGTTTGAATAACAAAATGGTGATAGGATACTCAAAATTCTCACCAATGAAATTTATGCATCATTAAATTGTCATTTATGAATCGATCACCATTTGGTTCATTGATACGACTCACTTTTATTAATATTTCGATTCTTGTTCATAATTAGTTTTGAAGACAGGTCCAGAAGGCAACAATAGCTAAAATAAAAAAACTTAACTCTTATTAAATAACTTTAGGGACTGTTTATTTAGGACTAAATACATCTGAATGACTGAATCGGTTAGATGATTGAGCTGAATGGCTAAGTCAGATTTTTTTGGCTGAATGAGCAGCTGAATAAAGTAAAAAAATTAAAAAAAATCAACTATTATATTAAGTAATATTAAATAAATTTACAACAATTTTGAAACAATTTTTCAGATATGTTAAATATCAAACAATTTTTTTTATTCAGATTAAAATTCATTCAGTTTTTATCAAACATCCCCTTAGTCAAGTTCAACTGGTGCATGACTAATATAAACATATGAACAATCACATTTTTTTGGGACAAAGGGAGTGGACACTACTGGGCTTCCTGATTTGTGGTAAAAAAAAAATATTCATTAGTCCGTGTAGTAGTGGGTGCAGCACAGAAATATTTATTAGGCTTTAAGGTCTAATTGATGGGCCGGACCATAATCCCATAGAAAGACTTGACCTACAACAGCAACTGGGTCCATGTGAATATATTTAGGGACATTTACATTTTCTATTACATTTTAAAAAATAATTACATAAAAAGTCTACAAATAAAATAATTATAAAAAAAGTGCATATGCAATATTTAATTACAAAAAAGAGTGCAATCTTATCCCTTTTATTTAGTTAAGTGATTTAATGAGTTATTGATAATGAATTACGTATTTGTGAGGGATTTAAATTGGGTTACGATTTTTGATTTTTACAACGATGGTAGTATAACAAACCCATTGTCTCGCCAAAAAAGCTATGATCTATCAAGACCCAAATGTCCAAATTCCATCTGGCACGATGGGATTTCTACTAATTACTGATTGAACCAAAGATTACAGATCTAAACTCACGATACAGATCTGACAACAATTTCAAGATTACGGGTATATGTTGCCAACCCAGTATGATCCTCGACATCATCCACAATTGCACCAACAACAATCGCAATACATTCATGCGGGGTGCACGATATCCAACATCATCCCATTGTGAGCTAATTGAATTTCTCCAAACCGAATACATACATATAAATAATTTATAAAATCTTGTCGGACCCCTCACCCAATCCACATCCACACTGCGATTTTTTTTTTTGAAATGCGATTCTTTGCGATTTTTTCATAAAATGCGGTTGGTAGCCAAACATTCATACTAAAGGTAACCAATTCGGTGTTATTAGAGTTCTTAATTTATTTTTAAAAATCTATTATAGATTTTTTTATTTAATAATCTGATTGGTAGCCAACACTTTATACAAATGTAACCAATTCGGTTTTATTGGGTTACCAATTAATTAAAAAAAAAAATCTATTGTAGATTTTTTTATATATAATCTTGATTGGTAGCGAAACCTTAATCTGAAACCAATTCGGTTTTATTGGGTTACGATTAATTATAAAAAATCTATTATATATATTTTTTTTCATAGATGCGATTAGTAGTCAAACCTTAATACAAATGTAACCAACAAAATTAAAATTATTACCTTTGTATGAAAGTTTTGGTTACAAAGTGCAATGAAAATTTATCTTGTTACCCACAAAACTAAAATGGTTACCTTTGTATAAATGTTTAATTACTAACTTGCTAAAATTGTTTGACTACAAATCGGTGTCCCAATTAAAAAATTGTTCTGTATGCATCAAAAGGCAACCCTCTCCTTTACAACAATGCCATCGAGTCTTATCTGATGCCAACACCTCAAGAAGGCTTCCCACAAAAGATGTCACCCTCCCGAAATCCATCACCTTGATGGCACCATAAACCCCAAACTCGTTCCGTCCCCATCCCACCAAACCACGACCAAATCTCGTCTTCTTTGCCGGCGGCAACCTTCGTATAATGGTAGTTGTGACTGTCATGAATGAGGAGATCGGCATCCATGGCGGCTACATCTTCAAGATCTACAGATCTACAGATCTACATATTTTTCAAGGTGTTGAAGCGGCGGCGACAGCGAAGGAGGAAGAAGAAGAAGAAGAAGACTTCTACAAGATCGTGACGATGAAGGAGACAATGAAAAGACTAGGCGGCGAAGGAGGAGGACCGCATAAAGTGGAATAGTTTTCTCTTTGAATCAAGATGTTTTTATTTTTGTTGGTTTGGGTTCTGTGACGTGTATTGCACTACTATTGATATTATTACATATTATTACACTATTACTGTAATTATTTAATTGGTACACTATTCTTGTAATATCTTTTTATTTGTTGTATATTTATGTAAAGTACCCATATATTTATAGGCTGGCCACCCAAAATACTACTCCTATATAACAAGAATTTATACATGTTAAGGTGGTTTAGCCTCCATTTTTTCAAAAGTAGTCTACCTATATATATATATATATATATATATATATATATATATATATATATATATATATATTTCTATTTTATTAAGGGGAGGAAGAAAATGCCCGAATAAGTTTGGTTCTGTTATAATTTTGCCCTCTTTAAATTTTCATTTTATTCTAAAATTTGATAAAACTCTTATTATATCTTTACACTAATTGCACATACAACGCAGGTGTCAGTAAGACTAATAAAAATCACCAAGACAGAGGATTATATAAATGCATGACATCGTGACTATAGCTGATATTTGATATTTTCACATGAATCTCTCTCATATTTATGTGGGACCCACACATTATTTATGTGAGAGAGATATTATTTCCTAATCATGCTCATTTTGCTTTTGGTATCTGAAAAAAGAAAGCCAAATTCCAAGGCTTTGGGCCGAACACTTAAATAATTGGGGTTGTAGTTTAGATTATTTCCTATATTATTATTATTATTATTTCTCTCTCTTGTCGCCACTTCTCTATATAGAGTATTAGTTCCCTACACTCCTCTCACTTCATTGGAATCATTTTATTTTATTTTATGTGCTTTTAGTAACAAAAAATATATAGGAAGGAGAGGAAATCGATCACTAATCCACTAAATATAGTATAGGAATAGGACCAAATTAAAATTGATGGATCAATAATTTTCTAAATTAATCACATGCAATATGATCATAGATCCATGTGGCCAACCCTAACTCCTAATTAATTATATACTAATGTCACAACAACTAATTAAACCTAGCTAATGGTTGTTATCATTACCTATTAGCTATTAGCTACGGTGTATATATATATATATATATATATATATAGGGATTCCATCCATAAATGAACCTATTTGTTGAGGAAGAACCCCTTTTAGCCCATTGCTATTCTCAGACACATGGCGACATTTTAGTTTTTTTTATAATGCATTACGTTTTGTGGCGGTAAAAAAAGAGGTTCTTTCGGCAATGACCGATTCTTTGTGGATGAAACTATATATATATATATATATCCATCTTTGACCTACTTAATTCTTTTCCCCATTTTTTCTTTAGGTTGACTATATTTAATAGCACCCACTCTCAGTCATATACCGAATAAGACCCCACGAAAATATTAACAAGTTGAGACATAACTTTATGTAGATTTTTTTATATTACGGTTGAATTGAAATAATAAAATATATATAAAAAAAGAGTATCGATTCATTTTATTTTACTCTATTCTTCATAGAATAGAAACATTTCATACCCTCCATTAAATAATAAAATTTATAACTTTGATAGGATTGAAAATGATTCATTTTATTATAATAAAATAGCTAAATATATTATTTTTCATTTCGTATGAAAGTCATTTTATTTTGGATTAAGTCACTTGAAGTATCACCCTTTTTGTTACACAAGTGACCTTAATCATATCTAAAAAAACTTATAACAACAACCTTATTATAATTAAGTTGCGATCGGTTCTTGCCTAATTCAGCTAATAAAGGATCCCTATGAATAGTGTTTAAACTAATCTTATTTACTTGGAAGATGGTGGTGAACTGGTGATTTGCGGCCATGTGCTTTGTTTTATAGATTCAATCACCAATAAAATGTAACACTATTTAATTTAAGACCTAAAGTCATTACCCAGAGGGTATCATTTTAAGATGATAGCTAAATAGTTAAACAATAAGTTTTTTTGGGAGACAGTTTTTTGGATCGGAAAGTTGGACCGGTTCATGTTTTTTTTATTACTTTTTTTATATCTCTAAAAAATATATAATATTTATTCCAACTGAATTTTTTACAAAATACATTGTTTTAGGTGTAATTTAAATACATATACAAAACATGATTGTACATTTTTTGGGAGATACAAAAAAAAAATCAAAAATTGGACTGGTCCAAAAAAAATGTCTGTGTAGAACTACTCATAGTTAAAAATACCTCGTCTACAGTCTAGTATTGTTCCACTAATAATTGTTCGTGCCTGAAGATACGGCGTAACGAAGAATTAGATTAAAATTCAAAAAATACTATATTACCTAAAGACTCTTTGCAACCTAAAATAACTTACAATCAGACATAATAATGATCATAATTCACCACACCACCATAATAATTAATTTTCTTTAAAAATAGATATCCAGAAAAATCTAAACCTGTCTACAAAACTTACAATCATCAATAACAATTATCATAATTCATCACACCACCACAATAATAATAATTATTATTGTTATTGTTATTATTGTTATTGTTGTTGTTGTTATAATTATTATTACTATTATTATTATTATTTTGAATTAAAATTAGAATGAATATGAACCGTACTTGTGTTTTTCTACCCAAATCAATTATAATGAATCTGAGCTGTTTTTATACTTTTCCGACCAAATTCAAAATAAGTTCTATTTTATTATATAGTACCTCCATGATTCTCTCTCCTCCTCTCTCATGCTTAGGGAGATTTTGCAGTTAGAAGTTAAGTTGGTTCCCCTGAATATTAGGGATTCCACAATATTAATTTTTCATTGAAAATAGTAGTATTTGATTTGATAAAGCCTAAAGCCTAAAGGTGACCAATTATTATGAAGCAAAGCATGTGGTGTGTCAAAGCTGAATCTACCATACGTCCACAATCAAGTGGTACATATAAAAAGTTGATTAATGGGACTCGCTCAAATTCAACAACTCTATCTATCACATGATTTTTATACAAAATTATGATATTTAATTTTACATTGTTCTTTCTTAATTTCTTTATTTTTTGTATGGAAAAGCCTCAACAACCCCATGAGTTTTTTCATTAAATGTTTGGCCAAATATCTAATTAATCAACTCCAAACAAGAGGAATCAAAGTAACTACTTAAAAAATCATTTCACCTACCACAACTTCAAACTATGGCACACTCAGCAGCATGTGTGTTAGTTTTGATACCCCTTCGGCCCTTTGGTGTGGAGAGAGAATGGGGCCTTAAAATATGGTGAGAGTGAGGGGGTTTGTGTATGTAATCAAATATCAGCATTATTATAGGGATGTGTTCATAAGAAGGGAATATATGGTAGTAAAACCAATGTTATTATTTTTACGAAATTAGTGATAATATTAGTTAGTGATATATTATATGAAAAGTGTCGTTATAAACGTATATCGACGGAGAAAATTGTCAATATATGATCTATAACGACACTTTTAATGTGAAAATATTATTTTCTACTGTGAAAATATTAGGTTTCCCTTGTGATTTTTGGTTGGGAAGGGATTCTAAGGGGGTATTTGATAAAAATTGGATGAATTTGAATTTGAATCTGAACGAAAGAAGTTGTTTGATAATTAACAGAAACATTTGAATAACAAATTCCTTTAAAAAAAATTCAAAATTGTTATAAATGTATTTAATATTATTTAATATAATAGTTAATATTGTAAAAAAAAAAACTTCATTCAACTTTCATTCGGCCAAAAAAATGGCACTAAACCATTCAACCATTCTAAACAAATACTCGAATTCTAAAAAGATGTGAATGTTAAATGGAATTAATCCAATTCGAGATAATTTTTATTTTAAAACAAACACAATTAATAATTGGCTAATTCAATCATTTAATTCTAAACATAATTTTTATTTTAAAACAAACACAATTAATAATTGGCTAATTCAATCATTTAATTCTAAACAAATAACCCCATGTATCATCTTAGTACTCACTAGGTCAAAGCTAGATTCAGCCAATGTGACTCTCTCCCTCTAGTACATCTCATCAACGATGAAATTTGTCAAGGATGTACTATTCCATGTTCTTTAATCTTTTACCTCTTGATCTTCAAATGTGCAATATTATTATTGGTCTGCTACTCCACGAATCAAATCTCTTTGTCGCACACGCATTGAATATATATAAGATAAAATAGAAATCTTATTAAATTTGGAGAACAATATTAAGAAATATATAAAAATTAATTTAAGGAGAATAAATGTACCTAGGGTAAAAGATACCTCACATTAATTGTTTTTCATAATAACTCTATTTTGAACAGTTACAAAATATTATTTCGTATACATAATTAATTGATAATTTATTTATTTTTTAATTTAATTTATATAAAAGGGACACACTGAAATTTTTTTACCCTAAGCCTTGGAAAACCTAGACCGGCTCTGACTATAGTTAAAGTCCTACTTGAATTTGTGTTGATGGTTGAAGGAATTAAACTTGGGATACTCTTATTGGCAAAAAAATTTAGTTTGTCAGGAATTGCTATGAATGCTTCAATAATAGTAGTAATTAATTAATTATAAATGACATATGAAGTAGCGTTACTGTTTTCATAATACACCTTATTACATGAAACAAATTTCTGCTTACCCTGGAGAGAGTTACTAGGTGGGATCCCAATTGCATTTCTCCGAGTCAAGCAAGTTTTAAAGATATATATATATATATATATATATATATATATATATATTTTTAAGGATCCTTAAAAGTTGAGATATATAATCTATTTTTTTTTTATTTTTTAAAACTAATCAAAATATATCTCATCCATGCATGTTTTATTTAGAGTGGAAGCTTTTATATTAAAAAATTCCATTAATTTTATTTTTTTTAGTTGTTTCAAAAAAAAAAAAAAAAAAATGGTCCGTATTTTATAGAGCCCGGGATCAGGTTCTAATCAACTCATATACATACACATATATATATATATATCTTTTAATTATAAAATTAAAAGTTGATGTTAGTGAATCATTTTAGTTTAAAGATTAATCAATAAAATAACCTACTAAATATTCATATTTTCTACACTTCTTTTACAAGTTTGCTCACATCATGAATTCAAAATATGCTTGTAATACCCAAAAAAAAAAAAAAAAAAAAGAAGAAGAAAAGGAGATGCCATGAATAAAGTTTTGGTCTGAATTAAAGAAATTGGTAAAAGTATTTTTAAGATTTTACAGTCCACAAGTACAACTAAAGATTATTCCGAATTGCAAAAGAGTAGAGAAATTGAGTTGAGTTGAGTTGATAGACAAGTCCTTTTATGGTTCATGAGGGTTCATATTTGTTAATTTGGACACAAGTAAATGGGTCATTTCGCCCAGGACTAATAGTACGCCCAAATTAAAAAGAGGCACAGAAAAGCTGAATGTCAGCTTGGCGTGCATAACATAGCAAATTGGGTGTCTCAAAAATATTTAATGAATGCAACTATTTCCAATCAGAATGTAGTACTCCACTGAGCAATTTTTTAAATATTTTTACTTTTTCAGGAAAATCCAACAGAAATAAAAGAGAAAAAAGGAAAAACAAATAATTTCTACTGGGTTTTTAGTTTTTACTCTTCTTTTGGTGAGATGCAGGATTAAGAGGAAACTGTGATAAGAAAGAGGGGTAGTGCTGATTCTTTCGGAGCTGGTAAGTAGCAAGACCTTGGCTTTTTTGTGTTTTGAAAACATTGATTCACTAGAGAATAGTGAAAACAACTTGTCTTATAATGGGTGTTTCTTGGTGGGCAGTGCCTTTATGCATGCTTTGTTGGTTTCTGTGCTTAATGTATGCTAGTCGATTTGGTACAATAGACTTTAAAGAAGAACATTTTGCATGTGTTGCTACTGTTTATGTACTTGTGTGTTTGATTCTTCAAAATGTTTTTGATTAATCTGTCCCTTCTCTCTATTTGTACAGTATTGATGTATTTATTTGATTTTGAAGTGGGATTCTTATGTTTCTAACCATAGTTCACGTAAACAGTAAATCTTGGGTTTTGATGGGGTTTACATGAAGAGTGGCTTTTGGGTTTTGTCTATTGATTGCAAGTTGATCATATTTTGATGTGGGTTTGCAGATTTATTCTGGATACTCGACATATGATGATCATGGTTCTCAATTGTATAATATATTTCTGTGATCTCTCCGAAATGATTCTTTTGGGTTCCTCAGATTTTGTTAGTAGCGCGATGTTTGATTGTCTAATATTATAAAGAGCTATGACTTCATTTTGTGATCTTCTCATTTATTATTTTCTCTAAGCAACAAAAATAAAGATAAAATATAAAGATAGATGCTTGTTGTCTACCGTTTTGGTGGTTTCTTCAACTGATACCGAGATGCTGTTTTCCGTTGCAGGTTTTTGAGTTTATATGCTAAAATAAGTAGATATACATTTGATTTGTATATGGGGTTTGGAATTTGAAGCTTTAAAGAGCATTGGGGGTTTATGTGGTATGAATCTTTAAGCTTTTATCATATAAAGAAGACTAAGAAACATAAAAAAGGCAGACTAAGAGAGAGAAAGAATGATAAAGAAATAGATGGAGGTGGTGGGTGGAGTCAGATTTGTGCTTGTGGGTGTCTCTGGTTTTGAGAATAGTTTAGCGTTGAGAGTCTGTTGGCTATGTCTCCTGGGCTGACTGGGTGCACCCGGGGTCCGTGGGCTTTGCCGCCGTTCAAGGAAACAAGCTCTTCTCTTCCTCTCTTCCCATTCAAGTGAGCTCTCTTTTATAAAGAATTGCACAAACCTCATTTCTCTCTCTCACCCTCTCTCCTCTCTCTAGACTTCTCCTGCCTCGATTGCTGTCAAGATTCGGTCATACTAGAAGCATATATCCTTTCCCTTCTTTGAGATCTTATTTTCTTCCCCTAAGGTCAAGAACTTGGTTACATATCAGAAATTTGGTCCCCACATTTGGGGTAGTTTTGATTCCTTTTTGGTTGGTGTTATGTTTGAGCATTGGGGATGTTTGGTAATTAGTCTTGTGTAATCGTTTGAGCATTGGGGAATACCGGAGGAATATTTTTTGGTGGTATCAGAGCAGAAGCAGATCTTTTAGCTGTCAGGATGAAGTTCATGAAACTTGGATCCAAACCTGATTCCTTTCAGACTGATGGGAACAATGTCAGGTATGATCTTTTCAAGGGCTTGAATACTTTTGCTTCCTTCTCAACTTGGTGATTCATACAAGTTTGCTTAGTGGAATCCTGTTACTAATGTTTTATTTCCTTGATCAATAGTTGATAGTGCGTTTGAGCCAATTTTTGCAAGTTTTACATCTGTTTGTAGCATGCCTTTGCAGTTAATGATTAATATAGGGTCTTTATGGGAAGTTTGAATTTGAATGCTTCTGCATTATTTTATATCAAACTTTAAGTAACAGAAACAAAATTTCAACGTCTTCTTTCGGCCTCCACTTCTGGCTACTAATTTTGTCATGGATTGGTTATAAGGACTGACTGGACACCAAGTACGGTTGCTTGCTCAGATCATATATAATATGCTCAAGCTGTCCATTATCCTGCCCAAAACATTGTCATTTTTCATTTGTTTGTATTGATAGGCTGTTCTTTGTTTCTTTTTAGCAAGTGCGGTAAGATAATTAAAAGTACGGATTGAAGTTCTAGAAAACATCTTAGTAATGTTTATGTAAGGAAATAGTATTTTGCTCTCGGTGTACTTAAAACTTCAAATTAATTTTAAGAATTTCAGCCTAAAATCAATGTTGTACAACTCTTTATGCGACTACTTTGGGAAAAGGACAACAACCTAATGTTGGTCCTGTCCCTATGGACCTAAGTCTTTGCATTTTCTGATTGATGCTTTTGTTACAAAATGATCCTGCATTCTTACATCTATAGCCCTAGATACATCGATTCTTTGACTTATACAGGAAAAGTCTTGCACATGATCTCAGTTGTATTGATTTTATGCTAACATTATATTCCATTTCATCCTACACAGAAGATTGATATTAAGTTGACTATTGTTTAATATTTAAGATCGGAAGACAAATTTGAAGTTTGAATAAGCCATATTAACAAATTCATTAGCTATAACCACCACAGTTTGTTTGAAGAGTAACTGACTGCAAGACACTAAAATAATTTCCACGTGCAGATATGTAGCAACTGATCTGGCCTCTGACATTGTAATTAGTGTAGGGGATGTGAAGTTTTATCTACACAAGGTAAGGTGTTCAATAAGTCTGTTACCATTTTTTGCATTGTGATTAAAAGATTCTTTTCGGCAGTTTCTTCCATGTTAGACTTGGTGACACCTATGACCTATACAGTTATACTCATTCAGCCTGATAATCTTTTAAGTTGAACTGTTGCTTCAGTATCTATGAAGTAATTATTGAGTAATATATCTTCCAGAATTTGATATGGTATCTTGAGTTACTTACAACTCGGTGCAAAAGCAGGGAGACAACAATATAGGATAACCTGCTCAGCATGAACCAACCCTCGATTTTGAAAGTGCTAATGATTCAAGTGTAAAACTTAGCATGGTTCACTCTGATTAGTGCTTAAAATATATTTAGATATATTAAACAGGTAAACATTAACTTACTAAGAAATTATAGATTATTAATTTTAATTGCTTGAGAAAAATGTTCCTTCTTACATAATATGATACCCTTATGCAATACTTGCCTTGAAATAACAAATGTTGATGTCTACCAATTACAATGCCTAATAATAAACAATTAGGGCGAATGAAGCATGCATCCTCTAACTTGTCTAAAACAACATGTATTATTTCATTTCATGCATTGATGAATGCTAGTTTCAAGTAAACCATTAATGAGATGGGAAGGAAAGTCAAACTGTATTGGTCCCTAGGTAAAATTCAAGTTGCAATCTCAAACAAAGATGGACTTACATACTAGCTGATTTTCTATATTTGTTCTCATGATGAGCATAGTCTTCAGTGCTGAACTGCTGATGGACTGAAATATTGGTTTTACAGTTTCCTCTTTTGTCTAAGAGTGCCTGCTTGCAAAAGTTGGTTGCGAATTCAAATGAAGGGAATGGCGATGAAGTTGATATTCACGACATTCCAGGAGGCGCTACTGCCTTTGAAATATGCACAAAGTTCTGTTATGGCATGACTGTCACTCTTAATGCTTATAACGTCGTTGCAGCACGCAGTGCTGCTGAGTATCTAGAGATGCACAAGACAATTGAAAAAGGGAACCTCATCTACAAGATTGATGTTTTCCTCAACTCCAGCATTTTTCGAAGCTGGAAAGATTCTATCATAGTTCTTCAGACTACAAATTCTCTATTACCTTTGTCTGAGGAACTGAAGTTGGTCAGCCACTGCATTGATTCTATAGCTTCGAAGGCCTCTGTGGATGTTTCCAAGGTTGATTGGTCCTATACCTATAACCGGAAAAAGCTTCCAGAGGAAACTAGGAACGATACTAACTGGAATGGTGTTAGAAGTCAGTTGGTGCCCAAGGATTGGTGGGTTGAGGACTTGTGTGAGCTTGGAATGGATTTATATAAACGGGTTTTAGTTAATATAAAAAATAAAGGAATAATTTCTAATGAAGTGATTGGAGAAGCATTGAAAGCTTATGCTCAGAGAAGGTTACCAGGATTTAGTAAGGGCATAATTCAGGGTGGAGACATCTTAAAGACTTGTTCAATACTGGAGATGTTCATGCGACTGTTACCTGCTGACAGAAGCACTGTGTCGTGTAGTTTCTTGCTCAAGCTGTTAAAAGTAGCTATTTGGGTGGATTGTGGTGAAATGGTTAAGGATGAACTAATACGAAGAATTGGTCTGCAACTGGAGGAGGCTTCTGTAAATGATCTCCTGATAAGGGATCGAAGTGGGGAAACAACCATATATGATGTTAATGTCATCCGAAAAATAGTACATGAGTTTAAGGTGCAAGACCAGAATGTTGGAGCTGAAGAAGTAGAAGA
>CM035165.1:106081389-106234577 GCA_020205615.1 Panax quinquefolius
CACAATGACACCTTACATAAAGGTATAGTAGTCAAAAACTGCTTTTAGAAATTAGAATCTTTGGGAAGTACTCAAGGAAACCTTCGTACATGGGAGGCCATGCTTTTAGGTTATGGTAGATATCATATGGCCACGTAATTATCCTTCGTCAATCTAATAGACCCCAAAGAAAAACGAGAAGATTACTATCATATTCTTCCCAATGGTGAGTCTTTTTTTCGACATATCATTATCTCCACTGCCTCTAATTGGGTATTATACTCCAAACAAACACCAAGATTATATAGGTAGTGCTTGTAAATATACTCAAGAAGTGGATGTGCACAACCTTGTCTTTATGATAACACGAAGTCAGTATGTCATTAGACATCTTGTATGATAGTGACAAAACACCCTTCCAAGTTAAATTCACCTCACCTCAACATCTATAGACCACCACTCTATTCCTCGCTATCCCCCCTTCGACCCAAATACCCTACACTTTTATTACCCGAAAAGGAATTGTGAAACAAAAGGGTGAGCACAACTATTTCAAGAAGAATATTATGACTAAAGATAAATAAATTATCAATAGTCTTCATCAAGAATAAATCGTAGATTTAGAACATATGGTAGATGATAAAACTTTTTCAACCATAGTTGCAATGAATGAGCAATCCATTAGAAGAGTCAAATAGACTATAAAGTCTATTGTCTTCCATGTTAAAAATCCACCAACCATGTTTTATCCTCGTAACATCAATCAATAATTCCTCGCCCACAATCACGCAGTATAACTCATAATCGTAATTGTAGTTCTAAATTCTTTTCTCATCCAAGACAAAGATAATTTTCATCACTTGTCTTTACTCAAACATCAAAGATCATGGTTATACCAAATCACGCCTCGCTCATAATCATATTAATAAATTCATCTGCTGCACTACGGGCCAAAGATATTCATCAACAGCTCATCTTTACACTAAAGCTAAAGATATTCAACAACGCAATCATCTTCAGCATTACAAGCCAAAGATATTCATCAATAATTCATCTTTTGCACTACAAATTAAAGATATTCAACAACAGGTCATCTTTGCATTACGAAGCAAAAGATATTCATCAATAATTCATCTTTGCACTATGTGCTAAAGATATTCAACAATGTGTCAGTCATCTTTGCAGACACAAAAAGATATTCATCAATAATTCATCTTTGCACTACATGCTAAAGATATTCAACAACAGTCATCTTTCAGACACGAGCAAAAAGATATTCATCAATAATTCATCTTTGCACTACCAAATTTAAAGATATTCAACAACAGGTCATCTTTGCATTACGAGCAAAAGATATTCATCAATAATTCATCTTTGCACTACCGGCTAAGATATTCATCAACAAGTCATCTTTGCACAACGAGCCAAAGATATTCATATATCAAAGAAATACATAATCATTTCAGAAGTTATATAACAATAATTATAACCATGTTGATCAATTCACCTTTGACTTAAGCTAAAAATATTCAATTATAAATTCAATGGTCATGATCATACCAACCAACAATTCAACTTTTGACCATCGCCAAAGATATTCATCGGTTTGGTCATGTTCATTTAAACACTGCTCATCTTTCGCACCACAGACAAAGATATTCTTCAGAAATCATTCATCTTTGCACTCTGTGCCAAAGATATTCAATAATACCATCATTTAAGAGGTGATGATGATGAAAATATTTTTAAAGAACGAATCCATTGAAACAAAATGACAAGGATTAAGGATTAAGGATTCGTACTTTGTTTTATCCACGTCCAAAAAATAACTCAAAATAATCACAAGTGGTGTAAAATTCAAGAATGATCAAAACATGGATACAATCAAAGCTAGTATCCGAATAGATATTTTGAGACTAAAAGAAGAAATTTTATTTTTCGATGAATAGGCCAGACACGTGAATAGTAACTCCTAATACCAAAAGATAGAATTCCACAAAAAACATTTTCACGCTTCACGAATAGTACTCGTGAATAAGAACTCTCGTGAATAAGAACTCATGAATAGTAAATCGTGAATAAGTAACTCATGAATAGTAACCCCGAGACATGAAAAAGTTCCAAATTTGATAAAAAGTTCCAACCAATATTTCAAAGATAATGATATTGAAGAAATAATATCATTCGAGAAGAAAATAACATCCCTTACCTCGAAAGACAAGATTTAGTTGAAACAGGATATAAGGTTGAAGGAACTTTTGCACCGCCTAACAATACTCAAAGTATACTCAAAATACTCACAAGAAATATTTCGATAATATATAGAGAGAAAGAGAAAACTTATTTCAGGTGTGATTTTCAATTCTAACTTAGCCTCTATTTATAGGAAAATGTTAAGACTTCAAGTGCATTTAAACTCGCAACCCGATGGCTTTACTCGCTACTATTCCCACCCACCACATTTGAAAATTCAATTGAGCACATTTTCACCAACCAAAAGTGGGGCCCACCAATTCTAGAATTTTCCACCAAAATCATTTATAACCTAATTTCAATCACCACCTCTTAAAATTCATAACAAATTATACGCTCATTTTTAACGGTTCAAAATTTGTGGACATATACTCAACTTATATATGTATAACATATCCAAAAATTACAACGATCCAACGGTCGATTAAAAATTATAACTCACATAATAAAGCTGTAAGAACATCGATTTGATCTTTTAATACCTCCAATCCGGACAAAATATCGATAAAATACCTCAACATTAATTCCTTCATTTATAACCACATAAATAAATCCATCATTTATATCCACATCAAATAAATATTTCATTGTCATATAAATCAATAATTAATTATTCATAAATAATATTATAGAATCACAATAATGACAACCGTGCAGGTTCCAGAAAGGGGCTTTCAATAAGAATTTCTCTCATCTGGCGCCAAGCAATTAGGTGACCAAACCTCTCATCGATGTAACTTTCTAGACATTGCCAATAATGTTATCTAATAATATTATTCAAATAATATGAATTATTGATCCGATAATGGAGATATCATGCAGTTGACAATTATTGAACAACAATAATATAAAATATCAACGCATCAATTATTGAATCAATAAAATAAAATATTGAACAAAGAATTATCGTAACAATTATTGAAAAGGCCTTCACGTAAGAATCAATAATTCAAAATATACGTGTAATACCGCGTGCCATCGCAAGCAACAACGCATATTACTTTATTTTACCAACCGTATTCCAACGGTGTTAATTCAGAACGATTACATCGTTATTTATAAAACTTAATTTTGTCGTTTTCTTCATCCGACAGCTTATTCGTTATGGGGCCCACAAATAGTCGCTTGTCGCATTTAATATTCCTACGTAAAGAATATTCCACCACCAAACGAATATTCCCTAACAACAATAAATATTTTATAACCACTCATCATGTATTTTGAAAAATTTGCACATTTAACCCATAACTTTATACTTTTATCAATTTAACTATTTACTAAATAAAAAATTGAATAATTTTATTTCATAAAATTCGGTCTTACAATCTCCTCCTTATGAAATTTTCGTCCCTCGAAATTTACGTGACTGGTATTTCAAAGAGTTGAGAATACCTTGTTTTCATTTCGATTCTATCTCCCCGTCATCATGATTTCTCCATTGCTCATCTCCCCGTATTTCGGATATCATTCTAGAATATGACTTCAAAACAAGGGTTAATTTAACAAATTAACATATCACATAATATCCCGATATTACGATCGACCAACAAATAAGCTTAGGTAGACACACTAACGAAGGATTTACTCATCTCTCCCTCCTAGTTCTATTCCCCGATCTCCGCCAGAGATCATATCCCTAAGCTCGATACCAAATGTAACTCGACACCAACTTGTGTCAAGACTCACATTGATACTCTATCGGGTTGCCATCGCAGAAAACAAGCGCCCCCACGGAGAGTCCGGCTTCGGCAGCATCCCCCATCAACAGAAGTCACCAATGAGAGGCTCTGGGGCTCTTTACTTATAGCTCGATACCAAATGTAACGACCCCAAAATAGGTCCATTCCATCCAACCCATTCTCGAAGTCGCCAAATATATGGTACGGAAAATAACTACAACTTTATTACAAACAATTGTCGTGCAAAAAATACAACAACACATATGTCGTAAGTTTGGATGCAATTATATACCAATCAGATCACGTCACAATGACACCTTACATAAAGGTATAGTCAAAAAACTGCTTTTAGAAATTAGAATCTTTGGGAAGTGCTCAAGGAAACCTTTCGCATATGGGAGGCCATGCTTTTAGGTTATGGTAGATATCATATGGCCACGTAATTATCTCTTGGTCAATCTAATAAACCCTAAAGAAAAACGAGAAGATTACTATCATATTCTTCCCAATGGTGAGTCTTTTTCGACATATCATTATCTCCACTGCCTCTAATTGGGTATTATACTCCAAACAAACACCAAGATTATATAGTAGTGCTTGTAAATATACTCAAAGAAGTGGATGCACAACCATGTTTTTATGATAACACGAAGTTTTATGTCATTAGACATCTTGTATGATAAAGTGACAAAACACCCTTCCAAGTTAAATTCACCTCACCCTCAACATCTATGTAATTCACCACTCTATTCCTCGCTATCCCCGCCGACCCAGCCTACACTTTTATTACCCGAAAGGAATTCAGAAACAAAAGGGTGAGCACAACTAGCTTCAAGAAAGAATATTATGACTAAAGATAAATAAATTATCAATAGTCTTCATCAAGAATAAATCGAGATTTAGAACATATGGTAGATGATAAAACTTTTCAACCATAGTCATATGTTGAATGAGCAATCCATTAGAAGAGTCAAATAGACTATAAAGTCTATTGTCTTCTCCATGTTAAAAATCCACCAACCATGTTTTATCCTCAGTAACATCAATCAATAATTTCGCCCACAATCACATGTATAACTCATAATCGTAATTGTAGTTCTAAATTCCTTTTCTCATCCAAGACAAAGATAATTTTCATCACTTGTCTTTTACTCGAAACATCAAAGATCATGGTTATACCAAATCACAGCCTCTGCTCATAATCATACTAATAAATTCATCTTTGCACCACTCGCCAAAGATATTCATCAACAGTTCATCTTTACACTACAAAGCAAAAGATATTCAACAACGGGTCATCTTGCATTACAAGCCAAAGATATTCATCAATAATTCATCTTTGCACTACAAAGCAAAGATATTCAACAACAGTCATCTTTGCATTACGAGCAAAAAGATATTCATCAATAATTCATCTTTGCACCACAAAGCAAAGATATTCAACAACAAGTCATCTTTGCATTACGAGCAAAAGATATTCATCAATAATTCATCTTTGCACTACATGCTAAAGATATTCAACAACAGTCATCTCTTTGCATTACGAGCAAAAGATATTCATCAATAATTCATCTTTGCACCACCAAATTTAAAGATATTCAACAATGTGTCATCTTTGCATTACGAGCAAAAGATATTCATCAATAATTCATCTTTTGCACTAATGGCTAAGATATTCATCAACAAGTCATCTTTGCACAACGAGCCAAAGATATTCATATATCAAAGAAATACATAATCATTTCGGAAGTTATATAACAATAATTATAAACCATGTTGATCAATTCACCTTCAGACTTAAGCTAAAAATATTCAATTATAAATTCAATGGTCATGATCATACCTACCAACAATTCAACTTTTGCACCATCGGCCAAAGATATTCATCATTGGTCATGTTCATTTAAACACTGCTCATCTTTGCAGACTACAGAGACAAAGATATTCTTCAGAAATCATTCATCTTTGCACTCACAGCCAAAGATATTCAATAATACCATCATTTAAGATCGATGATGATGAAAAATATTTTTAAAGAACGAATCCGGTGAAACAAAATGACAAGGATTAAGGATTAAGGATTCGTACTTTGTTTTATCCACGCCCAAAAATAACTCAAAAATAATCACAGTGGTGTAAAATTCAAGAATGATCAAAACATGGATACAATCAAAATTTAGTATCCGTAATAGATATTTTAGACTAAAAGAAGAAATTTTATTTTTCGATGAATAGTGCCAGATACGTGAATAGCCAGATACGTGAATAGTAAACTCAAACACCAAAAGATAGAATTCCACAAAAAAACATTTTCACGCTTCATTAATAAGTACTCGTGAATAAGAACTCGTGAATAGTAACTCATGAATAGTAACTCGTGAATAAGAACTCATGAATAGTAACCCGATACATGAAAAAGTTCCAAATTTGATAAAAGTTCCAACCAATATTTCAAAGATAATGATATCAAGAAATAATATCATTCGAGAAGAAAATAACATCCTTACCTCGAAAGACAAGATTTTTAGTTGAAACAATAGGATATAGTGTCAAGGGAACTTGCACCGCCTAACAATACTCAAAGTATACTCAAAATACTCACAAGAATACGCTCGATAATATATAGAGAGAAAGAGAGAAAACTTATTTCGGTGTGATTTTCAATTCTAACTTAGCCTCTATTTATAGGAAAATGTTAAGACGTCAAGCAGACTTAACTCGCAACCTCGATGGCTTTTACTCGCTACTATTCCCACCCACCACATTTGAAAATTCAATTGAGCACATTTCTCACCAACCAAAAGTGGGGCCCACCAATTCTAGAATTTTCCACCAAAATCATTTATAACCTAATTTCTCAATCACCACCTCTTAAAATTCATAACAAATTATACGCTCATTTTTAACGGCTCAAAATTTGTGGACATATACTCAACTTATATATGTATAACATATCCAAAAATTACAACGATCCAACTACGATTAAAAATTATAACTCACATAATAAAGTCAGTAAGAATAATCGATTGATCTTTTAATACCTCCAATCCGACAAAATATCGATAAAATACCTCAACATTAATTCCTTCATTTATAACCACATAAATAAATCCATCATTTATATCCACATCAAATAAATATTTCATTGTCATATAAATCAATAATTAATTATTCATAAATAATATTATAGAATCACAATAATGACAACCAGCAAAGCTCCTCAGTGAAAGAGGGACTTTCCAATAAGAATTTCTCCTTATCAAGCGCAATTAGGTGACCAAACCTCTCCTCGATGTAACTTTAGACATTGCCAATAATGTTATCTAATAATATTATTCAAATAATATGAATTATTGATCCGATAATGGAGATATCGTGCAAGGACAATTATTGAACAACAATAATATAAAATATCAACGCATCAATTATTAAATCAATAAAATAAAATATTGAATAAGAATTATCGTAATAATTATTGAGTAGAAAGGCTTCTTACGTAAGAATCAATAATTGAAAAAATACCGTGTAATACCGTGCTATCATCGCAACAACGCTGTATTACATTTTATTTTACCAACCGGGTATTCCAACAAGTGTTAATCTGTAACGATTACATCGTTATTTATAAAAACTTAATTTTGTCATTTTCTTCACGTGAAACGCTTATTCGGTTATGGGGCCCAATAAATAGTCTGCGCCGTCGCATTTAATATTTCCCGACGTAAAGAATATTCCCACGACCAAACTAAATATTCCCAAACAACAATAAATATTTTATAACCACTTCATGTATTTTGAAAAATTTGCACATTTAACCCATAACTTTATACTTTTATCAATTTAACTATTTACTAAATAGAAAAATTGAATAATTTTATTTCATAAAATTCGGGGTCTTACAAGAGTTGGTTGACCAGTATGATCCCGGATGAGAATATTATTCGAATCTGGCGATGATTTACATTGATTGCACAGTTGGAGATCCAAATCATGATATGGGATACGATAATGACGATGAAGATGCAGAGGTGGAAGAAGAAGAAGAGTTTTTGCCGCCTAATATTTCTCAAACAAAGGGCCGCAAAAAACAATCTAGATTCAAGAGTGTAATCGGAGAAAATCATTCCTTCTAAGACTCATCAAAATGTGCAATTTGTGGCTTTGAAACCCAGCCACGATAAGCGAAATCACTATCGAAAGTGCTAGGGCTTCCCGAGCCAAAAAATAGGGCTTCGGTTGTATTAATCATTCTATGTTTTTTTATTTTATGAAAATGAAGATGTAATATGTACTATTTGTGGACGCCCCAAAATAGGTATACATCACCCATTCCGAGTTGTCAATACATGGTACGTAAACAACTACAACTTTATTATTACAACAAGAAAGCTGTGAGTTTAAATACAAATATTATCTTCTGTATAATATTTATACTCAAATAAATCCTCATCACATTTATTGATACATTATTTTACAAAATGGTGAGGACTACTAAACAATCCTTTCTAAAACCTTCATTCCATACCCCCACTGCATCGCTTATATTCTCGCCTCCCGAGAAGAATGGAACAAAAGGAAAAGGGTGAGCTCAACTAGCTCAAGAAGAATATTATGACTAAGATAATATACAACAAATTATCGTTAGTCTTCAACAGGAAAATTTAATGAATACAATAGACAACAAGTTTCAGATCAATATTCGCAATGAAATAATAATTCATAGAAGAGTTACGAGAGAATGAAATCTACTATAATCTATGAATTTAACAAATCCATCATCAATATTTTATCCCTCGTAACATCAATCAATATTCATCTCAAATCAAACATTCATCTTTGCACTCATGTGCCAAAGATATTCATCACCTATCATGTTCATTTAAACACTGCTCATCTTTTGCACTACAAAAGCCAAAGATATTAATCGGTCGGTCATGTTCATCTCAACACTGCTCATCTTTGCTAAAGCCAAAGATATTCTTCGAAATCATTCATCTTTGCACTACAGCCAAAGATATTCTTCAGAAATCATTCATCTTGTGACTACAGCCAAAGATATTCAATAATATCATCATTTAAGACCGAGGATGATGAAAAATATTTTTAAATAACTAATCCATTGAAACAAAATGACAAGGATTAAGGATTAAGGATTCGTATTTTGTTTTATCCATGTCCAACAATACCTCAAAAATAATCATAGTGGTGTAAAATTCAAGAATAATCAAAACATGGATACAATCAAAGCTAGTATCCAAAATAGATATTTTGGACGAAAAGAAGAAATTTTATTTTTCGATGAATAGTGCCAGATATCACGTGAATAGTGCCAGTATACATGAATAATAGCCGTAGACACGTGAATAGAACTCCAACACCAAAAGATAGAAATTCTACAAAAAATATTTTCACGCTTTCTTGAATAGTACTCGTGAATAAGAACTCGTGAATAGTAACTCATGAATAAGAATCGTGAATAGTAACCCCGACATGAAAAAGTTCCAAATTTGATAAAAACTTCAGATCAACATTTCAAAGATAATGATATGAAGAAATAATATCATTACGAAAAAAAATAATATCCCTTACCTCAAAGAATCAAGATTTTCTAAGGAAAGGCTCAAGTGATCTTGAATGAAACTTGTAATCGAACAAAGAACTCTCAAAGTATCTAAATACTCACAAAATACGCCAACAATATAGAGAGAGAAGAGAGAAAACTTTGTTTCGGTGTGATTTTCAATTCTAACTTAGCCCTCTATTTATAGGAAAATGTTAAATTACCAAGGCAGACTTTGACCAAGCACACCGATGGCTTTTACTCGCTACTATTGCCACCCACCACATTTGAAATAAAATTCAGCACATTTCTTCACCAACCACAAGTGGGGCCCACTCAATTCTAGAATTTTCCACCAAAATCAATTATAACCCTAATTTCCTAATCGGACACCTCTTAAAATTCATAACAAATCATTCGTGCATTTTAACGGTTCAAAATTTGTGGACATATACTCAACTTATGTATGTATAACATACCCAAAAATTACTACAATCCAACTGGTCGGATTAAAAAAATTATAACCCCATAATATATCTCAAAACCCCTCGATTTAATTTTTAATACCCTAACTCGGTAAAATACCGATAAAACACCTCAACAATAATTTCTTCATTTATAACCACATAAATAAATCCATCATTTATATCCACATAAAATAAATATTTCTTTATCATATGAATCAATAATTAATTATTCACAAATAATATTATGTAATCACAATTATGACAACCAAAGCCGCTCCTCAGAAAGGGGCTTTCCGATAAGGATTTCTCCTCATCGGCGCCGCAATTAGGTGACCAAACCTCTCCTCGATGTAACTTTCTAGACATTGCCAATAATGCTATCTAATAATATTATTCAAATAATATGAATTATTGATCCGATAATGGAGATAAATAAATGACAATTATCGAACAACAATAATATAAAATATCAACGCAAAGAATTATTGAATCAATAAAATAAAATATTGAACAAGAATTCACCGTGAAAATTTATTGAGTAAGGCCTTTCACGTAAGGATCAATAATTCAACAATACATGTAATATCTTGTGTGCCATCTTGGCAACCACGCCAGACATCAGATTTTAACCACGGGTATTCCAACAAATCTTAATCTCAGAATAACTACGCCGTTATTTTTAACCAACTTATATTTGTTGTTTTCTTCATCCAATCGCTTCAGTTATGGGGCCCACATGGTCGCTACCGTTGCATTTAATATTCCCGACAAAGATTTAATATTCCACGACCAAACGAATATTCCCCGACAACAATGAATATTTTATAACCACTGCTTATTTTGAAATATTTGTGTATTTAACCCTTAACTATCCACATTAATCAAATCAACCCTTACTATTTCAAAATAATAAATAAAGGAAATTCTTTTTATTTAAAAAAATTTCGGTCTTACAACCTCCCCTTCTTATGAAATTTCGCCCTCGAAATCGACGACGCACTGGTGTGTTTCAAAAGGTGAGGATACCTCGCTTTCATTTCCGCTTCCAATTTCTGTGTCATTTCCTCTATAGCATGATTCCTCCACAAAACTTTAACTTGTGGTATGACCGCTTGCGCGTAGGACATGCTCCTTCCTATCCAAGATCTTGATAAGTACCTCCTCACACGTTAAGTCTTGGCTATCTCGTCCTGGTTCTAACTCAATAACGTGGTTCGGGTTTTTCACATATTTACGAAGTATGAGATATGTGAAACACATTATGAACACGAGACATACTTTCGGAGGTAACGCAAGTCTATAGGCTACATTACATTTCCTACTCGGTCAAGAATTTGAAATGGACCAATAAATCGTGGATCGAGCTTTCCTCTCTTCCCAAATCTTGTAACTCCTTCCATGGAGCAACTCGCAACAATACATGATCCCCTACATTAAATTCCACGCCCTTTCGATGAAGATCCGCATAACTCTTTTGTCGATCTTGAGCCGCTTTGTATACGTTGTCGAATCATTTGGATCTTTTCTAGTCATCATACGTACTTAACTCGGGTCCCAACAATGTTGCTTCACCCACCTCATCCCAACATATTGGAGAACGACATTTTCGTCCATATAATGCTTCAATGGAGCCACACCTATACTTGCTCGATAATCTGTTGTTGTAGGAGAATTCCACCAATGGTAAATACTTATCCCAACCGCCCTTGAAGTTCAGGACACAGAGTCTTAATAAATCTTCAAGAGTTTGAATAGTCCCTCTCGATTGTCCGTCTGTTTGGGGATGGTATGCGAACTAAATCGCAAACTGCGCTCATAGCTTTTTGCAAGCTAACCCAAAATCTTGAAGTGAATCTTGGGTCACGATCCAAACTATGGATACAGCATGCCATGCAACCTCACGATCTCATTTACGCATATACTAGCAAGACGCTCAAGAGAATAAGTCTCCGTGATTTCGGCAAGAAATGAGCAGACTTGGTTAATCTATCAACAATAACCCAAATAGCATTGATGCCTTGAGAAACCGTAGGAAGACCCAGAAACGAAATCCATGGTAATGTGTTCCCACTTCCATTCCGGAATCTCAAGTGGTTGAAACGGACCCTTAGGTACTAGATGCTCCGCCTTTACACGCTGGGCAAGTTAAACACATCGAGATAAACTTTGCAATCTCTCTCTTCATATTATTCCACCAAAATGTATGTCAAGATCACGATACATTTTAGTACTTCCAGATGGATTGCAAATGGTGTATTGTGTGCCTCCATCATAATCTTGTACTTCAAATCGTAGTCGTTAGAACACAAAGTCTAGAGTGGACTCAAGTATTCCTTCTTCATCAATTCTCGCCCTAATAGCTCCTTCTTGTACTTTCTTCTTCATATGCGATCATTTCCGCCTTGGGTGGCTTGAGCAACCTTAACTTTTTCTATTAAAGTTGGCTCTATGCGATACTTGACATCATCGCACTCGCTCCTCGTGATATGATCTTCTACTCAACGCGTTACTACCTACCACGCTCGCTTTACTGTGGTGGTATGAATAGTGTGGTCGTAGTCTTTCAATAGCTCGAGCCAACGTCACGCCGCATGTTGAGTTCTTTTTGAGTGAAGAAATATTTATGGCTTTTATGATCCGAATATATCTCCACTTTCTCCCCATATAGATAGTGCCTCCATATCTTTTAGCGCTGAAAACGATCTGGCCGCTAACTCTAGATCATGAGTAGGATAATTCCTCTCATACTCTTTAAGTTGTCGCGAGGCATAGGCTATGACTTTCCCACGTTGCATGAGAACACATCCTAACCCTTTGCTCAAGCATCGTCAGAGATAACAAATCCATCCGAACCGGATGGTATTGTTAGAACAAAATAAATAAGTCTCCTCTAAGCTCTTGGAAACTTTTCTCGCATTCTTCGCCCCCAAACGAATTTTGTATCCTTCGAAAGTTAATGAGTTAATGGAGTAGCGATTCGAGAAAACCCTTCCACGAATCTCGATAATAACCACCTAAGCCCAAAAAAAGCTACGACTTCACCACCGACTTCGTTTCCAACTCAGTATTGCTTCAATCTTCACGGATCAACAGATACTCCATGTTTTGACACTGATGCCCAAGAAATGCTACTTCCTCGCCGTAACTCGCATTTCTTCAATTTGGCATATAGTTGGTTTTCACGAAGCCTTCGAGTACCAAATTTTCAAATGGTGCTCATGATCTTCACGACTTTTGGAATATATAAGGATGTCATCAATAAAGACAACAACGAATCGATCCAAATATTCCTTGAATACTGGTTCATCATATCTATGAAAGTCATAGGAGCATTAGTTAGTCCGAAAGACATGACTAAGAATTCATAATGCCCATACCGAAGTTCAAGGCGTCTTTGGAATATCCTCGATTCTAATCTTCATTGATGATATCCGTAATCTAAGATCGATTTTTGAAAAGAATTGTGCCCTCAGAATCTGGTCAAACAAGTCATCAATACGAGGTAGAGGATACCTATTCTTGATGGTGACATGGTTCAATTTCGATAGTCAATACAAAGTCGCATACTCCCCGCTTTCTTCTTTACAAATAAAACAGAGCACCCCAAGGAGATGTACTAGACGAATGAAACCGATGTCCAACAATTTCGTAGTTGGACCTTTAACTCCTGAAGTTCAATAGAGCCATTCGATATGGGGTTTTAGAAATGGGCTTTGTACTGTGTTCAAGATCAATAAAGAATTCAACTTGACGCTCGGGGGGTAGATCGGAAGTTCTTCAGAAATACGTCAGAAAGTCAATAACAACAGAATATTATTCAAATTTGACGTGTCTTTATTCAAATCCATAACATGGGCTAAGAAAGCTTGACATCCGCTTTTTCAATAAACGAATAGCTTTATGATTAGATATGATAGTGATTGATTTTAATGGTTTAGTTGTTTGATTTGCATAAAAAGTTGGTTAGAATATGAAAACTAACAACCTTACGAAAACAATCAATTTTGGCATGATGAGTAGTTAACCAATCAATCCCTAAAATCACATCAAAAGCAAGTATCTTTAAAGAGATAAGGTCAACAGTAAGGTAATGGTGCCAACTTGAATCAAACAAGATTTATAAACAGTTGGATGTGATGAAAGTTTCTCCTAACGGAGTTTCCACAGATAGTCAAAGTCTAATTTCTCCTGAGTCAAGTTTAAACGCTGAGCACATGCAGCAGAGAGAGATAAATGAATGGGTAAGACCCAGGTATCAAGTAAGGTATAAACTTCGCAAGAACTTATAATTAACTAACCCGTGCTAACTTCGTTCGGTTCCTCGATATTTTGACCGGCCACGACAAACGCTTCTTCCAAGAACCGTTGACTTTGACTTTTCGGGACATCCTTTTGAGTCACCATTCACGCTGGACTGGTTTCGATATCGTATAATCTCGAGCGATATGTCCTTCTTTTCCACAATTATAGCATACCTTGGAAGGCTTTGAGCAGTTTGACCTTATACGTCCCCTCCTCTCCACATCTCAGTAGATCTAATCGGCGATCGTTCTCTTCCCCTAGAATTTGTTGATGGTGTCGATGTTCTTTCGCCGACGATCTTCCCGTCATCGTTAAATCTTTCTTTTAGATTGGACATCTCTTTCCATAATATCAACGCGCGTTGTTTTTTTACCCACGCATCACTCATTCTCACTCGCTCGGTTATTTCTTCTTTCAAATTTCAGATTCCAACTTTTATCATCTTATACTCGCGCAAAGAGTGCTTCATTCAAGCATCACGTGTCGGGTAACACAAGCTTGAATCGTTGCATCCTTTTGCTCCACGATCGCTCGCAATTCTTTAGCCTCGCTTCTTCTAACTCATGAATACGATTTTGCAATTCTATATTTCGATCATAAAATACCTCTAATAAACTCTCTCGTGTACCTCTTCTTCCTCTTCTTCCTCTCTCTCACCGTTACCTCTCGCGATTATCTCGGGTGCAACTATCAATTCTTCACTCACCACATGGATATCTCTAATTCTTCTTCACCGACATCACATTATCCTCGGTTGGCGATTAGAGGTGTCTCCACGATCTCATTCACTCCATTGTTAACGTTCTCAGCAGCCATTCTAAAAAAAACTATCATAAAACAAGGGTTAATTAAGGAAATCAATATATCACATAATATCCCTATATACTGACCAACTAACAAATAAGCTTAGGTAGGACACACTAGCGAAGGATTTACTCGCCTCCCTCCTAGTTCTATTCCCGATCTCCGCCAGAGATCATATCCCTAAGCTCGATACCAACCGCGACGCCCCCAAAATAGGTATACATCACCCATTCGAAAGTTGTCAATACACGGTATGTAAACAACTACAACTTTATTATTACAACAAGAAAAAGCGTGAGTTTAAATACAAATATTATCTTCTAGACAATATTTATACTCAAATAAATCCTCATCACATTTATTGATACATTATTTTACAAAATGGTGAGGACTACTAAACAATCCTTTCTAAAACCTTCATTCCATACCCCTCGACTCGCATCGCTATATTCTCGCCTCCCGAGAAGAATGGAACAAAAGGAAAAGGGTGAGCTCAACTAGCTCAAGAAGAATATTATGACTAAGATAATATACAACAAATTATCGTTAGTCTTCAACAGGAAAAATTTAATAGAATACAATAGACAACAAGTTTCAGATCAATATTCGCAATTGAAATAATAATTCATGTAAGAGTTACGTAGAGAATGAAATCTACTATAATCTATGAATTTAATATCCATCATCAATATTTTATCCCCGTAACATCAATCAATATTCATCTCAAATCAAACATTCATCTTTGCACTATGTGCCAAAGATATTCATCGATCGGTCATGTTCATTTAAACACTGCTCATCTTTGCACTATGTGCCAAAGATATTAATCATCAATCATGTTCATCTCAACACCTGCTCATCTTTGCACTACAAAGCCAAAGATATTCTTCAGAAATCATTCATCTTTGCACTACGTGCCAGCCAAAGATATTCTTCAGAAATCATTCATCTTTGTGACCACGTGCCAAAGATATTCAATAATATCATCATTTAAGACCGAGGATGATGAAAAATATTTTTAAAGAACGAATCCGGTGAAACAAAATGACAAGGATTAAGGATTAAGGATTCAGACTTTTGTTTTATCCATGTCCAACAATACCTCAAAAATAATCATAGTGGTGTAAAATTCAAGAATAATCAAAACATGGATACAATCAAAGCTAGTATCCAAAATAGATATTTTGGACTAAAAGAAGAAATTTTATTTTTCGATGAATAGTGCAGATACACGTGAATAAGGTCAGATACATGAATAAAGGCCGATACGTGAATAGTAACTCTGACACCAAAAGATAGAAATTCCACAAAAAATATTTTCACGCTTACATGAATAAGACTCGTGAATAAGAATCGTGAATAGTAACTCATGAATAAGAACTCGTGAATAGTAACCTGACATGAAAAAGTTCCAAATTTGATAAAACTTCAGATCAACATTTCAAAGATAATGATATCAAGAAATAATATCATTACGAAAAAAAATAATATCCCTTACCTCAAAGAATCAAGATTCGGAAGGAAAGGCTCAAGTGATCTTTGAATGAAACTTGTCTTCAACAAAGAACTCTCAAAGTATCTAAATACTCACAAAATACGCCAACAATATAGAGAGAGAAAGAGAGAAAACTTTGTTTCGTGTGATTTTCAATTCTAACTTAAATTTCTATTTATAGGAAAATGTTAGCCACCAAGGCGAGACGACCAAGCACGATGGCTTTACCTGCTACTATTGCCACCCACCACATTTGAAATAAAATTCAGCACATTTCTTCACCAACCACAAGTGGGGCCCACTCAATTCTAGAATTTTCCACCAAAATCAATTATAACCCTAATTTCCGAATCAAACACCTCTTAAAATTCATAACAAATCATTCGTGCATTTTTAACGGTTCAAAATTTGTGGACATATACTCAACTTATGTATGTATAACATACCCAAAAATTACCACAATCCAACGGTCGGATTAAAATTATAACCCCGCAATATATCTCAAAACCCCGATTTAATTTTTAATACCTCCAACGGTAAAATATCGATAAAACACCTCAACAATAATTTCTTCATTTATAACCACATAAATAAATCCATCATTTATATCCACATAAAATAAATATTTCTTTATCATATGAATCAATAATTAATTATTCACAAATAATATTATGTAATCACAATTATGACAATGAAGCCGCTCCTCAGAAAGCAGGGGCTTTCCGATAAGGATTTCTCTCATCGGCGCCGCAATTAGGTGACCAAACCTCTCCTCGATGTAACTTTCTAGACATTGCCAATAATGCTATCTAATAATATTATTCAAATAATATGAATTATTGATCCGATAATGGAGATAATAATGCAAAGTGACAATTATTGAACAACAATAATATAAAATATCAACGCAAAGAATTATTGAATCAATAAAATAAAATATTGAACAAGAATTACCGTGAAAATTATTGAGTAGTGCCTTTTACGTAAGGATCAATAATTCAACAATACTGCGTAACACGCGTGCTTCTTATCGCGGCAAACACGCCAGACATCAGTATTTTAACCACGGGTATTCCAATGCCTTAATTGGTAATAACTACGCCGTTATTTTTAACCAACTTATATTTGTTTGTTTTCTTCATCCAATCGCTTTCAGTTATGGGGCCACATACATGGTCTGCGCTTGTCATCGCATTTAATATTCCCGAAGCGATTTAATATTCCACGCACCAAACGAATATTCCCAAACAACAATGAATATTTTATAACCACTTGCTTATTTTGAAATATTTGTGTATTTAACCCTTAACTATCCACATTAATCAAATCAACCCTTACTATTTCAAAATAATAAATAAAGGAAATTCCTTTTATTTAAAAAATTTGAGGGTCTTACACTATTCCTCTTAATGTTACGCAAGACTAGTATTGGTATAATCATGATTTAATATTGATAATCACATTATTATTATTATTATAATAATACTTCACTACTTTTATAAATTCGATAAGTAAATTAATTTCCGAAATGACTTGAAAAATTATCATCATTACTTATTAGACTAATTGAACTAGTTTTATTAATAATAAAATCATTTCTTAATAATAAAATCATTGCTTAATATATAAAATCATTACTAATAATCATGGTTAATAATAAAATTATTAATACTAATAATACAAGATTTATAATGATCATTATTTATATTTTATTAAAGAATGATATTTATTTTTAATATATTAATAATCTTTTATTGATATTATTACAAAGATTAGAAAACATATTAAAGGGATAATAATAAATATAGATATTAACTTATTTCTATTTAGAAAATCCAATTAATAATATAAATTTATTAATAATAATAAATCGTAATATATAGTAGTAATGCAAGAATATAGATTTTGGGAGTTTTTATAAGGATATATCCTTGGTTAAACTTAGCAAACTAGGCCCGTGGTGTTCGGGTGGTCATATGACGCCAGGTATTTAGTGCATGAGGTTGCGAGTTCGAATCTCAAAGTATTCTTAGTTGGTATATCCAATTTTTTTTCTTCAAATTAGTAACAGCTATCTTTAGTAGGGTTATTTTTTTATTTTATTTTATTTTAATTTCTCGAAGTCATAACATATAATGGAGAGAAAAGAAAAAAAAAAAATTGTTTAAGACAAGCTCTCTACTACTTGGAAAAAAAAAAAAAAAAGTATAAAGTTTAAGACAAGCTCCACCGGTAGAAAAAAAAAAAATAAAATTAAAAAAAATGTTTTAAAACATTTGTTATAAAAACATTTGTTATAAATTATTTTTATAAAAACATTTGTTATAAAACATTTGTTAAAAACATTTTTTTTTTTTTTTAGTCGTAAGAGCTTGTTACGGTTTATATTTTTTTTTTTTTTTTTAAGCCGTAAGAGCTTGTTACATTTGTTATAAAAATATTTGTTATAAATTATTTTTATAAAACATTTGTTATAAAAACATTTGTTAAAAATATTTTTTTTTTTTTACAAGTAGTAAGAGCTTGTTACGGTTTATATATATATATATATATATTTTTTTTAAGTAGTAAGAGCTTGTTACTAGTTTAGGATTTTTTTATTTATTTTTTTTTTTTTATATATGTTTAGTATGTCGCACTGGTTGTATTATTAATATTAAAAGTTCGTTTTAGTTAAACAAACCGACAATACGTTGACTATGGTGGGGTCCTCATATTAAAATAAAAGCTAGAATTACAAGTTGTTACTAATTTGGGTATATTTATGTTTCAATCTCACCTTCCAATAAGTTAATCAATCATTCAAAAAGGGGTGTTACAGATAAAGACCCATAAAGAACCGATTCTATGGAAGGGCTCCCCTATATATATATATATATATTAGGTGTGTTGGTGACTCTAAGATTACTACATGGACGATGATATTTATTCTAAATTTTGGATGACCTAAATAGTTTATTAAGGTAAACGGAAAATTTAAATTCAGTTGTATTTTGTTAGATAGATATATCTTATTTTTTTTAATGGTTATTTTAACTTTTTTTGAAAAAATATGTTTGTTGAAATTCATATTTATTGGAATCTTGTTTGGTGGTAGTTACAAGAAGGTCCACCTAATTGTCAATTCTTGATTAGGCAGAGAGATCAAGGATTAACACTTGCTTTCACATGTCTAGTCATCAATTTCAATCATTTACAAATAATTTCATTAATTTTGCTTAAACATTTTTTGGATAACTTCTAAAGTAAGTGATATAGATTCATAAGATTTCTAATTTTTTTAATTCATGGTGGTGGACTGGTGAGACATAATACTCAATATAACCCTATGGAAATTTTCTATTTTTCAGTCATCTCAAAGTTGACTTTGATTTACCTTTTCTACTCCAACTTTTGTTTGTTTTCCCATATAACCCATTTTTAGTGTGAAAACAAATGAAAATTATCACTAGGACTTTTCTTAATACTTCCTTTTAACATTAAGATTTATCACGAGTCCAATTACTAATATTACGTTCAATTTTACACAGAAACGAAGTTATACAGCACAATTCAATCTATCACTCAAAAGTTTTTTTTATATTCTCTGCTAATTCTTCTCCTAATCCGTTTTTAAGACCACCTAAGAATTTTCCCCTCCCGTCTTAAATTGAGATGCAAATAATGTATTTAATTAGACAAATAATTATTTTAAATAATTATAAAAATCAATAAAAACAACATTTTGATATTTAAAATAAAGATATGGTATCGGAAAATATCACAAAACGTACTAAGAATTCATTTTTTAAATTTAATTATTATAAAAAAAGTTGTATTTATATATCAAAAAATACTAAATTCCAAATTATACCCTAAATTCAATTTACACCTTAAATTTTATTTTAAATTAAATGCACCCTAAACTTTGAGTTTCGATACAATTCGCACCCTCTACACTAAAGTTTAGAGTGCAAATTATTTTGTTGTGAAGGGTGCGATTGGAGCAAATTGTTTTGAATCTTGAAATTTAAGATGCATATAATTTAAAATAAAATTTAAGGTGCAAATTGATGTTAAGGTTAAAGGTAGCATTCAAATTGGAATTTAGTCTTTGAAAAATTACACTCTGACCCTTTTGGCCATTTTTTGGTGCCCATAATTTTATAATAATATTTATGAGACATTTAAAAGTTTAAGATATGATACTCAATTTAAGTAGAGCGGTTAATATGAAGTGAATTTTATGATAAATTTATTTTATGCACAATACAAATGTTAATAATACGATTTTATACATCACTCCCAAGATATGTATTAATCGTCAGACATACGTGAAATAAACTTTTATTTCGTATTAACGGGATCCTCAGAAAAGAAGACTATTAGTATAACAATAATAAACACATGAAGTGCGGTAGACGGCACATTCAAATGAGTCTAGAAAATAGTAGTAGTGTAGAATAGGTCCATTCAATTCAGTAAGTTGAAAATCAAATAACTTGTCCTCCTTCCTTTGTTTTTCTTCCCATCTTCAACAAATTTTCGAGTTTGGTGGCTAGCACTATTTTAATTTTTTTATTATAAAATCTTGGAATGGTAATATGAAATAATTCTTATTGGTAAATAAATTATATTATAAAAATACCAAATTAAGGTAATACGTAAATTGAAATTTGAAACTCAAAAAAATAAAATAAATTAACCTTTGGAATTTTGAGCCAATTCTTAAATTTAAATAAATCTGTCTCTACGGAAGAGAGACTATAAAACCCGCGTTAGTGGTATTAGTGGGGGAGTGCTATTCCACTGTCCCAATTTCTCAGCCATCTTTTTTCTTCTTCTTCCACACGCGGTAATCACCTGATTCTCTCTCTCTCTCTCTCTCTCTCTCTCTCTCTCTCCTTCTTCCTCTTCCCAATTCAATTAATTCTCCCTTCACATTTTCTCCACAGGTTTTTCTCCATTTTCTCTTTCTAGAATCAAAAGCTTTTCAAAATCCTTCTCTTTCTCTCTACAAAGCTATTTGACAGGCTTCTGAGCCAACATTCACATATACAGATAGATATATATAGAGAGAGGGGCAGATATGTTGCGATCATGTTACAGGCCACTGGAGAGGTTTTTAGGGAGACGGAGCGGTGACGGACTGTTGTGGCATACTGACTTGAAGCCTCATGCCTCCGGTGACTTCTCGATTGCCGTTGTTCAGGCTAATTCCTCACTCGAAGACCAAAGTCAAGTATTTACTTCTCCCTCAGCTACTTATGTTGGCGTCTACGACGGTCATGGTGGCCCTGAAGCCTCTCGCTTTGTCAACAAAAATCTATTCCGTTTTCTCCACAGTAATATATCTCTTTAAACCCAAGCATTTCTTCTTTTTATCTACAGTATCTATATGTTTCTAGGCTGTTTATATGAATGAAGAGGTTTGTGTTTTATTTGATGTTTATTATTCTTTCTCTGATTTTTTTTTTGTTTCAGTTTCAAGCTTTCTAATGTTTCAATTTGTATGCAAAAATGCAACAATAACAAACTTTGTATGTAATTTTAGTGTAGAGTTTTTAATTATGTTTGATCTTTCTCTTGGGTAGAATATTATATTTTTTAAAAAACAAATTTTGTTTCTTTTACTTCAAACAAATTCATAAATTCACTTGTGCTCTTTTCTGTTTCACTAATAAATTTTTGTAACAACTATAAATTGAGATTGGTTTAGTAATTGATTGATTTTTTGTTTCAGTTGAAATATGTTGTTGGAAAACTCTGTACAGTATGTGTGTCTAAATTGTTTGTTTCATTTGTTGTAGAATTTGAAACAGAGCAAAAGGGGTTATCCGAAGATGTATTAAAGAAAGCATTTAACGCAACAGAGGAGGGATTTCTTCATTTAGTGAAGCGTGAATTGCCGGTCCGGCCACAAATTGCATCAGCTGGATCATGTTGTCTTGTTGGTGCAATCTCAAATGCTGAATTATATGTTGCAAACCTGGGAGACTCGAGGGTAGTTCTTGGCCGGAAAGTTTTGAGAGGGGAAAAGCATTATGTGGTGGCAGAACGATTATCAAATGATCATAACGTTGCTTATGAGGAGGTGAGGAAGGAGGTAGAGTCACTTCATCCAGATGATTCACCTATTGTGATCTACTGCCGTGGGGTTTGGAGAATTAAAGGCATAATTCAGGTATGCCTTCTGCTGTTTTACTTTTGATGTATGGTGCTTGATTAATGAAGTAAACCCAAGTCTGCTTATATCTTCTAGCTATAGTATACTAATTGTAAATGTTTAATACTAGAAGTTGAATAAAATTCCATTTAGTTCAGAGAATTTAATCCTTTATTGACTGCCTCTGAGAAGTTCAAAACTTGATAAGAGTGCTCTTTGTTATAGTTGCATGGGTACTGTTGTTTGATTTATTTTAAGTGAAATCATAATTTTTGAATTTCGATTGTCTATATTGTTTATCACTTAAATTTTGAATCTATTTTACCTAATACATTTTTATCTTAATCTCTGGTCATTCTTGTGGTTGTTGTATTCCTTCACTGTGCAATCTTAAACTTAATCTCTTGGAAGTTGGTTGTTTAGCTATTTTAGTTAAATTCTTCCTTTTTAGTTTTGTAATATTATGTAACAAGGTTTCATCTTTTGCCTGCTAAATAACTAAATTCTTTGTGATAACAATCTTCAAATATAATTTCTGGGATGTTTGTTATATGAGGCAATCATCCTGACAGGGAGGAAGTTAGCACCTTCTTCCATCCTGAGAAAACTTATCATTAACCTCAACTAGCCTAAAGTCTGTTTTTTCAATCATATTGAAAGGTCTACACAACTTGAGGTTTTACTCATTTTTAGAAAAAATTATCCTTCGCCCTTAAGTCAGTTGCGAGACATTGCCACTATTATATATGCTCAACTGTAATAGAGAAAGAGATAATAAAGCCATCATATTAATAGGCATCATATATTAAAGTTATGTTATATACTACAGAAGTCACTAATATAGTTGTTAATCACTTCTAATATCTCAGTTGCATTAGTTATATTCTCTGTTTCCGATTTATGCTCTTTTGCTTTATTTATAGTTTTCTGTTCCTTTTGCTTTATTCATAGAAAGGAATCTATCTTGCATTGTCAAAGTTGTTCTTTAGACCTCATTTATTTTGGTATCTTGTTCCATATATTTGCTTTTGCCTTATCTTTTACCATTTTGCTTTACGAGAAGAAGCTTCATAAGCAGTGGTCAAGTCTTTTCTAAAAGCAGCTGTGTCTTACCTACTCTTCCAGGAATCACATGCTTGCCTCTGGTTCACCGTCTCATGCAGTTGATGTAATTAGCATGTCTTCTGTGCATGAGACATACATGAGGATCTCAGAAAGCAACATTTTGTGATTCTAGTGAATATTTGTTCCTCGCCTATGGCTTAGTCATCAAGAAGACCCTAATGGCCATAAATTCACATGTACCCCCCTTTCATACACTTTGGAGAGGGGATCACATGTTTTCAATATGTATCAGAGCTTTCCCTATCTTCTTCAACTTTTTCACATAACAAATATTTGTTGGACACGCTGTTTGAACGGTTTCCTTTTTCAGGTGTCAAGATCTATTGGTGACGTATATCTAAAGAAACCCGAATTCAACAGGGACCCAATTTTTCAGAAATTTGGAAACCCTGTTCCCTTGAAACGAGCTGTATTATCAGCAGAGCCCTCGATCATTTCAAGAAAGCTTAAGCCACAAGACTTGTTTCTAATATTTGCTTCAGATGGCCTCTGGGAACATTTGAGTGATGAAGAAGCAGTAGAAATTGTGTTCAAAAACCCAAGAGCTGTAAGTGCCCAATCCTTACTTTATACTGCAATCAATATAATAATGCATTTGATATAACACCTAGCTTGATTAATTATGTGTTATTCATTTATCCCGTGCTTAAGAGTTATTACTTCTAGCCTTCTTATAAAGTTGTTCAATAACATACTCCATTGCAGCTGAATTTATGATTTCATCATGTACAGTGTACATATCACAGAACTAAAATTAGGGAGCATTAGTGACACCGCTGAATCTTTGCTTCTTATATGTAATTTGGACCAAGAATATAAAAAACTAAAAAAAGTAATTTGAACCAATAATTCTGTATACACATTCCCTAACACCCTCTGAAATACATGCAGGGAATAGCTAAGAGATTGGTGGCAACTGCCATTCAAGAAGCTGCAAAGAAGAGGGAGATGAGATACAAGGACATAAAGAAAATCGAAAAGGGAAACAGGCGTAATTTCCACGACGACATCACTGTAATTGTGATTTATCTTGATCAACAGATGGGCTCTGTTAATAGTAAACATAAGCGTGGGACCACTGGCTCCATTACTGCCCCTGTCGATATATTCTCCCGCAGAACAGACAATGTTGTAGACGATCTAATATTCTAGGAGTTGTTTGAAGGGATAAGACTCGGCCAAGGGGAAGTATTTGTAGTAGTTAGTGGAAATTAAATACATGGTTTATATTGATAAACATTACTAGGTCTTTATTTACTGGCCGGGGCGGGGTAGGATCATTGAGAGCCATATAGTAAGTAAGGGTGCATGCATATTTCTTTCTTCTTTTTCTTTTTACTCCTTTACAAATAGTTCAAGCACCATTTTTGAACAGTTGTTTTATTTTTGAATAGTTGGTGTACCATTTTTATTTTTATGTTTTTGAATTTTGCTAATTCGGGAAAAGGGTTTGAACTTTGAACTCGGTAACTTCTTATTTTGTAAGAGACATAGTACACCAACTGAGTTGGAGCTCATTGCTTAATAATATTCACTTTGTTCAACGATAAGAGTTTTATTTATAAAAAAAAAATTAATTTCACAATATTCTCAATTTTATCTTCATTATTTTGTTATCATTTCATCGAATACTAACGTAAGGACTATAATCTACATGGAATATATATATATATATATTTATGAAATGTAGATATTATTCAATTTTTGTTGAAGTATAATCTACAACAAGTAATATGTAAAAAAGAAAAAGTTGATACACCTAGGTAATAGGTAATAGGTATGGGTAAAATATATATGAAGTATGTTAGAATAAAAAATAATATTTTCAGTCTTTTTCACATGAGAAGGTGAAACTCACTTATTGGTCACGTGAGAGGAATTATATGAAAATATCACTTTTTAATGTAGAAATAGAATAATGATATTGACATATAACTCCTCAAATGGTCAGATATAAAACATAGTCTACCTAGTCATATTTCATATTTGTTCAACATACTTCTTATGGTATAATTTTAATTAGTAATTAAAAGGTATACAGGCGAATCAATTCTAAGATGGTAATGGGCCAGGCCCTTTTAGTAATAAACTGGACCCACTCATATGAGAAAGAGCGCGAACTAGTATCCATTTTGGCGGGTTGAGCTGAGAAAATTGCATAGGCTTAGCAGAGCTTTTCTTTCATTTTATCAATCAAAACAAAAAATTTCTTCATCTTCCTTGCTGATATGAACACAAGTAGTTTGGTTGCAGAAACTATATGGAAAGACATTGAGTCAACTCGCTCAGGTCCTTCCTTCCTTCCTTCCTTCTCTATATCTATATAATTTACATTTCAAATTCACAAAAATCATTCTATTTCACCTACCAATTAGTATTCATATAATTTTTTTATTTTTCATATATAATTTGTTTCGTCGTTGCCGGTTGAACTGAAACGGAACAGTGAATGAAGATCAGCTCTCAATGTATGTTAGTATACATGATCTTATACACACTCCATTTCTATTGATTGAATCCTTGCGAAATCAATTGATTTTAAGTCCCAATTTATTTGACATTTTTCGGTTGGAATGTGTGTGGTTTTCATGCAGTTTGCACTTTCTGTTTGGTAAAAACTTGGAGAGGGCGACTAGAATAGTGGATCACAGAGGTGTCAAGAGGATCTCTGGTGAGCTAAGCGGCCGTTCTATCTTTCAGGTTTACTTCTTTTCAACTGCTATTTGGTCTATTTGGTTGAATTGCTTCCGTGCCATGGAAACGAATTTGAGGATGTGCTAGTATATCCTATGCTCCTAATTGCAGCATAAGGATATATGATTTACAAGAATTGGGTGGAAATTCAATGGAATTTGGCTAATCAGCTCAGGAATTTGATTACCTACTAGTTAATGTTCATTTAGTAAGATTTGGAAAAAGGGATTCACCAGATAAGATAATTGATTTTATTCTTAAAAGAATAAAATTGGGTTCTTGTTCATTTGATCTAGGTTATGGGGGAATCTCGGGGGAAGGAAGAATATTTTTGTTTTCCAGAACACTACTGTGCTTGTTATTCATTCTTCTATGACATTGTAAACAGAGGAGAACAGCTTTGTGTGAGTCTTCCTTTCCATTATTTTTATTTTCTTGTTTGTCATTTCCCAAGTTAGAATGTTAGATTCTTAACGTAATGATTTCACTTGTTTCCTTCTTTTCCAGTGTAAACATCAATTAGCTGCAAGATTAGCTACTTCATTGGGAGCATGTGTTGATGAAAAGGTTTCAGATGAGCAGCTAGCCCTGTTGCTTTCTAAACTATGAGATTTCTAGACAAAAGTTGTAGCTTAATTTGAACTTGAAGAGGTAATCCATGATGAAATCGCATTGTATTGGCTTACTAATGCTAATTTTATTAGGAATAACTTCAGTGTAAGCCACGTTTTCGTTCAAGTCATGGTTTACTCTCTATTTTTTCTCTTTAAATATAATACACTTTCTTGTTTAGAAGTGAAATTCTAGATTTTTTACTTATAGCAGCTAGTGATTGGTATCAGTTTGAGCTTTAAAAATCTACTTGTCTCTTTGTTATGATTAATTTATGATACAAGGGATTATTTAACTTTCTTGTTTACAGACAAGATTTTAGATTTTAATTGCTTTTACAAGGCTAGGTATTGGTTACAATCAGTATTTGAGGTTTACATAATCCATCCTTGCTCTATTTATGAATATGTTGTGTGATACATGACCGGCCAGATAGGGTTGATGCAGATGGAAAACAAAATCAATCAGAGAATATCTTTGTGGGATGAAGATTGTCAATTCTACAATACTGCATATGTTTTGTAGGATGAAAATTGGTAATTAGGCATTGTCCTTTTTGAATCTTATGTGGCCAGAGGATTATTTGAGATTTTTGGCTTGCCCAAAGATGCTAGATTGACTAGGTAGGTGAGAGGTGGTTAGACCATGACATCCAGTACTCGTCAATGATTGATCCTTATAGTCAAGAGGGAAGACGAGTAGGTGGGAAATTTGTACCAAATGACTGATTTCGTGTTGCTACACCTTGATGGCTGTTCTTTCAAACTTATTGCTGTTTTATTGGCGTGACATGTTCCTGATTTCTTATAGCAGAATCAGGTCATATTATTTAATTAGTGGGTTATTATTCGAGATTAATTAGGCAAAGCTGGTAGGTAAGCTTGAGATTAATTATGTTACATGCTCCATTACTATATCAACAGTAATGACCTCACTATTATTATTATGAGATTAATTATTGTGTTTTAACTTGATGTTATGTTATTTGGATTCCAAGTACTACATGTCCAGCCTGAACATTGTTGTTGATGGGTCCTGTTTCATGACCTCACTTTATTACAAGCCATAAACGAATATATTTAAAACCTTGGCATAGCTCACAATACACATCATTGCCTTCTAAAACCCAAATGCCTATGAGCACGTAAATGAATCTAAGAGTAGAAACTCCTGCAATCATTCCACTCCCATTTCTATGATAAATTTGACTTTGTAAACATAAGGGTTGCTTCTATTGCAGTTTATATTCTATAGAGTAGATTTTACTTGTTACGCCGTAAACCTTACAGGGTTTGATATTATCTTGTATAGTTCTGAATTTGATTTTATATAAGCTGGTATATGCTATTTCTGCAAGTCTGTACGAAACATTTCTGATTAATGCTATAATTTCAGCATTGTAGGCCCAAGGTTGTTTGTTCCCCAAATGCCCAACTCACGTAACAAGTAAACTAAACTAAGAGATGAGATGCAAAACATCTTCACTCATCCGAAAGTAAATTGGCATGTATGGAGCCACCGTCTAAGTATGGCATGGTGTGTGTGCCTATCCGCTTGTGCTTTTAGTCACTATTCAATTAATCCCCTAGAGTAGGATGGGAGACTGGCCCTACTGTTGTTAACTACTTACATGCATAAAAAGGTTAGCAATAGAAAATCATATTTCAGAAAGCAAACACTTCCTTCCATTTTTATTTCAATTTTCCATAGACAACATGACAATACAAACACACCCAAGAAGCCTAAATGGCAATTGAAACCCAGCAAGTTATATGATCAAAATCAAAAGGTATATCTATGGCCTTCAACACTGTTCATACTTCACCCTCTCATTAAATAAGAACACTAGCAAGTTGAATTCAAGTAACAGACTGCCAGGAGAAAGCATTATAGAACAAAGCCATAGGGAAGCCAAAGCTTCCTTTTATTACTACTTCAAAAACATACTCTCCATCTAAACAAACACCAATAGAAACACAGCCATCAAACTAAATGGGGCACTAAACTAAGGAACAATTTTATAACCTTTTATTTTATCAATCCAAGAAATGAGTGATGATTTTGAGTTCCTAAACCCCAAAAACCCATGCTCCTTGCTCTTGGTCATTGTATCCAAGGCACACTCCATACCAAGTACAACATCAGCAAACCACCAAACCCCAACCTCTTCCAATTTAGTAGGCGCCAACCCTTTCTCTTTCACAATTTCATCCCACACCGGTCCTTTATCCTTCATCATCTCCTGCAAGCTCAACTTCTCTCCTTCCTCAAAGTCTGCACATTCTACCTCAAACTGCTCCCCCAATACCTTCCAAAAATGTTTCCACTTGAACACATCCCCATTACTGCAATTAAAAGCCTCATTCTTGGCGTATGGATCCACAGCCGCCCATATTTGATGCTCGGCAATCAAGTCAGCGTCCGAAGCATCCGAATACCGGTCCCATGCATCCTTAACCCCCGGAAACCTTATTGGCACACCCTCATGTTTACAAATTGTGGCATAAACACACAATGTTCCGATTAGATTCATCAAACTATAAGGCGAAAACCCAAAGATTGTCCCCGGCCGATGGACTGACCAAGTTAATCCCTCCTTCTTTTCCACCTCCTCAAACAAAATATCCTCTAAAGTGTAGTAGAAATTCGTAGCATCAAGCCTGGGAAGATCCTCACTATATGGGGGATCATGGGCTACTTTTCCATACAACTCGAAAGGACCCAAGTAATGTTTTCTACCAGTTTGTAAACAAATATGTTTTAAATTGGGTGCATTCGGAATTATAGCATTCAGCAAATTTCTAAACATTTTACCATTGATTTCGCAGTTTTCGGCCTCAGTGGGCCTACTGGCCCAAGTGACATAAAAGATGTGGGTTACATCTTGGAGCTGGGAGAGTTTTGATTGAGTTTCCTCGGGATTGGAGATGTCGCACTGAATGTATTGAATTGGGTGGTCAGCGTCCCAGAACGGACTTGGGCGCCGAGCGACGCCGTAGACTTTCCAGGGGCCGCCGGGGGTGTCGGAGAGAGGGAGGATCTCGGCGAGGCTATTGCCGACGATGCCGGTTACGCCAACGATTAGGGCCACGCTTTCGTATTTGGGGGGAGCATCACCTTCTTCGAATTTTTTCTGTGGTGGGGATCAAATGATTCAATTAGTAGATTCGTTAGATATGGAAACAGTTAAAAAAAAACTCCAAAAACACAGAAAGAAATACAGAGAGTTGGTGAAGGAGATATATATATAAATTTTCATACCCTGGCAGCGCCAATTGCACCGGACCACCACCAGCTCATTGTTTGTCTGTCTCTGTGTGTATCGGAGGGATGGGGATGGGGATGGGGATGGGGATGGGGATGGGGATGAGGATGGGAGATGGGAGATGGGAGATGGGAGATGGAACAGACTTTATATTAATCGTAGGTACTAGAAAGAGGCAAGAGAAATATTGATTTGTGGTGTGATGCGTCTAGAATATGCCTGTCCAAATTTGTTTGTTTGTTTCCTTTTTGGATTTATTTATTTTCGTTATTTTATAGTATTAGATATGGAAAAGAAAAAAAAAACTTACGTGGCTAAGTAGTATTTTATTTTTTATATAGACTGAAATATAAAATTGACCCTTCATAAGTACTAAAAAAAAGATTCTATTGACTATTTTGTATTTATTCAGTGTAATAATAATAACATATCATTTGAAACACTTGATATAAAAAACATTCGAAAATCTTAAATTTGTTACTCTTGTTTAAAGATAAGAAATTATACAAAAATATCAAAAAATATATCATTTTATTTTGCGAGTTATATTTTTCACATACCCATTTATAATTTTTTTTTTAAGTTGATGAATAAAACAAATCTTTTGCGTATTTTCTAAGACTATATGTGGAAGAATTATAAATAAGTGATGGTTTAATATGCCAAATTTCCCAGGTAAGAAAATTAAATTGAGAAGGAAGAAAAAAAAGACATTAATATTGTACCAAAAATCGGTGATGTGCATGTTATGCAAAAATATACGTATACGTAAAATATACCTAGGTAGGGCTAGGGTTAGGGCCAGGGCTAGGGTTAGGGCCAGGGCGAGGGCGAGGGCGGGCAGACAAAATTTAGGCATTGTAAACACTAATACGGCAGTGCACAGGGTATGCACAAATGAATGTAGACTAAACAAACAATAATCGCGGGGGCGGACGACCAAAGTTTAGGCATTGTAAACACTAATACGGCAGTGCAGGGCAGACACAAATGAATGAAGACTAAACAAACAATATTGTTTGATTTTCGCAGGGCGGCCGTAAGACCCCAAATTATTAATAAATAAAATTTATTTTCTTCTATTTATTATTTTGAAATAGTAAAGATTGATTTGATTAATGTGGATAGTTATGGGTAAAATACGCAAATATTTTGAATAAAGTTAAAGTGATTATAAAATATTCATTATTATCGGGAATATTCGTTTTTACGCTGGAATATTCAGATCGTTTTGGGAATATTACGATGCTCACAGTAGCGATCTTTTCATGGTACCTATAATGGAAAAGAAAGCGATTGGATGAAGAAAACGACAAATATAAGTTGTTTATAAATAACTACAGAATTGTTGGCGTTAATATCGTTGGAATACCCTGGGTGGTTAAAACACACTAATACGGCGTTGTTGAACAAAGAAGACACCTGATTATTGCACCAATTATTAATTCTTACGTAAGAACGCACTACTCAATAATTGTTACGTAATTATCGCTCAAAGATTTTATTTTATTGATTCAATAATTTCACGCATTGATATTTTATATTACCGTTGTTTCAATAAATTGTCATTACACAAGATTTTTATTATCTGAGCAATAATTCATATTATCTCGAATAATATTATTGGATAACATTATTGGCAATGTCTAGAAAGTTCGCTTCAAGGAGAGGTTTGGTCACCTAATCAAGGCCAAGAAGCGAGAAATCTTTATTGGAAAGCCCTCTTTCCTGAAACATTCGTATGTCAGTTGTCAATATTGTGATTTCGTAATATTATTTGTGAATAATTAATTATTGATTCATATGATAAGAAAAATATTGATTTTATGTGGATATAGATGGAGAAAATTTTTAATGTGACAATTGTTGAAAATTGAAATTTTATCTTTTTCGATAAAATAATTCATTTAAATATATTATTATATTTTAATAATATAATAATGGTGATATTTTTACAATGAATGTGGGATATATGAGTATACGAGGAAAAAGAGTATTTTTGTTGCAATAAATATTAAAAAAATGATTTTTGTGTTTGTAGAACCCATTTTCGACCGAAATTTGATTATACTGTAAAATCGCCTTCGTTTATGGATTTTCATCAATTTTTGTTTGGAATTTGGAAAAACTTTCTTCCGCAAAGTTGTAGAGAATTGAATTTCCTATAAAAAGATGCTAGATTCAAATTTTCCGATAAAAGGGCTATTTATTATGAATTATTGAAGTTCAAGTCTCAAATAATTGATTTTGGAAGTTTAAATTATTTTAAATTAGAAAACGTTTTTTACTCATTTAACATGTGATTAGGAGGCTGAATTCAGATTGTTAGTGTGTGCGATGAAGTTGTGGGAAAATTATAATATTAATTTATTAAATTTTCTACTTTTGGTGTTCTAAAGATTTTCCTATAAATAGGGTGCTTGGGTTAGAATTGAAAATCACACCGTAAATTGAAGTTTTCTCTCTATATTATCGAGTGTATTCTTGTGAGTATTTTGAGTATACTTTGAGTATTGTTATACGGTGCAAGTTCAAGTCATAGCTTTATATCCAGTGTTTCAACTGTAAAATCTTGTCTTTTCGAGGTAAGTGGATGTTATTTTATTCGAAAATGATATTATTTCTTCAATATCATTATGCCAAAATATTGGTTGGAAATTTTATCAAATTTGGAACTTTTTCATGTCGGGGTTACTATTCACGGGTTACTATTCACGAAAGTTACTATTCATGAGTTCTTATTCACGAGTTACTATTCACGAAGCGTGAAGATGTTTTTTTGTGAAATTTCTATCTTTTGGTGTCTGAGTTATTATTCACTTATACTCAAGACTATTCACGATATCTGACATTATTCACGAATCATTTTAACTATTCAATCAAAAATAAAATTTCTTCTTTTTTCCAAAATATCTACTATGGATACTAGCTTTGATTGTATCCATGTTTTGATCATTCTTGAATTTTACTCCACTCGATTACTTATGAAGTATTTTTGAACTTGGATTGTTTAAAATACTAATCCTTAATAATTGTTCTTTTGTTTCATTGGATTCGCTTTCCTTTAAAATATTTTTCATCATCCTCACCCTAAATGATGATATTATCGAATATCTTTTGGCCCGTGTAAGTAAAAGATGAATGATTATTGATGAATATCTTTGGCCCGTAGTGCAAAGATGAAGCAGTGTTGAGATTTAATACGACCGATCGATTAATATCTTTCGCATGTAGTGCAAAAGATGAATATTTGATTCCAGATATATATTGATTGATGTTACAGGATAAAATATCGACGATGAACTTTTAAATTCATATATAGAAGATAGTAGTTTGCATTCTCTACTTAACTCTTCTAATGAATTGTTGTTTTTCACCAGATTGTTGATTTAAAACCGGTTGTTTATTGTATTCTATCGATTTTTCCTCGTTGAAGACTATCGATAATTTGTTGTATATTATCTTAGTCATAATATTCTTTACTAGGCTAGTTGAGCTCACCCTTTCCTTTTTGTTCTATTTTTCTTCTCAGAGGCGAGAATGTAAGCGAGTACTTAGCTGTGGGTATGGAATGAAGGTTCTAGAGAGAGAGTTGTTTAGTAGTCCTCACCATTTTGTAAAATAATGTATCAATAATTATGATGGGGATTTATTTGCGTGTGGATATTATCTCAGATGGCAATATCTCGTATTTAAACTCACAGATTTATATGTTGTAATAATAAAGTTGTAGTTATTTCGTACCATGTATTTGGCGACTCGTGAATGGGTTGGATGGAATGGACCTATTTTGGGGGCGCCACGATTGGTATCGTAGAGCTTAGGATATGATCTCCATGAGATCGGGGAATAGAACTCAGAGAGGGAGAGACGAGTAAATCCTTCGCTAGTGTGTCCTACCTAAGCTTATTTGTTAGTTGGTTAAGATATAGGATATTATGTGATATATTGATTTTCTTAATTAACCCTTGTTTTACGATAAAGATTTGAGAATGTCGACCGAGAATATTAACAATGGAGTAAATGAGACCGTGGAGATGCTGCATTTTACCAACGAGGAGAACGTCGCAACAGTCCGGTGGCAATATACCTCCTGTGAACAACACCACCGAAAGCAGATGATGAACGAGGGATGTTTAGAAGCTTTTTGCGAGTTCATGCAAAATCGACGAGGAGACTCGTGTTCAAAATACAGGAGGAAATGATAGCAATTCACGGGTGGTCACAAACAAGCAGCTTCAAAGAGTTGGGACCACGCACTCGGGGAAAGCCGGATCCGATTAAGGCGAGACGTGGGTCAAAACAAATTACCAAGATATTCGATGTCTTGGGATGCACGGAGAACGTAAAGTTCCATTCGCTACTTTTTATGTTCCATAACGAGGCAGACATCGGTGGGAATCGTGAAGGGTACCCATCCATCTCGCACTCAAAGATGTCAGCCGGAGACATTTCAGAAGCAGTTCAACGACAAGTACTTCCCGAAAGTATTCGTATATGAAGGAAGTGGAGTTTATTAGATCGGAGCAGTAATAACATGACTTGTGTCCCAAAGACGAAAGGCGAAGTTCATGAGTTATCCGTGTTTCAGACCTCATTTGGTGGAGAATGAGGAACGATTACGCAGATGTTTCGAGAGGTTTGAAACCCAAAGATACGTCAAGATCTCATTCTCATAAATTTTTCTCTATTCAGAGATGTTGTCAATGTGGCTCGATTATTAGAGCGAGATAACGAGTACGCTCAACATAGGGACCATAACTAGGATCATATCAAGATAGCAGTCATCGTAATAACGATAACCGGCGGAGAAAGAAGAATACTGGACAAAGGCAGAACCACTCGGTGGTAATCATGGCCATGAAAATAGAAGAAGCGAGGGAGGAGGTTTTAAAAGAGGAGATTCAACAACCGATTATATGAAGACGTCGCCGCCAAGAAGAATCGGTTCCAAGGGAGAGAAAGACCACCGGTCGTATGTTACAAATGCGGAAAGAGGGACATATCACCAAACCGTGGACGCCCCAAAATAGGTCCATTCCATCCAACCCATTCGAGTCGCCAAATACATGGTACGTAAATAACTACAACTTTATTATTACAACATATAAACTGTGAGTTTAAATACGAGATATTGCCATCTGCAGACAATATCCACACGCAAATAAATCCCCATCATAATTATTGATATATTATTTTACAAAAATGGTGAGGACTACTAAACAACTCTCTCTAGAACCTTCATTCCATACCCCGACTAGTACTCGCTACATTCTCGCTTCCTGAGAAGAAAAATGGAACAACAAGGAAAAGGGTGAGCTCAACTAGCCCAGTAAAAAATATTATGACTAAGATAATATACAACAAATTATCGTTAGTCTTCAATGTGACGCCCCCAAAATTAGGTATACGTCACCCATCTTGGGTCGCCACTTACATGGTATAGAATTTAAATACAACTTATTAATATAACTGTCGTGTACAATACGACATAAACTGTGAGTTTGAATACAAATATTGTTTACTAGATATTATACAAACTCAAAAGGAGTCCTCATTACAATTATTATCACACTATTTCACAGAATAGTGAGGACTACTAATGCTATCCTCTGAACCATTACTCCGTTCCCCGACTCGTCCCAGCTATATTCTTATTTTCCAAGAGAACAAAGTGAAAGAAAGGGTGAGCTCAACTAGCCCAAGAAGAAATATTATAACTAAGATAATGCGAATAAATTATCAATAGTCTTCAACAATGTTAAACCGATAAAATACAATAGACAACCCGGTTTAAGCTCACATAGAATGAATACGCAATCCATTAAAAGAGTCAAGTAGAAAATAAAGTCTACTATCTTTTAGGTTTTAAAAGGTTTTCATAAATTTTTATCACTAAGACTCGGTTTAATGAATAAACCACAATATCTAATCATCCCTCGTATCACTGGCCAAGGATTTTCATCAAATTATCAATGGTCATGACTATACCAAATCACCCCTGGTCATAATCATACCAAAAACTATCCATCATCGCATTTATGTGCCAATCGAGGACTTTTATCACATCATTTATAACAAGCCATGATTATACCGAATGATCCTCGGTCATAATCATACAAAATTCATCTATGCACGTAAGCCAAAGATAACATAATATAACATGAGGATGATGACAATGACATAATAATTCAATAAAACAAGTTCACGAATTAATTTATTCGTGAATTAATAACGTCCAAATTGTCAACATGATACTACTTTGTAGAGTAAAATTCAAGAATGATCAGAAGAATATTTCCATGAAAAGATACTGGATGAAACGCAAATATCAAGAATATTCTACTAATTTCATGGAGTATAGAAGTCAAAGTTTTAACCAACCTGGGTATAATAAAGAATGGAATAACAAAGGAAATCACCATACATGCAGATTAAGATGTATAAAAGTTATTCCAATGTAATAATAATAATGTAACGTGTCGTGAAATTCACAACCGATAGGATGTTCCAACAGAATAATAAAGATGGAACCAGATCCGGTGTAAAACACACAGATAGGATATTCCAACAGAATGATAAAGACGGAACCAGGTCCGGTGTAAAACACATGCAGCAGGATGTTCCAAATGTAATAATAATAAAAAGGCGGAACCAGTCGGTGTAAAACACATGCATGTGATGTTCAACAGTAATAATAGAAGAATGTCACCAAGTATAGGGTAAACCACGATACAGATTATGTATAGGGTATGTGCGTATACAAAAGTTATTCCAATGTAATAATAAAGAATGGAATAATGAGAGGATTTCACCAAGTATAGGGTATCTGCCACAGATACAAAAGTTATTCCAATGTAATAATAAAGAATGGAATAATGTAAGTTCTCTTCATGAATAAGAAAGAATAACACCCTTTACAGGTACAACAAATAATATCCCTTACCTTAGAAGAACCTGAATATTGGAAAAGTGAAGTAGCAGAATCACTTTTCTTCTTTCTCTCTATAGTTTTCTCAGAGTTTCAATGAATTCGTAAGAAATAATGATGGAATGAGCTTTCTATTTATAGAAAAACCGAGGGTGGCTCTTGGTCTTAACGAAGGTCAAAATGACTCTTGGTAATATCAAGAGACAACTACTATTTCATGAAGGGTAATTAACCCCTGGAACAAGAAGAGACAGCTTAACTCTTCGTAATATCAAGGACAACTACTATTTGCATGAAGGGGTAATTACTATTGACGAAGATAATTACTATCGACGAAGGTAATTACTATTGATGAAGGTAATTACTATTCACAAAGGTAATTACTATTCACAAAGGTAAATACTATCGACGTGAAGGTAATTACTATTCACAAAGGTAATTACTATTCACAAAGGTAAATATTATTGACGAAGAGACTCTTAGATGATGACATATGGGCCCCCATAAAATAATCAAACTTACCACAAATGTCTCATAATGTACTCTTTATATACATCAAGGATTGAATAAATATTACCACAAATCACTTTATTTTTAATCAACACATATTTAATCTTTCAACAATTATTAATCATTTATAACTTGTCGTCTCAATTAATAATATAACATATTATATGACGACGATCTTGTGACAATAATTGAATCAATAATATAAGAGATATGATGCAAAGAATTATCAGTAGCAATAATTGAATATAGCTAAAGCGACTTTTGTGACGCCCCCAAAATAGGTATACACAACACCCATTACGAAAGTCGCCAAATACATGGTACAAGAAGCAAACTACAACTTCAATAATACAAATGTCGTGTGAAATACGACGGTATATATCGTGAGTTTAAATATAATATTGTCTTCTAGACAATATCCACACGCTAAATAAATCCCCATCATATTTATTGATACATCATTTTACAAAATGGTGAGGACTACTAAACAACTCTCTCTAGAACCTTCATTCCATACCCCCCTACTAGTACTGCTACATTCTCGCCTCCCGAGAAGAAGAATGGAACAACAAGGAAAAGGGTGAGCTCAACTAGCCCAAGTAAAGAATACTATGACTAAGATAATATACAACAAATTATCGTTAGTCTTCAACAGGAAAAATCGATAGAATACAATGTACAACAAGTTTCGGATCAATATTCAAGAATGAAATAATAATTCATAGAAGAGTTACGTAGAGAATGAAATCTACTATAATCTATGAATTTAACAATCCATCATCAATATTTTATCCCCGTAACATCAATCAATTTTCATCTCAAATCAAATATTCATCTTTGCACTTCGTGCCAAAGATATTCATCAATCCACATGTTCATCTCAACACTGCTCATCTTTGCACTAAAGGCCAAAGATATTCATCGATCGGTCATGTTCATTTAAACACCGCTTCATCTTTGCACACTATGTGCCAAAGATATTCAATAATATCATCATTTAAGATCGAGGATGATGAAAATATTTTTAAAGAAACGAATCCAAATTGAAACAAAATGACAAGGATTAAGGATTAAGGATTCGTGATTGTTTTATCCACGCCCAACAATACCTCAAAAATAATCATAGTGGTGTAAAATTCAAGAATGATCAAAACATGGATACAATCAAAGCTAGTATCCGAATAGATATTTTGGATTAAAAGAAGAAATTTTATTTTCTATTGAATAGTGCCAGATATCGTGAATAAGTAACTCGACACCAAAAGATAGAAATTCCAAAAAAAAACATTTTCACGCTTCACTTGAATAAGACTTCGTGAATAAGAACTCGTGAATAGTAACTCATGAATAGTAACTAGTGAATAAGAACTCATGAATAAGTAACCCCGACATGAAAAAGTTCCAAATTTGATAAAACTTCAGATCAACATTTCAAAGATAATGATATCAAGAAATAATATCATTACGAAAAAATAATATCCCTTACCTCAAAGAATCAAGATTTCCGGAAGGAAAGGTCAAGTGATGTTGAATGAAACTTGTATTGAACAAAGAACTCTCAAAGTATCTAAATACTCACAAAATACGCTCAATAATATATAGAGAGAAGAGAAAACTTTGTTTCGGTGTGATTTTCAATTCTAACTTAGCCCTCTATTTATAGGAAAATGTTAGCCGTACCAAGGCAGACTTGACCATACGATGATGGCTTTACTCGCTACTATTTCCACCCACCACATTTGAAATAAAATTCAGCACATTTCTTCACCAACCACAAGTGGGGCCCACCAATTCTAGAATTTTCCACCAAAATCATTTATAACCTAATTTTCGAATCACCACCTCTTAAAATTCATAACAAATCATTCGTTCATTTTAACGGTTCAAAATTTGTGGACATATACTCAACTTATGTATGTATAACATATCCAAAAATTACAACGATCCAACGGTCGGATTAAAAATTATACCCCTTAATATATCTCAAAACCCCGATTTGATTTTTAACACCTCCAATCCGATAAAATAACCGATAAAACACCTCAACATTAATTCCTTCATTAATAACCACATAAATAAATCCATCATTTATATTCATATAAAATAAATATTTCCTTATCATATGAATCAATAATTAATTATTCACAAATAATATTACGTAATCACAATTATGACAACCGTGCCGTTCCTCAGGAAGAGGGGCTTTCAATAAGAATTTCTTCTTCATGCGCCGCAATTAGGTGACCAAACCTCTCCTTAGATGTAACTTTCTAGACATTGCCAATAATGTTATCTAATAATATTATTCAAATAATATGAATTATTGATCCGATAATGAGAAATCTTTGTGCGTTGATAATTATTGAACAACAATAATATAAAATATCAACGCAAAGCAATTATTGAATCAATAAAATAAAATATCGAACAAGAACTCATCGTGAAAATTATTGAGTAGTGCCATCTTACGTACAAATCAATAATTCAACAATCTTTGTAATATCGCAAAAGCACTCACATGCAACCACGCGCAGACATCGTATTTTAACCAACGGGTATTCCAAATCTTAACGCAGTAATAATTACGCCGTTATTTATAACCACCCAAACTTTGTGCTGTTTTCTTCATCCGACGCTTATCCGTTATGGGGCCCACACATGGTCTGCGACGTCGCATTTAATATTCCGACAAAGATCTGAATATTCCACGACCAAACGAATATTCCCAAACAACAATGAATAATTTATAACCACTTGCTTATTTTGAAATATTTGCGATTTAACCCTTAACTATCCACATTAATCAAATCCACCTTACTATTTCAAAATAATAAATAAAGGAAATTCCTTTTATTTAAAAAAAAAAAAATTTCGGTCTTACGGACTTCTCACGTAAGCATCAATAATCAATACTGGTGTGCTACTTACGCAACCACGCCAGACATCGCATTTCTTTACTACCGGGTAGTTCAACAGCTTTTAACGGTAACACCTCTCCGCCGTTATTTTTATAGAAAAATAATTTTGTCGCTTTCTAACTACGACAATAATACTTCCGCCATGGGGTCCAATTAATGATTGAGTCGTCGCATTTAATATTCCCGACAAAAAGAATATTCTCCCACCAAACGAATATTTTATAACAACTTGCTTACTTTGCAAAATTTATAAATATTACCCACAACTATAACATTATATCAAATTTATTCCATAATATTCAAAAATAATATTTATAGAAAATTCATCTTTATTTATAAAAGCTTGGGTCTTACATTCAACGGGGAAAAATCTAATAGAATACAATAGACAACAAGTTTTAAATCAACAACTGCAGCGGAAACAACAATTTATTAAAAGAGTTAAGTAGAGAATGCAAACTACTATCTTCTATATATGAATTTAAAAGTTCATCGTCGATATTTTATCCCTGTAACATCAATCAATATATATCTGAAATCAAATATACATCTTTGCACTACAGGCCAAAGATATTCATCAGTTGGTCATGTTCATCTAAACACCTGTTCATCTTTGTACTACGGCCAAAGATATTAATCAGTAGGTCATGTTCATCTCAACACATGTTCATCTTTGCACCACGGGCCAAAGATATTCATCAAGAAATCATTCATCTTTGCACTACAGGCCAAAGATATTCAATAATATCATCATTTAAGACTGAGGATGATGAAAAATATTTTTAAAGAAACGAATCCAGTGAAACAAAATGACAAGGATTAATGATTCGTACTTTAAACAATCCAAGTTCAAAAATACTTCATAAATAACTAGAGTAGAGTAAAATTCAAGAATGATCAAAACATGGATACAATCAAAGCTAGTATCCATAATAGATATTTTCGACAAAAAACGAAAATTTAATTTTTCTATTAATAGTGTCGTATTTGTGAATAGTGCCGTATACGTGAATAGTAACTCCGACACCAAAAGATAGAAATTTCACAAAAAAAAACATCTTCACGCTTCGTGAATAGTAACTCATGAATAGTAACTCGTGAATAGTAACTCAAGAATAGTAACCTCGACATGAAAAAGTTCTAAATTTGATAAAAATTTCCAACCAATATTTCTAAGATAATGATATTGAAGAAATAATATCATTTTCGAATAAAATAACATCCCCTTACCTCGAAAAGACAAGATTTTAGTAAAAACAGGATATAAGCTATGACTTGAACTTGCACCGTATAGCAATACCCAAAGTATACTCAAAATACTCACAAGAATACGCTCGATAATATAGAGAGAAAACTTTAGTTTCGGTGTGATTTTCAATTCTAACCCAAGACCCTATTTATAGGAAAATGCTTTAGAACAATCAAAGTAAAAAATTTAATAAATTAATATTATAATTTTTCCACAACTTCATACGTACACTAACAATCTGAATTCAGCCTCCTAATCACATGTTAAATGAGCTTCAAAAATGAAAAAAACCTTTTTCTTATTTAAAATAATTAAAACTTCCAAAAATCAATTATTTCGGAGCTTCAGAACTTTAATAATTCATAATAAATAGCCCTTTTATCAGAAAATTCGAATCTCGCGACTTTTTATAGGAAATTCAATTCTCTACAACTTTGCAGAAGAAAGTTTTTCCAAATTCCAAACACAAATTAACCGAAATCCATAAATGGGCGATTTTACAGGCTATAATCAAATTTCGGTCAATAATTGTGTCCACCAACACACAAAATATGTGTTAAACATTTAATGCCACAAAAATAGTCTTCCTCCTCATATACTCATATATCCCACATTCATTATAAAAATATCACCGTTAATATATTATTAAAATAATATATTTAAATGAATTATTTTATCAGAAAAAGATAAAATATTAATTTTCAACAATTGTCACATTAAAATTTTTTCCATATATATCCACATAAAATCAATATTTTCCTCATCATATAAATCAATAATTAATTATTCACAAATAATATTACAGAATCACTGAAGATGGCAACAAAGCCGTTTCAGGAAAGATGGGGCTTTCCAATAAGGATCTCTCACTTCTTGGCCGCAATTAGGTGACCAAACCTCTCCTTAGATGTAACTTTCTAGACATTGCCAATAATGTTATCCAATAATATTATTCAGGATAATATGAATTATTGTCTGATAATGGAAAATACTATGTAATGACAATTTATTGAAACAACAAAGTAATATAAAATATCAATGCATCAATTATTGAATCAATAAAATAAAAAAAATTACGAAGCATTAATTATCGTAACAATTATTGAGTAGTGCCTTCTTCACGTAAGAATCAATAATTGGTGCAATACTGCGTGTCTTCTTGCTCAACAACGCCAGATAGTGTCTTTTAACCACCGGGTATTCCAACAAGATTAGCTCAGAATAACGTTATTTATAAACAACTTATATTTGTCGCTTTCTTCATCCAATCGCTTTCCGTTATGGGGCCCACAAAAGATCTGCTACGTTGTATTTAATATTCCCCGAAAGATTTAATATTCCACGACTAAACGAATATTCTCCGACAATAATGAATATTTTATAACCACTTGCTTATTCGAAATATTTGCGTATTTTACCCATAACTATCCACATTAATCAAATCAACCCTTACTATTTCAAAATAATAAATAGAGGAAAATAAATTTCATTTATTAATAATTTGGGGTCTTACACAAACTGCTCACAACAGTTTAAGGTAAGCTATAATTGTGGAAAAGAAGGACATATCGCTCGAGATTAGACGGTATCAAACCCAAATCCAATGGGAATGGTGACTCAAAAGGATGTCCAAGAAAAGTCAAAGTCAACGGTTCCTGGAAGAGCGTTTGTCGTGACCGGTCAAAATGCGAGGAACCCGAACGAAGTTAGCACGGGTTAGTTAATTATAAATTCTTGCGAAGTTTATACCTTACTAGAATCACGGTTCTACCCATTCTTTTTCTCTCTCTTGCTTCGCTCAACGTTTGAACTTCGACTACGGAGAAATTAGACTTTGAATTTATTTATGGAGACTCAGTTGGGAGAAACTTTCATTACATCCGTTGTTTAGAAATCTTGCTTGATTCAGGTTGGCACTATCACATTACTTGTTAACCTTATTTCTATAGAGATATTTGTTTTTGATGTGATTTTAAGGTTAACTACTCATCATGCCGAAATTGATTACTTTCGTAAAGTTGTTAGTTTTCATATTCTTAAGCAACCTGTTATTCGAATTCAAGCAATCAAACCATTGTAGTCAAACATTTTCATATCAAGCCATGAAGTCATTCGTTTATTACGGATGTCAAGTTTTCTTAGTTCATGTTATGGATTTGAATAAAGACACGCCGATTTGAATAATATTCTTGTTGTTATTGATTTTTCCCGACGTATTTCTGAAGAATTTCGCTTACTCCCAAAGCCCGATATTAAATTTTGTATCGACTTTGAACCCAGACAAAACTCATTTCTAAAATCTCATATCGAATGGCTCCTATTGAACTTCGTGAGTTAAAATTCAATTATAGAAATTGGTACCGAGCCTTTATCCGGTGACTTCCTTTGTGGAATGCACCGCCGCTCTCCGTAGGGACGCCATATTCGATGCGATAGTAAAGCGATAGGTGTCATTGTAACGTCTTTATCCAAGGTTGGGATATGAGTCACGATTGAGAACAACCTAAGTCAGAATCGAAATACATAGCTTTCAGGCTTAGTTGGTTATTATCGGAGATTCGTTGAAGGATATTCTCGAATCGCTATTCCATTAACGCAATTTGACTCGTAGAGATACAAAATTCGAATGGATCAAGGAATGTGGGAAGAGCTTTGAAGAACTTAAGAGGAGACTCATTTCAAAGACATGTTCGACCATGTCATCCCGGAAAAGCGAACGTGGTAGGCGGCGTGTTGAGTAGAAGATCGATACAAGCACGAAAACGATATTGTCAAAGACTCATTTCAGTATAATTTATAAATAATAGAGATGGAGATGAAAACTCTAGGTACCCACGTGATGATATACGAGTATAATCGATTTTAATCGATAAAGTTAAAGTTTATTCAAGCTACACACCGAGTGATGAATTTGAAGAAGGAGGTAAGAAGTTGTTATTTCAAAAGCGAGAATCGGTGAGGTGAGAAAGCTCAAACCTTCGATTTATTAATCTATTTGAAATTCTCGATCGAATAGGAACCGTGGGCCTATAGACTCCTTTTACCGCCAAGTATGACGCGTGTTCATAACGTTTTTCACGTGTCGATGTTACGTAAATATGTGGACGACCGAACCACGTCATTGAAGTTAGAAACCGGACGAGATAGCAGAAGACTTAATGTACGAGAGGTACTGTCAAGATCTTAGATAGAAAGAACATGTCCTATGTAGAAGTTATACCACAAGTTAAAGTTTTGTGGAGAAACCATGCTATTGAGGAAATGACACGGGAGTTGGAAACGAAAATGAAAGCGAGGTATTCTCATCTTTTCAAACACTGTGTATCGTACGCCAATTTCGAGGACGAAATTTCATAAGAGAGAGGTCAGTAAGACCCCAAATTATTAATAAATGAAATTTATTTTCCTCTATTTATTATTTTGAAATAGTAAAGATTGATTTGATTAATGTGGATAGTTATGGGTAAAATACGCAAATATTTCGAATAAGCGAGTGGTTATAAAATATTCATTATTATTAGGGAATATTCGTTTGGTCGTGGAATATTAGATCTTGTTTGGGAATATTAAAGACGATTTGATCTTTTTGGGCCCCATAATGGAAAGCGATTGGATGAAGAAAACGACAAATATAAGTTGTTTATAAATAACTGGCGTAGTTGTTGACGTTAATCTTGTTGGAATACCCGTTGTTTTAAAACACACTAATACGCGTTGTCAAGCGAGAAGACACCGGTATTGCACCAATTATTAATTCTTACGTAAGAAGGCACTACTCAATAATTGTTACAAGTAATTATCGCATTCAAGATTTTATTTTATTGATTCAATAATTTTTGATTGATATTTTATATTACTTGTTGTTTCAATAAATTGTCATTACACACGAGATTTTTATTATCAGAGCAATAATTCATATTATCCGAATAATATTATTGGATAACATTATTGGCAATGTCTAGAAAGTTCTGTCTAAGGAGAGGTTTGGTCACCTAATTGCTACCAAGAAGGAGAGAAATCTTTATCGAAAGCCCCTCTTCCAGGAACCGCTCGGTCATAACAATATTGTGATTACGTAATATTATTTGTGAATAATTAATTATTGATTCATATGATGAGGAAAATATTGATTTTATGTGGATATAGATGGAGAAAATTTTAATGTGACAATTGTTGAAAATTGAAATTTTATCTTTTTCTCGATAAAATAATTATTTAAATATATTATTATATTTTAATAATATAATAATGGTGATATTTTTACAATGAATGTGGGATATATGAGTATACGAGGAAAAAGAGTATTTTGTTGCAATAAATATTAAAAACAGATTTTGTGTGTCGGTAGACCCATTTCTTGACTGAAATTTGATTATAGCTTGTAAAATCGCCCGTTTATGGATTTCGATCAATTTCGCATTTGGAATTTGGAAAAATTTCTTCTCGCAAAGTTGTATAGAATTGAATTTCCTATAAAAAGTCATGAGATTCAAATTTTTCGATAAAAGGGCTATTTATTATGAATTATTGAAGTTCAAGCTCAAATAATTGATTTTTGGAAGTTTAAATTATTTTAAATTAGAAAACGTTTTTTCATTTTTGAAACTCATTTAACATGTGATTAGGAGGCTGAATTCAGATTGTTAGTGTGATGTATGAAGTTGTGGAAAATTATAATATTAATTTATTAAATTTTTTTTACTTTGGTATTTAAAGATTTTCCTATAAATAGGGTGCTTGGGTTATAATTGAAAATCACACCGTAAACTAAAGTTTTTCTCTCTATATTATCGGCGTATTCTTGTGAGTATTTTGAGTATACTTTGAGTATTGCTATATCTGATTAAAGTTCAAGTCATAGCCTTTATATCCTGTTTCAACTGTAAGTATTATTTTCGAGGTAAGGGATGTTATTTTATTCGAAAATGATATTATTTCTTCAATATCATTATGCCAAAATATTGGTTGGAAATTTTTATCAAATTTGAAACTTTTTCATGTTGGGGTTATTATTCATGGGTTACTATTCACGAGTTACTATTCATGAGTTCTTATTCACGAAGTTACTTATTCATGAGTTACTATTCACGAGTTCTTATTCACGAAAGTACTATTCACTAAGCGTGAAGATATTTTTTTTGTGAAATTTCTATCTTTTGGTGTCGGAGTTATTATTCACGATACTATTAATTATTCACTTAATCACTCAAGACTATTCATAGAAAAATAAAATTTATTCTTTTTGTCCAAAATATCTACTATGGATACTAGCTTTGATTGTATCCATGTTTTGATCATTCTTGAATTTTACTCCACTCGATTAGTTATGAAGTATTTTTGAACTTGGATTGTTTAAAATACAAATCCTTAATAATTGTTCTTTTGTTTTCTTTGGATTCGCTTTTCTTTAAAATATTTTTCATCATCCTCACCCTAAATGATGATATTAATGAATATCTTTTTCAGTAAAGCAAAAGATGAATGATTACTTGATGAATATCTTTACCGTAGTGCAAAGATGAGCAGTGTTGAGATGAACATGACCGATCGATTAATATCTTTGGCTGTAGTGCAAAGATGAATATTTGATTCGAGATATATATTGATTGATGTTATGAGGGATAAAATATCGACGATGAACTTTTAAATTCATATATAGAAGATAGTAGTTTGCATTCTCTACTTAACTCTTCTAATGAATTGTTGTTTTCCGCAGATTGTTGATTTAAAGCTGTTATCTATTGTATTCTATCGATTTTTTTCTATCAAGACTAACGATAATTTGTTGTATATTATCTTAGTCATAATATTCTTTTACCGGGCTAGTTGAGTTCACCCTTTTCCTTTTTGTTCCATTTTTCTTCTCGGGAGGCGAGAATGTGGCGAAAGTACTTAGTGGGTATGGAATGAAGGTTCTAGAGAGAGTTGTTTAATAGTTCTCACCATTTTGTAAAATAATGTATCAATAATTATGATGGGAATTTATTTGCTTGTGGATATTGTACAGATGACAATATCTCGTATTTAAACTCATGATTTATGTGTTGTAATAATAAAGTTGTAGTTATTTACATCTACGATTTTGGCGACTCGAGAATAGGTTGGATGAAATGGAACTTTTTTAAAAGGCCACGCGTGGTGACCAAAGTTTAGGCATTGTAAACACTAATACGGCAGTGCAGGCGCAAATAAATGAAGACTAAACAAACAGTAGGCATCGTAAACACTAATACGAACAGGACAGACACAAATGAATGAAGACTAAACAAACAATAATGTTTGATTTTTCATTCCATGCATGTCTTGATCACAAAATTTTAGTGATTCACTTCACACCTTTAATAAGCCAGCCAGAGCCCAGAGGGTGATGGCCAACATCACCTATGACATAATTTAACATGTTTCCACCGTACCAACCATCTTAAATCCTGCAACAAAATCTTCAAAAACCATCTAAACCTAAACCAAATGCGCTGCTTGGTGTGTACTCCAACATTATTAACAAATGTGACAAAAGTAGTTTAGACCTGTTTGATAAGTGAGTTTTGTACCTACGAATTGGACACCGTTAAGGCTTAATTCTTTGTTAATTTCAAGTATTTTTAGTGTTTTGTTACTTGTTTTTGTATTTGTGTTGTAGGAAACGACTTCAGAAGGTTAAAACATGAAAAATTGAGCTTAATGATATTTCTGTAATTTCGGGAGCAGAAAGCCCGCCAGGACGGGAATCCTTGGTGTAAAAATCCCGCCGAAGCGGCATTCAAGAGTGACCCCCGCCGGGGCGGGCAATTCCTAGTACAAAAAGTCCGCCAGGACGGGCTTGTCGAGAAGAAAAAGAGTTTTTAGAAGTTGAGTTCAAGGAGGATTGGTTTGAGCTGTTTGTTTCAAAGACTTTAACGACACATGAAGGAGCATATAAAAAGAGAAGAATTACAAGGATTAAAGAGATGAATCCATTAGATTAGAACATAGATAATTCATCCTCAATATTATGCTTCCTTATGAAATTATGGATTGCGAAGCAAACGATAACTATATCCCTTTGTACCGCAAAATTAAAATTGAGATACTTGAACTCTGCCTTACCAATCTTCCTATACAATTCCATCAGATTTGAATCACGGAATGAAAGATAGCCAGCCAGCCAGCCAGCCAGCCAAAAGAAGGTACAAAATCACTCAGCATGACCAGATATCAGCCTTGCATCCATCATAACTTTTTCTAACAATTACTCCCGGAGCAACATAGACAGGTGTTTCACAGGTGGTGTGAAGTAATCCATTTTGATGACCTTGAGATTCCCATTCTCATCCAGTAATATGTTCACCTCTACTATGACAAAAGTCAACAGCACTAATCAACTGTTGAGCTTAAATTAAGAGCTCACCGCCTTTTACATGATCCATTAAAAATAAATCTTGGATTTGCTGGCCGGAAGTGGAATCTGTTCTAGTATATATGGTGGTGGTGCGGAGCTCAAGTTCAGTTTGGGCTAAAAAAAATCCTTTTGTTTGTAGAAACAAAATTCTGTACCGCAACTAGTTTAGGTACAGAATTACTTGTGTTCAACACATTCACAAATTACTTGTAGCTTCCTGCCATTTCTCCTTGAACAAGTGATTTTGATCCAACAAAAAAGGGTTGGCAGGAACATAAGAGACCATATGAGATGAGCCCTTAAGCAAATAACAAGAATTACAATTTATAGTACCATGGGTTTGGAGGGGCACAATAACAATATGAGATGAGCCCTTAAAGTGTGGTATTACAATGCAGAGTGCATTCAGGCTCTTAAATAAATTATCTTTTACCTAGGCTAGGAGTCAGGAGATGACTATTCTTCCATAGAAGCACATCCCAGAATAGAGCCATGAGCAGATCCACACATTGGTTTAGTCTCCCTCCAGTTCAAAGGCATAACACAAACCCTAACTGAACTCAACTTTACAATGTCAAATCTCCCGGCTCCTGATTCTTCCCACTTTAGAACTCTCCCTCCCAAGACATATAACTGCCTTCTTAATGCTGCAAAACCATAACCAAAGGCCTCCAATGGTCGAGGTTGGGCCGCAAGAAAAATGGTAGGAACTGATCCTACATGGTGCCACTCTCCTTTTTCAGTGTCCCTAGTTTTGATAGAGCTCTCACCCCAATCTACAACCGTGTATACACGATCATCTGACATCACCTGAACAGCGAATTGCATTGCCTTGAGAAAGGCCAGATATCATCCACTGTGCACCATTTTCTGTCTGATGGATTATAAACATCACAAGTTTTTTGTTCGGGCAGCCTCAGAACATAAAAAATTTGCTTTGATATGACAGGCCTAAGCAGTCCATCTGTGGGCTAGGCATTGGTGGCAAATCTTCCCACCTGCAAATGATTAAACTTGTAATAAAAATAAAAACCATTCTGCCTAAAGCTGTACATACATATACCAGACAATGACTGTCACAGAACAGTATAAGAAATCCAGATGTTACACAAGTAAATTCAATGATCTTTTAAAGAAACAAGATGTATAGCAAGGTGACAAATAATCTTATGAGGAAAAAGAAAAAATAAGAAAGAACAGGCGGAATATATGATACAAGTTATATAGAGGGAGATACCTAACATTGGTGTCAACTTAAAGAGAGGTAGTAATTCAACGGCAAAGAAAATAATGGACACATGTTTCATGATCTCGACTATTGATAACAAACATCCATGTAATCTTATAAGGAAAAAGAAAAAATAAGAAAGAACAGGCTGAATATACGCTAAAAGTTATATAGTGGGAGATACCTAACATTGGTGTCAATTTTAAGAGGGGTTGTAATTCAACCGCATTGAAAATTATGGACACCGGTGCAACAAGATCTGGACTATAGACAATAAACATCTATTATAAATTTCATTATAATAGTCATGTGAAGACTGACAAGTGTGAAGAGGATGGAGCAGTGTAAGGATAAAGTACAAAGTTTTTCCCCCAAGATAGAATGATAAAATATAAAGTTTACATAGTGACCACGGCTTGCACACATCCAACACTATGTCTGGAGCTTAGTGCTTTCTTACAAGTCTCCCTGTGCATCTCCATCCCTAATTTTGTATAGGGATATCTGAGTGAGTATCACCAGAGCCAATGCTTCGACCGGCGCGTCCCCCGCAGTCGTCTTTCATACAATTCAGAAAAGTTTTTTATGCAATACCAAGAATACATGACACAAGACCAGCACGTATATATGTCGAGTACACCAAATTAAGCTAGTATGCCATAAAAAACAGAAATTCTAAAACCACTTCTAGTCATAATGACCGTATGAATGAAACCTATTGTAAAAATTAAAGTCCACATTCTTAATGAAGATTATTTTGTTAATTTTTTATTGTTTGGCTATTTATTTCCTTAGAAATGAGGTGTTGTTGACTTCTAAGCAGTGTTCTAAAAACCCCCGCCTAGGTCTGCCTAGGCACTAAGCCCCCCCTTGGCGCCCTGCCTAGGCATTAGGCCCCCCTTGGCGCCCCACCTAACTGTTAGGCCCCCCTGGCACCTCACCTAGGCCCAAGGCGGCAAAAAAATCCCTCCAGAAAATTAGGCGGGGTCTAGGCGGAGATGTTTTTTTATATTTTAATAACTACTCAAACCAGATCTTAATATATTTATTTTTCTAATAATTTACCATATTCATAATACAGGTTGTAGCATATCAAATCATGACAAGAAGTGAACAATATCAAGTCAAAATGAATAATTTTATTATAGTTGTAATTTTTTGAACCTGTACCAACTTCAAATTATATAAATGATGATACATTTGTAATATTTAGTTTAATTCAATATAATTCTTAAATTTATGTTTAGTTTCTTAAGTTTTAATATTGAATTAAATTCTTAAAATTTTAAATTTTTAATAGCAATTTGTTTATGAATAAAACTAATACGTTAAAAATATGTTTGAACTTTAAACAATTGCATGTTTGTGTTTGAACTTTGACATTAGCAATATGAATATGTGTTTGAACTTTAAGCAAAGACCTTTATTATCTTTATTATAGATTGTTTTGTTTTATATTATTGTTTTGTTTAGATAAATGTAAGATAAAATATTAAAATTGGCTTAAAATAAAAAAAAAAATATGCCCCTGGCCCAGTGCCTCGCTTAGCCCCTAAGTGCTAGGCCCTAACGCCTTTGGCCGCCTAGCGCCTTTTAGAACATTGCTTCTAAGGTATTAGTTTCTTTGTATGTAACTAATTCTAATGAAATAATAATTGAATTTGACACGTAGGCATTGAACACTGGAGAGTAATATAGGGAACAAATAATAATGAATATCATATCTGTATGTGACGAGTGAAAACATACTCATCTGTCACTGGATCATATACTTCTCCAACAGCAAAACCTGTAACACATGATGAGGTGCGTCCCCCAGCTACATAAACCTTGCCAGAGACAACTGTACAAGCAAAATGAAACCGAGGAGTTCACATACTTGCTACACTGAGCCACTGTTTAATGAAAGGATCATACTGCACAACATCATTACATATAAAGGGCCTCTGATGGGGAAATACTGGATCCTGTGGTGCGTAGGACCCACCAATCACCATAAATTTGTTACGAATACTAACACATGAAAATCCATAATGTTGACAATCAGAATTGTTTCCAGGTATCTTGGGCAGAGAATGCCATTTATCAGCCTCAGATCATAAGCAACCCACTGGTTCTTAGATCCTTCAGTAAGAACAAACAACCAGTTTCCGCAACATCCTTCTCTAGCTTTATAGTTAGAATAGTCTGAGCAGCGGATCAAATCTCGCCAACCCTTTGAGACAGCTTCTAGCAGTCCATGGTACCCATGGGACAATTTTGCCAAGCATCTCAGAGCTAAGTCATCCGGCAAGCCAGGAATTATTGTTTGATTCATAGATCCCCTAAGGGTAAACATTCACAAGTGAATATAGATCTACAATATTAAAATATTAAAAAAGGGGACCAAAAACTAACAAAAGAAACAAAGAAAAGATTTAATGCATTAGCTTAATCCCTAGATATGCAGTATGATGGCACAATATTTGCATATTATTCAATCATGGTAAAGTATTGAAAAACTAGAATACCAGAAGCAATATTTAGCAGTAAGAGCACGAATATCATCAAGATGATGCTACTAATAGCAAGTTTCAAACCTTGATCCTTTTTTTTTTTTTCTTTTATTTTCTTTTTTTTTATTTTATTTATTTTTTTTTTTTTTTTTTTTTTTTTTTTGGGGGGGTTATGTCACAAATTCAAGTAACTCTAGGATTGCCAAACTCAAGCTGATTACAATAATATCCGCGTGTTATATATGCAGCTGATCAGGAGCTTTTTGTCAATATAGAAAGAAATATACTCTATACATGTTCTTTTTCATAAGCAGGATAGCCCTTAACCTGTAAAGAAATACAATCCCAAAGACCATCAGAAAGAGTGACTTAAACCGACTAATATGAGTCAGATTAAGCTTAATTTAAGGATTTCTTATACATAGATAAGTACATCTGTATTTGTATGGGTGTGGGCAAGAGTATTTAAATTTATCTTATACTAAATGTCTCTTTATCAGTAAAATATATAATCCATTACCAGTCCTATGACAGAAATCTCTCGCTTAATTTGCTCAATCATCCCAACCTTTGTAACCTTTTCTTTGTCGATCATCTTAATGGCCACATTCATGCCAGTTTTGAGGTTCCTTGCATGGTAGACCTTGGCAAAGGTGCCTTACCCTAAGAATTTTCCTAACTCATAGCAGTCCATCAACACACACCCTTTATGTTCCATAACAAGTTACCACAGTTATACACAATAATATATTAAAAAAAATCTCCAGCTAATGAAATTTATCCAATATAATTAGTTACGACTCTTAATTTCAAGACCATAAAACGCAACCATCTTCACAGAGGTCTTGATATGATACGACTTGACCCCCAAAATATATAGCTAAAGCGGGCATTTTACCACATAGTGGAAAGTGTCGTAATTTATGAGTCCAATCTCATCAAGGATAAATGAGAATAGCTCAAATGGAGGAGCTTCATACACATTAACCTCAAAGAAAGACCTCTTCGCTCTTACGCACATCTTTCAGCATTCCCTAATCGTTTGAGTAACTATAGTATTGAAGAAGATAGTAGCTATAAGGTTACACCATTAGCACACAATAATAAAGCAGATCAGAAAATTGTGGAATCTCGATTCTTTCGGTTCTCCAACAAAATAATTATGAGATAATTACCTGAAAAGAAGTGAAACAAGTCGAGAACTTTAATTACATATATTATCGACCACTAAATTCAAACAAAAGAAAAGAAAGAGTTCGCAATTAACAGATCACAAAAAACTCGGAAATAAATTTAGTAAAAGGGGACTTCAACACATCTATGTTACAATAGTCGAGGGGCAGTCGGATGCAAATATATAAAAACTATGAAACAACAATTCAATTGATGTTAATGACATGACTTTTTATTCAACTTTAGATATGGTTGTTGCTTTATAAAGAACATATAATCACAGGCCCAAACTGAATTAAGAATACATCAAGCAAAGATTGAAGAAGTTTTACTTAATTTTACCATATAAGAATATGCAATTTGAATTTTCCAGATCATTTATTACATACATACCAAGGAAATTATGATGATGAGTATTTGAAAAATATTTGAGATTCCCAATTTGATACCTCTGTCTTTACCCAAAATAGAAGCCAAAGAGAACAAATGAATCGAGGTTTGAAAAGTATATTGAACAAATCCGGATATGAGAATATATAAAGTTATAGACAAAGAATCAAATTATCTAATCTAAAAAAGAAAACACAAATTAGAAACACAGAATGAAAATAAACATAGCGATTCAACATTTCCTTATTTTTAATGAAATTCTCCAATTCAGCGGTGAGAAAGCTCAAATCTTTGTATTACTCAGGTCGATTCAAAACTTGGGGTTAGTTTCAAACCTTCTCCATCTTTGTATTACTCAGGTCGATTCAAAACTTGGGGTTAGTTTCAAACCTTCTCCTAGTAACAATACAGATATAAATTTAAAAAACAGGAAAAGCAACGAACATAAAAGAAGAAGAAAAGATAGAAACTTTGCAGCTAAAGATTAAGGAAATTCCACAAAAGAAACTCATAATTGCAGCTATATTTACCTTAGGAATTCATAATTTCTCTGAATCTAGATAAGCGGAAGCTATCAAAGAACCAAAACATATGATCTCATAAACATGAAATTTTATATATATATATATATATATATATATATATATATATATATATATAAATATATATGTATGTATTGTTTGTGTATAATCATAGCAGAAAAATGCGGACTCCCCAATTTTATACAGTATGGCCTTACAGCAAATCTTCCAATCCCTATGCAAATCGAAAAAAGAAATCTCCTTACAGTTATGCAAAGACGCTATAAGAGTGATCTTATCCTGTAACAATTGATAATAACGAACAATAGATGAAGAAGGGGGAGAATATTTACCGGCGAAAGAAGAAGAGCAGCAACGAAGGAGAAGAGCAACAGCAGCGAAGGAGAAGAGCAGCAACGCGAGAGGTTATATTTGTCCCAAAAAAATATTTTCTCGCTCAAACATGCCTCTGAATGTTATAGAAATATTTTTGTGTCTAACCGATTAAAAGTCATTAAGAGACAAAAAAATTTGTCAAACAAGATACCGAATCAGAGGCAAATCCATTAAGAGCTATTCAGAGACAATCAAACAGAACCTTAGTATTTGGTAATTTATATTAATAATTCCTCGTGGGAACGATACTCTACTTACACTTTATTACTTGTTGAAGACGTATACTATACTTGTTGTGAGTAACTAGATTTTACCCAACACTGTTTCTAGAAGAAAAAAGAAGATAACAACTACACAATACAGAAAAACAACGGCAAAAGTTATACATATAAAGACAAGGAATAACTCGGTACAGAGACCAAATACACACACAACTGGTTGGTAGTTATGTGTGCGCACATAAAAACAGAAGATCCTAACACAAGCACACCAAGTCTTTGTAATGTAATATCATGATCAACAGGAAGTCCAACTTTCAAAGTTGCTCAGGAAAGGGCTAGAAAATAAATATATGATAACCATAAAATTTTCCAAATATACTAAAATGGACAGCGGCTTGCTAGTTCTTCTTCAGGATCCACCTACTTTTAGTCGAATCACTAGTTCTTCTTCAGGATCCGCCTACTTTTAGTCAAATCCATGGTTTTGACCAATGTATATGATGATGAAATTGCAGAAAGCTATGTTCTTTGTAATCTTTACGACATTCTCTCTATTTCAAGCTTAGAGGAGGCAACAATCGCCACCAGAGGAATCTAAATTTATTCAGTTTATTCAACCTAAAAAAGTGTAAAATCAGCAGCAAGCACCAATAACTTTACACGGCCTTGCATAAGATTATCATGACGATATTGTAATACTTTGAAGTATATCTGTCCAGAGCATCAATCAAGTTAGTGATTATACATACATATGGCAGAAGAAGATTCAACACGAATATCCTGATATAAGCACAAGACACAATTCTGATATATAGGGAAGATTTATACTATTTGGTTGTTGTATAAGTGGTTGTACATACCTTATGTTTCTCAGCCTTCCAAATTCTAGATTGAAATCACAGAAAACCTTACGCAAATTATGCAATCAAACTGGTCATTAGCTCAAGATCCTCATATACACAATTTTGTGTATCAGCTACTACAGATTTCTCAAGCTCAAAACAATAGTGTACAACAGCTTTGCTCATCTTTTCATCAGAACACTATCTAATGCATGCAGGCAGAAGATGTGCAAACAAGCTGAATCCAAGTTTTAGGGACCAAAAGGGCATCCAACTGAGCTGCAATCCCATCTATCAAATAAGATTTTCAACAATCATATCTTCGTAATTTGTTCTTTGCTTTCTCTGATCTACCTTCGCAATTCGTTCTGATAACCTAGACTCTTCGCCCTTAGGAATATGCGGATCAAGCTGACGAAGACTATTAATAAATTTTATCGCCTCATCCCGGCGATTGAGCTTACAATACCAATCTACAATGGCGTTGAATGTGCTCTCATTCGGTTTACAGCCTTGCTTGATCATGTATCGAACCACATCAACAGCTTCCACGAACATTGCATCAGCTGCATAACTGGCCACAAAGGTATTATATGTGATGGCATCTGGAATAACCCCGGATTTCTTCATTTCTGTTAATACACGCGATGCATCTTGTAATCTACCTCGTCTGCAGTAAGCAAAAATTACAGTGTTGTATGAAATAATATCAGGCTTGATTCCTTTAACTGATAGATCCCTCAGTATTTCTTCAGATTTCTCATAATTTGCTGATCGACTGTACATATACATCAAACTATTGTAAGTTGTCAAGCTAGGAGTAAATCCACGCTCAGTCATGAAGTTGATGATCTCATTTGCTTTGGTAACAATCTGTCTCCGGCCATATATGGAAACCATGGCATTCAGAATAGTTATATCAGGGGAGAAACCTTTTCTTTTTAACTCCAAGAAAGCACGTTCTGTTTCCATTAAAAGGTCACATTTGCTATTAACTAAAACAAGGGACTTCAAAAGCACAACATGTGGTTCAATTTTACCAGAGTAAATCTCATCTGCAAGAGCACGCACCCGTTCAATCTGTTTCCCATTAGCATAAGCATGCAGTAAAGAACTATAAGTCTGCTCATTGGGTTTACATCGACCATCCTTCATTTCAGCAAGTACTTTCTCAGAGTCTTCCCAAAGCCCTCCTCGTGCCAATGCTGCTAAATAAGCATTATACGTGGAAAGGTCAGGAGTTACTTCTGCTTCCAACATCCTCTTATAAACAGCCATGGCTTGGTCAAAAGCACCACACCGGCTGTAGGCACTAATTAAAGTGTTAAAAGTGTCCCTCTCAGCTACAAAACCTGCTCTCTTCATTTCTCTGAATACTCCAGACACTTCTGTATCCATACCACTCTGGCCAAACACTGCCAGAAGAGTATTCCAAGTAACAATGTCCGGAGAACAACCAGATATCTTGATTTCTTCAAAAACCTTCATCATTTCAGTAAAATTTCCCCTGTTGCCATGCATCTTAATTAAAGCATTAAAGGTACAGATATTCGGATTACAACCTGCAGTTCTCATATCCTCGAAAACCCTCATTGCAGCCTCATCCTTCCCAGCCTTCTCAAACCCTGACAAAAGAGTCGTATAAGTGAATACATCTGGTTTCATCCCTTTTTCCACCATTTGGGTTTTGAACTCTATTGCTTCATCCAACAAACCATCCCTAGCATAAGCTGAAATCAATGAGTTGTAAGTCACGATGCTAGGCGATAACCCATGAACCTCCATCTCCCGCAAAACCTCCATTGCTTCCTTAGGCCGCCGAGACTTCCCATAGACATCCAATAGTGTATTAAAAGTAACCTTGTCCGGAATAAATCCTGCCAATTTCATCTCCTCAAAGATCCGTTTAGCTTCTTCATGCAAAGACCCGCGTCTACAACAACTTATAAGGGTGTTAAAAGTATACGCATCTGGGGCAACCCCTGAATGCTTCATACCCTCAAACACTGCAGCAATTCTATTCCAAGGCATACCCATTTTCCCATAGACATTCAAAATCACATTGTAAGTAATCAAAGAAGGTTTGCAGCCCTCTTCCTCCATTTTCTTAAATACCAATATAGCTTCTCTATACCTCCCATTACTAGCACAAGCAGTAATCAAAGAAGTATAAGCATAAACATCAATACCAACAAAACCATCTTTTTGAAGATTGTGAAGCAAAGAAGACGCAGCCGAAACCCGGCCATCTCTACCAAGCATGCTTATAATTACAGCAACAACAGACCCATTTAACAAAATTTCCGAATCTTCACGATTTCGAACCCATTCAAAAACCTTCAAAGCCAAGTCACATTTCTTGTAATACCCTAAACCCTTAATAACACCCAAAATATCGAAAGACAGAGACTTTACAGAAAATTCTGGTTTCCCTTCTAGTGAATCGAATAATTTAACCAATGTCTCATCAATTTCAGCATAATCAAAATCAGGGTTTATTAGGGTTTGGACTGTTTGCTCACCTAGAGGAGAGAAGCGATGGTGAGACCATGGCTTGCCCTTGTTGGGGTCCCCGTTTTTGCCAATGCGACGTCGTGTTCTGGGGATGGGAGAGGATTGCGGTTTATGGGTTTGTGGGGAATTATTGTTGGGGTTTTGTTGGAGAAGAAAATCTTGGAAAAGAGGGGTGGTTAGGGGTGGTTGAGAGGTGGTTGGCTGGTGGCAGTTTTGGTGATGGTGGTGATGCTCTTGGAAGAAAGGTCTTGTGGGTGGGGGGTTTGGAAGAAGAAGGGGGACTGATAGCTTCTCTGCCATGAATCAAGTCTAGACTCTAGAGAGAGGGAGGAGGAGATTTCAGTTTAGCAACTGTTTTTAGCGGTATAGAAATCAACTTGAAGAAGGAATATCTCCATTTGACTAGGTGGACAAATGTCAAATCCATTTTATTTATTTTGATTTATCCTTCTATTTGTAAAATCTATAATTTAAACCTAAAAAGTTCAAATTAGTAGTTTTAAAATTTTCCTTCTCTAACTTTGCTCGTTTTTTCTCGGCCTGAACAAGGAATCAAACTTTATTTAACATTAATTAACTCTAAAATTAAATAAGAATTCGAGTGTCAAAATTTAAATGAGAGACATGAAAAATGGATACAGGAGATCTGTTCTCTTTGGTCTAAAAGATAAGTGGCAAAAAAATAAAAAAACCGTACCTTGGTGCTTGGTAGACCGAACAAAATAAAATAGATTTGGGTTGATTTTGGTTTACCTAAAATAGTTATGGGTTAGTTAAAGAATCAAAATCATATTATTTATGTTTAATTATAAATTATGTGATTTTGATTTAAATAATTATGTTTTGAATTCAAATCCACCTATTTTTTAAATTATTTCACCTGGAAGTAAACAAGCTTGCTGATTGCCTCGACAAACATTCTGTGTTTCAGGAGGACATCTCACATCTTCATGATCTCTTTTCATCCCTTTCCTTTTTTTGCTATTCAGACTTTATCTTTTGATGTTGAATGGAAAGTTACCCCTCGATATATGGCTTTGAACTTCTTCTTCTTTTTTTAATACAGCAAATTTGGAAAAAAAGATGTTACTGTTGGAACCTTTTTTTTATTTAACATCAATTTAAAAGTTCAATGGATTTTTTTTTAAAAATCACCAACGCGGGCGTTGAATTTGTAATTTTTTCCCAAATTTGCTTTAAAAAAAATTACAACGCAAAAGTATGTAATATGTATAATGTATGTGTTATTTAAGAATGTAGTGTAATAATACATACATGTTGATATCCACTCTACAATATAAACTAATATGGGTCAAAACTAGTTAAATAGTTCCAACCCATATTTGAGTCCAAAACTAAATCAATCTATAACATAAAAACTAGTTAACCAACCCAATTGATTTAAGTGGTTTTGGTTAATTATATGGTTTTTAACTTAAATTGTCAGGCCTAGTGCTTGGGCTTTTGTTTCTTGACGAAACTACCCTTTATCCATTCGTATGCTCTGCTCATATTGCAGGCCTGTGAATTCTATAGGCCGGGCTTTTGTCTGTTCATTCCTGGAGCCATTGGGCTTTAACTTTGGGTTAGTTATGGTGTATAAGCTGATGTTATGATTGGGATTATTGAAGTTCATGTTTAATATTTTTATTTTGGGCTAGGGCCTAGTTTCAAGGTGACGAATAAAACAGGACAGTTAATTAGTGTGCTTGATTGAGCTTGACCTGCTTCTTGTTTTTCTATTTTTTCATTACCCAAGAGTTTGATAACTATTTCGATTTTGCTGCATTGAGTAACACGCTGGATCCAGGATTAAACATATTGGGGTCAAGAAATTTTTAGTCATAACATGTATGCTTATATATTAATAATAATTTTTAAATTATATTAATAGAGTACTAATGTTACACTAATAAAAGATATAAAAAAGTTGTACCAAATGATGTGTTAAAATATAACTAGTTAATATTTCACTGTATATGGGTGGCTCTGATATTTTTTTGATTTTGATCACGGGTCACAGCAAGGTCTATTCGACCTGCAAAAGGGAGAGAAATCATAAATATCTTTGACGATCGGAATGAGGAAGAAGACGATCAAAAAATATGCAATATATGGAGGGTTAGAATAGTTTCAGAGAGAGAAAATTAGGGAATTAGAGCTAAGTTTTTTTACTTGGGGATCATGGATGTTTATAGGTCAATCACATGCTTTGTGCTTGCTTTCTTGGGATGTATGTAAAGAGTATCTTTTACTTGACAAGAAAGCAAGATACCCCTCGCTCTAACACCCTTCCAGACATTGCTCTCTTAGGTGTACCATTGTCCATTGTCAGGTCTTGATGCGAGAAACTTTGCCCTTAGTCCCGAAGAGGTTGGCTTATAGAAAATGGGGTCGTTAATTGTTCCACCCGACATCACTCGTCTTCTCTTCTTTTACTCATAATACATTCATGTATTTTTTATATTTCTATCTGGTTCCTTCTCACATAAAAGTGGAACCCACTGTATGCTCGTGTGAAAGAGAATCAAAAATACATGTGCAAATATTAGTTCCCTATTCTTTATCCTATCCTTATTTTGTGAATGGCTCGTGTCAAATACCCGATAGCTACTCAGACCCGAGAGTTGTGCCTAGGCCCGAAGATCCAAAATGTCCAATGGTAAATAATCAATCACTATTATACTTGTATCCAATTTTTTTTAACCAAAGAATTATTGATACTCCAACAGTACTATTAAAAAATTACCATGCAAATCGATATATGAAATGTGTTTCTTGCATAAAATTATTCACGAGTGATGGGAATTTGGAAAAAATATGTCAACTCGTCTATAATGATGGAAATTATAATATCAAAAAAGAGAAAAAAATATTAACGTGTAGAAAATCATGAAAATGAAAACCTACTACAAACAGGTTCCGTATTTTCGGTACTGATTCGGTTTTTTACAGATAAGCACCTCTAACTACAAATGATAAAATATACTAGTATTAAAAAGGAAAAAGAAATGAATCGATGGACCTATACAATCACACTTGCAAACATCTTTTTGATGCATTAATTATAAGTAGCATGTATGATGCATTAATTAGAAAGCTCCCAACTCCTGTGATGCAAATAATGTCTGTGTGTCTGCATAAATGACCCAAACTTGACAAGATGCACACAATGACTGCAATCCTTTAATACTCCCATTCCAAGAATCAGAATTTTATACCAGCACTACTATGTCTTAATTAGATCCGTTTATCATGAAGTTAATTTCATAGTAATTTAATCAATTGATGAATATACAGCTGAGAGAGATCACCTCCCGATATGCGTGTCGACATTGTATTAATCAATTGATAAAAAATAATTTTATGCTAACCACTCTCATGTTAATTGGGGTTCATAACATCAATTGGGGTCTAGAAATTGTTTGTGTTAATTTTGTGAAGAATTGGGGTCTACTACATGTGAAGGAAGAGGACAACAGCAAGGGACTGCGTAAATTACATAAGTTTTTTCTCTCTTTTTTTACTAGTATTTTAGAATTTTCTTATAATAAATTTTGGATTCAAAGTTAATATTATAACAAACAAATTTATTTACCAAAAAAGTTTTATCGAAATAAATTATAAGAAAATCTTTATATATATATATATATATATATATATATATATATATAAGAAAAATACAAGTGAATGTAACAGAAAAGAATAGTGCACCGTATAGATGGTAGGATGTATTGTATGAATGCCAGACAGCATCAAATTACAACTAATATACGAATGACCCTTGAACCAACATTCCCCCTCTTACCTTTCACTTCACGCTTGTTTCTGGACCACCCTGCTGGCTGGCTGGCCAAATTTAATTATTAAGTTTTGTATTTTAACATAATGCATGTTAATTACTGTTAATTAATTTCTTTTTTAATAATCAGTCTAAATGATACAAGGAAATATGAAAATAAGAATGTAGTATTTCTTTAATAAAGATGTGTGTGATTTATTTATTGGGATTTTCTTCGCTTCGTTGCAAGAGTAATCCCTTTTCCTTCTCTCAGCTAAACAAATACGACTTGCATAATGTCAATCAATATTCATAACGCAATATATAACAAGACAAATATCAAGTTATTTTTGTTAGTCTTGAATCAACTCAGTAATTCAATTTTAATGACTCGGTAGCTTACATTTTTATTTATTTATTATTATTATTGATTTTTATATCTTCTAATTTGTCATAAATTTTAATATTCAGTTAACTCAAAAACTCAGAAGTTATGATTTTTTCATAAAATTTAGTGCACATTTATTCAAAATAATTTAGAAAAATAATGATGAAGACGTGAGCTTTATTCAAAATGATATAGGGTAAAAAAATAAAAATAAAACTTTGTGCAACATAAAGCTAAATGGAGTATTTTACAAACAAACCTTTATTCAACCCCAATCAAACAAACCAACAAATTAAAAACACAATTGCTTTTAAATAAACAAATTTACACAAATATATTAGTATAAATTTACACAATTATAAACACACAAAAAATTTATACCAAAAGAAAATAAAAAGGCATGCTTCCTTTTTCATCTACCGTACGTACACAAGGCACGCATCTCGGAGCAACATGACAACTGGGCCCTACAAATTTCTGACAGTGCTCTCAAAATACCCAATTGTTAATCATATTCTACGCCGATCAACAGATGCTGTATGGCCCACTTTTACATCCATCCAGGCCCAGCCCATACACGATGAAATTTTACTCTTCCTTTATTTTAATAGAGAGGAAAAAGAAAATAATAATATATTTTATGTTTATTTTATTATAAGTTATATAAATAATCATAATTAATAATATATTCGATATAGTGAGTAAATTTTATATATTAATAAACCTCGTAACTTTAATTCAACAAAAACTTTCATAATAATCTTTGTTGGAGTAACTTATAAGAAAAGCGTAGGTGAAAATATTTAAGCACATTGAATATGACACGTGGCTGAAAGATCAAGGGTTCCCGTAATACTAATCAAGGTGAAACCCCACATTACAGACAATAATCTGACGGCTCACATCAAACATGTATTTGGTAGACGGTAGTCCCTCACATCTTGCATGGACCCCACTTGAGAATAAAGTTTTAGAGAGAGACTTCAACAATTCAATACTCCAAGAAAACATAGCTCCTATATATATACACAAACACGACCTTGTTTTCCTCTCCAGCCGCACCGTCCCAATATTTAAGTAACACTCTAGCTTGTACTGTGCTTTCTGAGACAAAATTACAGCCACCAATATGGATCGGAAATCTCTATTTCTCCTAGCTTTCATCTACATTGCCGTCACTGGTGTAGGAGGTCAATCTCCGGCCTCTTCTCCGACTTTAACTCCCGCCCCACCAACACCCACTACACCCACCGCTACTCCACCGACCACCACCGCCTCACCACCACCCACAACCACTCCAGCGCCTCCCACCGCCCCCACGGCGTCTCCACCCGTCACAGTTTCAACTCCACCACCTGCCGCCACTCCACCACAAGCTTCCCCTCCACCTGTCGTTACTCCACCACCAGCCGTTCCTCCTCCAGTTCCCGCCACTCCTCCGCCTTCTCCTCCACCCCCGGTTCGTACGCCACCACCATCCGTTCCTCTACCTGCACCTCTCGCAGCTCCCCCGGGTCAGGTTCCATCCCCGGCCCCGACCCCAAGCAAGAAACCGACATCTCCGGCGCCGTCCCCAGTGTTACTGAGTCCGCCGTCACCCGGTAACGGAGTTCCGGCTCCGGCTCCAAGTTTGGGTGATGGATCACCAACACCGTCAGCACCTGATCAGGTACCTGCATTTTTATAGTATTTATTTTAGTGTTACTCAATGGGTAATCTCTATCGTGCGCCTGGATACAATGCGCACCCCGATCTGTGACATCTGGCATAGGTCTGTTCAATTTTTTAATTAAATAGTTGGCATTTATTTTCATAGTACTGGTATACTCCATACAGAATTTGAGAATTACGAACTACTCCCTCCGATCCAAATTAATAATCGTTCAGTTTTGACTTTTTAAAATTAAATTGATCATTTTTAAAATTAATCTTTTTAGTATTTTTGCTAAAATGTAGGTGAAGAGATTATAACCAAAAGAAAGTATATACAATTTATTACTCATCCTAATTTTTATAATTTTAGAAATATATTTATATATGCTTAATTAGTAATTTTAAAAATAGTCAATTTGACTTAAAAATGTTAAAATTGAGCAATTAATTTGGGACGGAGGGAGTAATTCAGTTCAGTTGAGGTAGTTTAAAATTTAGTAAGTGATCATATGGCGTAGGATAGTTAGGATCTACGGATACTCCCTCCTTTGATATAAATTCGTTTTAAAATTGTGCACAAATGTAAGGAAATGATTATATAGTCTTAAATATAATATTCCCTCTGTCCCAGGATAAAAGTTCGATGGACTTTTCACGCATATTAAGAAGATGAATAAAATGACAAAATTGTCTATAATAATGTCATTAAATATGGAGATAGAATTAGAATAAGAAAAATATGAGATATTTAATGCTACTGGCATAATAGGAAAAAAATGTGTAAAAGTTTGGTTATTAAAAGACAGAGGACATTTAACATGGGACAACCCAAAATAGTAATAAGGACTTTTATCCTGAGACGGAGGGAGTATCAATTATTTATATTGTTCTTGTATTAAAAAAAGAAAAAGAAAAAGAGGGTGTTATTTATTTGGCAAAAAATTGTAACATAAACAAAGTTACATTAAGTTGCAATTTTCAAGGTTTTTATTTTAGTTTAAGACTTAATTCCGAGAATTTCAAGAAAAGTTGCAATTTTTCAATTGGGGTTTTTATAAATACTGGTCGATGTAATTATTGTAAGAATATAATAAATTTTTTATTAAATGTTGGAGATAAAATAAAAATATAAAAATTAAGAAAGACAAATTTGTAATAAAATCAAACTTATAGAGAGAAAAGGGAAAGAATACTTGTGACACAATTTCAAGGGGACAGTTATTGTGACAAGAAATAACCCCTTCCCCCTAGGCCCCTCCCCCTTTATAATATAAATAATGCTACTATTATATTAAAAAAGGCTCACATAATGCTCCATACTATTATATTGTGACATGCATATTTGTGAGCCACACATGTCAGGCGGGAGCTCACAGTATGCATGTGTGTGTATGTGATAATAGCATTGTTGATATAATATAGATATTGTGTGATTGTCTCTCACAAAACATTGTTGGGGTTCACAATTCCAACAGAATTTTCTGTGACTTTTGAAGCATGCAGGAATTGGTTTAAACCTATTACATAAGTAGAAAGAAAATCAAATTGCATTTGCATTCTTTAGCTTATAGGCAGCCTTATTACTTCCTAAAATGGTTCTACTTGCACCCTACTTTGAAGAGATAATCAGGTTCTGACATGTTTAACTTAGTGAAAGAGCATTACCAAAAAAAAAAAATCTAAGTTACCGGGTCGTTTTATGCACCGAGTGGGATGCCACTGGGAAAGTTTCCTTGAGAATTTAGAGGAGCAAGAATTACTCTTATGCTTTATCCTTGACTTAAGATTATATGTACCATTCCTCGTTTAAAGGGATTTGATTTCCATCCCAACTTTGTTCCTCCATATATAATCCTACTGACTTTTATTAACATGCGAGTCTTAAAGTAGAAATCTTGACAACTATGTAGGTTTATAGTTTGGAGGGGGAGCTGAGAACATCAGATTGTTATTGTTTCGATTACGTTAGATGGGCCGTATTACTCCCTAGAAATTGGATCGAGCCTAAGCTGCACCTTGCAGTTCTTAAATGATTATTCTTTTGCATATTAAGTTAGAGTAGTATGAATGTTATTTGGGGTTTCAAGAATATAATATATGGGGGAGTTTGGAGCCATTTTGTGAACTGAAGGTTGCAGATTGCTCATTAAAACATACTCTCATATCAAATTTGACCATCTCTATTACTCCGTACCTAATAGAAAGGAATGAAACTGCTCTATCCATTAATATTGTTAGATTAATTCAGTTGATCAGATACTGTTAGGGTTAATGGTGTATGAGTTTTGGTTGCAGAGTGGTGCGGAGAAGATCATGTGGTCCATGCAGATGATGGTTGGGAGCTTGAGCTTTGGATTCACTCTCGTCTCTTTGTTGCTTTAGATTTCTTTCTCTATTAATTTCCTTCTTCTACATATTATTATTTGCTTATGATGGGAGTTTTTCTTGTCTGTATTGTTATACATTCTTTGAGGGGAAGCTTTTTGTATTGTTTGGAATTATTGTAGTCATCGACTTGTTTCTTCTCTCTCAATGTCTTTTTTGATAACAAAATCATGGACTCTACTATGACAAGTAAATTTATTTTCATAGCTGGGATGATAGTTTTTGTGCCCAACACCTCATTTAGCCCATAATTAATAATACTGCTCTTAAAGCTTGGGCCTTGCCTGGAATATAAACACACACCAGATATATTTTATAAATGGGCATGCCACCCCATTCCCCCCCCAAGGCCCCATAGACAAGTTTTTGACCCATTTGAAAGTGGAATTAAATTCTTGACTACCAGATTTTTACCCACAAACAAATGTCTATATAGGGATGAATTAGAAAGTAAGGCAAGAGCATAGGGGGTCAAAAAAGTCATATAGTACTAGTACGACCAGTTTTTACTGTTTTACTTGAGAGGCCTATAAAAAGCATAATTTAGTAGATGGAGTAAATGCTTCAATTAGGTCATGTACCCTTTCGAGTTAGGGGTATGTAACTATATATTTACATAAATATCCAAAACATACAAATACTTTTACATATTTACTATACTCTGGAATCTTTGCCGACAATATATAATAATAATAATAATAATAATCATATAATAGTAGTAACTTGTATGCTTATTTTACAAAAATATTAAGTGCTTCAAGCAAATCATTAAGACCTCCTAAAACTTTGTTACTATTATAGAGTATGTCTAAATAAATGGTTTAATTAAATAGTGAATGGGTTAGAAAGTCAACGTAGATTTCGAAAAATAATTGGAAGGTTCCATTCTGGTACCTAATCCAATTGAATTTGATAGTGTTACTGTTTATACTTGTCATGTTAAAGCTCTAACATTAATTTAGCTTTGATGAGGGTTAATTAATTAAAGATATAATAATTTGATATTTATTTAAGTTAATTTACAAAATTTAAAATTAATACAAATTTATTTAGTTTTAAAGTCAACACCGGAAGGTTGGGGTAAATTTTAAAAACTAAATTATAAACCTTAAAAAACATGGGTAAATTTATTTTATTTTATTAGAACTTCTTATATATAATATTGAGCTTCATCAACCTCAATGAAACCCATCTTCCCAAAAGTACTACTAACCTTGAACAAATTTGATCGATCTTGATTTGTGGGTCTCACCTATTTAATGAATTGATTTAATCACACATTGGCTTTAGATTCGAAATTGAATAGTTGAGGCCCACCATGACAGATCCAATACATGATTGATATGGAGGAGGTATAAATGTGCCCTAAATCTCATTTCTATTGAGCTGGTGTGATCCACTGAGTGTATGGGCTCAATTGGTCATTTCTTTCACACGGTGGTCCCACTGGTATAATTTTCACATTTTACTGCCTATTTCTTCAATTTATAAAAATATATTAACTAAATGCATAGATATATAAATGGCATATCATGTAAATAAGTGGACCTTTATGCTCAATTAACTGGTATGTTTACTCGGTACAAAATCCTGACATTTTTTTGGTCGCATGACTCCTTATTTTTTATTTTTAAAATGAGACTTTGATTTTGAGAAATAAGTATCATTATACAAGTTCATTTCATGTTGCTTCAAGCCAAAACTTGCTATTATTTTTAGTTCTACAAACAAAACAAAAAGTGTCGTCGTCTTTTTTTTTCACATGGAGGTGGGACCCGCTTTATACGACCATGTAAAAATATCAAAAAAATACATTTAAAAATATCAATTCCCTATTTAAAAAAATTTCATTATAATTTTATTATCACGCCACACAACGAAGCTGCTAACAATTTTTCAAGGTTATAGGTAAACATGGAAGAATAACTTGAGAGCATGAAGGAGGAGAAGGAAAAAGAGGAATTGGGACAAGCATAGCTTTTATGTCGTGCCTTTAGTGTAATGATATTTCTCACACACGCTTGCTCACCTGCAGGGCCACACCCACACCACACTATAGCAATGGATGGATGGAATTGGCTCCCATTGGCAAGTGAATTATTCTAGGAGAAAAAAGGCCAAAAGAATTCTGCCACAGAAACTTTCCAACCAACTAGCCCTAGATGCTCTTTAGCAAATCAAGAAAAGAGAACATCCAGTTAAGAAGAGAGTATTGGAAGTACACATCTCAGTATTCAGACGAGCAAAAAACATTTCCTTATTCAAAGAGCACTAAATTCTACTTTATGTCTCCTCATGTGAAAGGTGTATCAGTATTCAACAAGATTGAAATGTATAACTATTCAGATACCCAAAGTAAATAAATGCTTAATATATATATTCATAGGGGCATTCAATAACACAATGTTCTGCTTTCAATTTCTGTTGGCAAACACTGACAAGATGCCAATTAAACCAGAGAATGCATATAAGAAACATTTTAGTTACAGTAGGTGAATAATGAAGAATAATTAAAAGTTTTACCATCTTCTCCCCTATCTAACCCTCCTCCCTCCTGCTAAACAGATCTCTTTCTCCTTTCTCACAACAAGAAACAACTAAAAGATTGATAAACCCACCACACCAGACCTAACACACAAAAACAGTAAAAATGAAGTACTAAAACACTAATGTCCAACCCACATAGCAGTTTCTTTGGTGCTGCTACGGCCGTATACTTTATGGCAAGAAAATTAGTAGAAAGGCATAATTAAGCTATGTTGAAGCTTCACCACCTTCCTCCATATTCATGGAAGGTAAGCAAAAAAATATAACCTCCATTTGCTCCATCCGGTACTGCGGAAAAAACGAGCTCCAACCCCATAGTTGGATTCTGCACTGAGAGTATAAAAATTCACCAAGGCTTGAGAAGAACCTGTGAATGATTATGCTCTATTTACAGATCAATAGAGAGGACTACACCAGCTAAAATTACTCAATCAACCTAACTTTTCTATGTCTGTTAATCAATCTGAGACTACCTACTAATATAAACAACCTAATTTTTTAGTCCTACACTTGAGTTAGACTTTGACCTTCCAAACCATGTCATCACGTTCATGTGTGTTTTCCAGTGCTGCCACCTTTACCCGATGAGCTGCAAGGGCGATTGCACTCTTTCCCCTTCCATCTTGAGGGAGTTCACAAGCCTCACTGATAGACCCAGATCTCAAGTCAGCTGGGGGTATAAAACAGTCTACAGAAAGGCCTGGCACGTTGAATGCAACCTCTTCAATTGTCCAAGCTTCTTCCATTCTAGTCTTGGTATGGCTCATTGCCATCTCCCCAAACCTGAAAAGGGTAACCACAGATCGGCCTGAGTGTGCAATCATGATTCCTTCCACTGGCCGGTAATCGTCCAGGAAAGAATTAATAGTAGTTTCCCAATAAACCGCATCGCCACCACTAGATTGGATGCGAGTAAGATGAGAATCCTCCATGTGAACAAGCAGTCCTGTCTTCTGGCTGAAGTAGCCAAATAGAACATGCCTTATAATCTCTGCAGGACCTTCACTCCTTGCCTTCAATGTTTGTGGATCAGCACAAAGCTTGAGGATGAAACAGTCCTCCCCATCAATATTCTTCTCTCCAATACACCTTGCATCAGAAAACATACTAGCTGTGGATCTTGGATCAAGACCCTGCAAGTTCAAAAAACATATCTCAAATTTGGGTCTAAAAACTATGATATTTAACCGAATAAAGAGACATGAATAGGAACACAGGTTCACCTGAAGGGCACGGCGCAAGGGTCTAACCGGACCTTTTGCAGTGTGAGCACCAAGCCAGGGGGTGTGCCTCCACACAAGCTTCCCATTGCATCCTGCATGGACCTTACTTCCCCCGACTGCAAGTTCCACATACCACATATCCGGATTCATCTTCCACAGAACAAATCCACCTGACTCAGCATCTCTAGTAGCATTCTTGTTCTTCATTACTTTGGTGGCAGTTTCAAATTCTGAAGCCAACATCTTCACTTTTCCCATTGCATAAGCATTCCTAATGGAGTTTTGAAGCTTTTGTCCTCCTGATGCAGCAGTATATTGCTGCAGTATGTACTGAGCAGACGATGTTTCCTGAAACACCAATTCCCCATATCAGAACCGAACCGAATCACTGCTAACCGGAAGGATAAACACAACAGTTGACCAACAAGTTGAAGTATAAATAGAAAGTGTGAATAATTCACCTCACCACTTGTTCTTCTATGCTAATATTTGGAGTACAAAAACATTAATTTGACCTCACCCACTATTTGAATCCCAATACTAAAAACTTCAATTAAACTAGGAACTCAACCTGTGTCCATTAAATTATGGATCTATTTCTTCAATAGAGGCTTCAAAAATAAACATTAACAATAATAAGGACATTAAAAACTACTATAACAAACGATTCAAGTCAAATTTACACAATTTTGAAACAGAACTTTTCCTAGTAAAACAAATCTAACAACCAATGTCAACATTAAATTCTGAAGACAACAAAACTAAATATTTATTTAGAGAGACAGAGAGAGAAATTTACAATAGGAGTGTCTTTGATGCTGAGGTGAGGCAGAGGGTCAGTGGTGCTAACGTACACCGGAGCAAGCGGCGCACCCATAACTCCAAGCAACAATCTCAGATCAGACCGCTTGTTATACCCATTTGCAGCCATGGAAGGAGCCCGAGAAAGCTGCCCCTTCATCCACTGTCCCAGCCCGACACGCTTCGAGTCTCCAACCTCCCCGCCATCCGGATCCGGACCCTCAATTAACGGCGTCAGTGTCTCTCCCACTACCGGCCTCAAGCTCCCGGATCTTGAAATCAACAGCTCCGAGTTCCCCAAATTGCTCTGGCTTTGGTTCCCCTTCTTACGTCGCAACAGACCCGACATTGGCGACCTGCTCCTGCCCGGACTCTTCGCACGCGACCTCGCCGGCGATAATCCCCGTACTACTTCTTCTTTCAAAGCTGAGAAAAACCCCTGTTTTTTCTCCATTTCCTAAAACCCTAACAAATCAAATACTGTATATAAACAGCTCGGTAACTGATTTCTCAACAGAAATGCGGGTTTTTAGATATAGAAAGAGGAATTGGAATGTGAATGGACTCTCGCCATATGCAGATAAGGATAAAAGGAGTGAAAAAATGAAGTGATAACAGAACTAGAGAGAGATAGTTATAGTAGTATTTTAGCGAGAGAAAGAGATCAGTGTAGTAGCTGTAACCAGCTATGGCGGAAAAATGGTCGAGAAGAACGTTTGGAAGAATACCAAGATTTAAGAGAGAGAAAAGGAGTGTGTGAAATGTGAATGAGACTTCTACAGAGACAATATAAAGTGTGCGAGTGGTACTGTGGACTGTGGTAGTGGGAAGAGAGTGTTCAACTATCACGCGCATTAACATCGCGTGCTATGTTAGCACTAGAGAAAATTAAATAAAATAACAAAGGAAAATTATTTTTATTCATTTATTGTGAATTTTAGGGGTGAGCATAAAACCTGTAAACGAAAAAAACAGGACCAATCAAAAAACCCAAACCAAACAGAATTTTAAAAAACTTTTTTTTTTCTTTTCAACTTTCTCATGTTTTTGAATAATATAATAATTAAAAAAATCGTAACCATAATATATTAATTAAATTGCTAGCAATTGAACAATTCATTTAATTGTGATTACGATTATTTTATATAAAATAAATTTATCTCCTTTTCGATCTCTTTACTTTTTTCTCTTATTTTTTATTCAACTTTTTCAAGTTTTATTTTAATATTTTAATATTATTTTTCTTAATTATACATTTTATGTATGTGTCGCGTAAATTATTATAATTTATAATTTAGTTACAATCCTACCTTATATTCGTACTAAATCACATCATTTACACATCCAATAATTTGTAATTGTTTGTACGATACTATTTGGAAAATAATATTTTCACGAGTTAAAATATTAATTTCAAAATATACTCTTTAATATGAGGTGAAACTCATTTATTAGTTATGTGAAAAAAACATATAATTATTAAATTTATTTATAAAAATATCAATTCTCTAATAATTCCATAATATGTTATCCTAACTGTTAAAAGAAGAATCCATGACAGAGAAAGTGGGACATGGACCCTTGAATCCTTGGATGTTCACAGCTGGGCCCAGAAAAATAAAGCAGAAGTGGACTACTTTTTGACCATTTACTTTCTATTCTCTTCTTGTCAAATCGGCCCATTTCACTCACCAATTAATAAATGATTGAATATCGAATTGACTGTTAACTATCTAATTAACAAAACACAAATAATTTTGAATTTCCCGCTAACCTTAATAAACGATCAGAACCGTCTAAAGTTTAGAATAAATCTCATCGTTCATTATATCCTCTTTAACTTTAAAGGATAAAAAATTAATCTCTCTCACTCTCAGATCCTCCTCCGTTCTTCCTTCTTCCGAACTCGCCCTTTCCCTCCTCCATTCTCTAGCGCTGACAATCTCTCCTCCTCTTCGTACCTAGTGTCGGAGGCACATGTAGTACGGCTAGTATATATATATAGTTAATATGGAAAGTGATTTTACGTGTTAAAATAATATTTTTATATAAAGATAAAATTTACTCATTATTTATATGAAAAGAATCATGTAAAAATATTAATTAAAATATAATTTTTCTATATACAAATAACAAAACTATAATGCTTGTTTCGACCGAGCATACGAGTATTAGAAATAATCTATCACGCTTACACTTGGTAATTATATTAAAATATATAATTAGTAAAAAATCACAGGGCATTTTGAATAAAAAAAGACACTATTTATTTTATTATTTAAGATTTATATAATTTTTTATTTGTTATATTTAATTATTTTTTGGCCGCTATATTTCAATTGTCAATTTCAATATTAAGCGAAAGACTATATCTATATGCTTTACTCCACTAGTACCAATAGAACGCGTAGAGAAAGAAGAACTACACCTAAGAATCAATCTTGCTGATTCACACAAAATTTCACGTATCTCATGTTATTCAAGTTAGAGCGTAAGCTAATAATGCTTTTGGTTACTGAACTCTCGTCATCTAAGACACTATTCCAACGTTTGGCTTAGTAGCATGACCCTTGTTTTACTCTCCCATAACCCTTGGGAATTAGTCAAAATGTGTTTGCATGAGTTTTTGGTTCACATGACTTGTTGCGACAAATATTTTGTCAACAAGCATTTAGATTTTGATTTATTATTAGAAATTTTAATTTTTATTAAATAACTGATTTTTTTTGAATTTCGACATTTATTCAAACCGCATTAATTATACACATAATTATGTCTAATAAGAAGATCAAATTTATTCACTACATTGAATACAACTATGTATTATTATTAACAAATAATATTTTGTAACAAACATTAGAATTTTATGTTTTTGAAGGTCTTAGGTCACTGAAGATTTTACTTTATTATTTTATTTTTTTTGATATTTTCACATGACTTATGACTTATGACTTATGACTTCTGACTTCTGACTTCTGACTTCTGACTTGTTCTTTTCCTACTTGTGCTTAATTTCTTATGTATCAGGAAGTAATTGCAACTTGTTCACAGTTGTTCATTGTTCCGTTTTTCTATTGGCGGGGGTGGGGTAAGGACTAAGGAAGATAATGAATCCACCCCAAGTCTCCAATATCTTTTGGGCCACTAGAAGGTTTTTAAATTTATAATAAATTAAAGGAACAATTACATTTTCTATTACATTTTAAAAAATAATTACATAAAAAGAGTACAAACAAAATAATTATAAAAAAAGTGATATGCAATATTTAATTACAAAAAAAAGTGCAATCTTATCCCTTTAATTATGCACACGATTATCATCTCTCCCACAATTTTCTCCCCATCTCTCCCACGATAGAAAAGTCAGTACTTTTGAATTATATTTTCAAAGGAGTAAGCATTATTTTAAAATTTATTATCGCGTTTGATAAAATTGAATAATTAAAATTTAAATGATTAATATATCTTAATAAATTAAATTATTTAAGTAAAATAACATATGAATTTAAAAAGTTATTTTGTACTAAAAAGTATAAAATATCTAAATGACTTTTAAATTTAAAAATATCTCAAATTGGCTTTTCAAAACTCAATAATTATTGTAAAATTTGGATTATTTAATTTTTTTCTTTATCCCCAAAACTGTTGGTAAAAACTAATAACATGTAGAAGAAATTGCTGAGAATGTTTAGGAAGAAATTGAGGAAAAAATCTCTTTAGAATCAACTACGAAATAATTAATTTTTATTTTTATTTTTACTACTAAAATTATTTTACATTTTAGCAAGTTATATTATGTCCTAGTCTCCACGTAGTTAACATGAGTAAAAATAATATATAAATATATTTTGAACCTATCAATAAATACATTAAAAGAAGTAGCAAATATATACCATGTACTTAAAATATTGTACCTTATACTGAAAATAGTAATTTTTGTGTAGAAAATATCTTGTCCCTTTTAAAAGTAGAATGGTGATTAATTAGCTTTGGTTATATATATGTGCTTTTGTAATTCAATGTTCACTGCATGATGTCACATGCATGTTGTCCCATTAAATCCCATCATCCTTACAAAAATATCTTAACTAGAATATTGTATGAGGCATCGATATTCTAGCTAATGAAAATAACTTTTTAATTTTATTATTATTATTATTATTATTATTATATCATCAACCAAATATTTAAGAATATATAAAAGGGAAAAGGAATGCCCAAAAAAACACAAGGATACTCAATAACCTTTTATTCACTCATTAAAATTTATTATATTTGAATAGCTTATTTGTTTGTTTTTCTTTTTATGATTTATTTGTATTTTTAAAATAACCTTTTTTTTAATTTTTGTTTTTGATGATAAATTTAAAATCTATCGTTATTATATTTAGATATAAATTATTAACAACCAAACCGAACCGAATCGAATCGGTATAAATCACAACTACTATAAAGTGTAAAGTATGTTTTGAGATGATTGCTTCATTAGGGTAGGGGTAGGATTGAATACTAGTTGTTCAATCACACAATTATGAAGTAAAATTATGGATAGAAAATAAATTATTTATGCATGTATTAATTGTTCCCCTAAACTTGAATCAAATTATAGTTGTAATATCTTTCTTTTTGTACCATTAATCTTTTGAAACAAATGAATTGAATTAGTTAACACACTTGGTGCCGCTCTATGCTCCCAACCACAACTTGCTAAATTAGAAAACAATTCTTATTTGTTGTTATCGTGTCTAATCATCTCGAAACAGAATATTATTATTCAGATAGATGTAGATCGATCCATCATCACATAGATATAGATATCCAAGAATTTTGTATCTATGTTCCTTTGTAGCCGAACAGAATATAATTATTATTAACAATAATTACTCACATCAATATATATATATATATATATATATATATATATATATATATATATCCATTTCAACCGCCTTTATTGAAATTTCACCCTCATTTTCTCATTTCAGCATTTTTATTTTTTATTTTTTTTATAAAAAAAAACATAACTAATATACATTTTATTCAACACTGTTCTGTTATATATACCCAAATCACACTTAAAACACTTTTTTTTAAAAAAACTTTCAATTCCAAAAATTATTATATATTTTTTATTAGTTGTTTAAAAAAAAAAAGGCAGGGTGAGCTCAAGATCCTTTTCGTGTGTGTGTATATATATATATATAGTCCGGATCTTAAATTCACCACTTATCATACTCCACTTTAACGTCTGACCGGACGACGATTCGATCCGTCGCAATATATAGAATAAATAAATGCCTTGAACTTTTTAATGACGGACAACATATAATGATGACGACAAGATCTAACCTATAGCGATGACGATCGAATTGTCGCTTCAAAATCGCTAAAGTGGGGTATGCAAAAGTATGTTAAATAAAGTGGCTTAAGATCCGGACCAGATATATATATATATATATATATATATATGAGGTTAATAGAGCTATGTGCAGACTCTCAAATATATACAGTCTACGATCGTAGACTAGTTACTTCTACTATACGAGAATTCACTCTATTTTCTATCGTAATAGATTAACTACTCTACTATCAATCAATAACTACTCTATAATTATTGGATGATTTAACTCATCCTACAATTGTAGACCGTATACATTCAGATGTGCACCTTTATTTTTTTTTTATATATATATATATATGAAAAACACTTGCAAGAAAGAATGGGGGTCCAAATTTGGTTGAATAAAGCATTATGCCAACTTGAGTCACCATGCCAACAACCTTCTTCTTTACGCGGCATCGCACGTGCATGCATGCCATCACAATCCCCATTAGTCTAGACAAACAAAGTTGGACATGACATGTAAAATTTTCTCCATTTTTCTTATTGTCCCTGTCTCATCAGCCGTTACGTAGAATTTTGATTAAATGATTCAACATGTTATATATATATATATATATATATATATATATATATATTTTAAATTAAAAAAATACCAACACATATCCACATGTATATCAAAAATTAATACATAAATTAACAATAAATATTATTTTTTTCGAAATTAAGATTTGCAATTGCATGGGTCTTTATCTTGAGGGAGAGCCTTTCTCCTTTACAGCTTTCACTTTGAACAAGTAGGAGTAAAAAGAAGACTAACTGATACAGATGCAGGCCAGGCCAGGCCATATATTTTTTTTAATTCAATTTTTATTCGTTATGTTACAAAATTAAAAATACGTTTTATTTTTAATATTTGTTAATTAAAAATGTGATGATAATGATTGTATGGTGTTTAATTTATTTAAAATATAAGTAATGATAAGTATAGATTTTTTTTATTAATTTGTAGTTTAAATTAAAAAAATTATTCTTGAAAGGAAGTAAACAAAATACATATTTAATTTTGAATCACGCAACTGTCAAGTCAATTTGATGATATGGACTCAAGAATACGAGCACTATCATTTCATCCCCAAGTCAACATTCATCAAATTTATTTATTTGGACCCACCCACCCACCCACCCTATACGAGTAGATATTTACTCATAATTGAAAAGACAAGGGTGCATATTACACCTAATAAAATATAGTTATAGATTAATTTTGATTTAAAAATATATACTTATGATTCTATTTAAAAATTAAAATTATATTATTTAATTATTTTTAGTTAACTAACCTAATAAAATTAAATAATTTTAGTTAATTATACAAGTTTCAACTTAAATTATCAGGTCAGGTCTAGTACATATAATTTGTATATGTAAATGATGTTGTAATGACTTTTAGTCATACTACAAAACAAAGAATGTTATAATCAAACTTTGAATTTTATTATTATTTTGTAAATAATTTAAGTATAGATAGATATGATAAGATATATTTGTCTTTTTAAAATAAAGTTAAAAGTTCCAAATGATAGGGATTATAATATTTAATTGGACATGATATTAAATAGTCTCCCCTTTTCAATTACTTTATTATCCTGGGACTGATAATCTCAAATTTATTTTTAAAAATTAACAAAAAATTTAGAACTATTAATCTAATTTTAAGTATAATTTTTATAAACAAACATAATCAAATTAAAACGTTTTACATTGGTCAAAACTCAAACAGGAGGAGTAAATTGTTATACATGACTAAACACGACTATATAAAGTTGAACCAAACTGTCTACAAACTTGGACCTTGTGTCTCAAGTATTCTGATGAGATCCATGGGATGGGCTTTCAATATAAGCTTATGATCCATGTTTAAAGCAGTTTAGCCTACATTAATGTTTGTAAACTTAGTTGGCAAGAGTCATGGATATTGGTAGTAGAGTATTTATATTAAACCAATTTTTGGTCTGTTGACATTCTTACAAACTAGCTGGGCTAAGCCCAAAATCGACCCAAGAAAGTATCAAAATATAATCCGATTTTTTTTGGTACAATTACATATTCTATTACATTTTTAATAATAATTACAACAATAGTGCACTCATAAAATATTTTCGCAATTAATACATTTTTATATTTATTTACAATATTAGTGCAATTAGGATTCCTTAATTTAAGAAATTAGTATACAATTAGGATTCCTTAATTTAGAAATAGTTATCCTCATGACTTCTTCTCTCTCTCCTCATCCAGTACAACTGTATTACATAGTCCCTCGGCGTTCCAATAAACATCATCGTCACATAAGCATTCTTACAATTTTCAATCGTCGTTCTTGTAATTCATCTTTTAATGGGTTCTACTGTATGATATCTTATTTCTCCGTTAATATTTTCAAAATCTGGCAATACCTTTGAAATAGAGGAACGGAAAGTAGCAAGCAAAGGCAGAAAGGTAATGAGAGATACATATATAAAGATCGATCGAGAACTATTCAATAAAAGAAGAAGGAAAAGAGACATAGATATATACAAAAAGGGTGAGGAGGTTGGGGAGAATTACAAGATTGAGTATAGGAGTTATACAAGATTGAGAGAGAGGGAGGTTGTTTCAGAGCTCACATAGGAAAGATTAAAAGCAGTTGGCAATGGCATGGCGAAGGAAGGAGGATTAAAAGCAGTTGCGATTATGGTTGGTAGCCAAACATTCATACCAAGGTAACCAATTCGGTGTTATTAGTTTTTAATTTATTTTTAAAAAATCTATTATAGATTTTTTTTATTTAATAGTGCAGTTGGTAGCTAACACTTTATACAAATGTAACCAATTCAGTTTTATTAGGATACCAATTAATTAAAAAAAATGTATTATAGATTTTTTTTATATAATGCAGTTGGTAGCCAAACCTTAATACAAAAGTAACCAATTCAGATTATTGGGTTACCAATTAATTATAAAAAATCTATTATAGATTTTTTTTTTCATAGTGCAGCTGGTAGCCAAATCTTAATACAAATGTAAACAACAAAAACTAAAATTATTACCTTTGAAAGTTTTGGTTACCAAATGCCTTTGAAATTTTCTCGTTACCCACAAAAAACTAAAATGGTTACCTTTGTATAAATATTTGGATACCAATCGCACTAAAATTTATCTTTTCTCCTTTTAATTTCGGACTAAATCAACCTTCGTTATAATGGCGGTTTGTGGTAGGCGTCCATGGTGTTGAAGCGGCGACGAAGGGGAGGAGGAAGATGACCGGCAAAGGGGAGGAGGAAGATGACGTTGCCAAACTTTGAATATTTGAATTTTAATTATTATTTTTGAATTTGAATTTGTTTTGTTTGTTAGATCCAAGATATTTGAATTTGAATTATTAATTATGGTAGTTATTTCTCCTTGATTTTAGGTTTCCTTATTATTATGAATTGAATCCTATATTAATTTCCTAAATTAAGGAATCCTAATTGCACTAATATTGTAAATAAATATAGAAAGCGTATTAATTGTGTAAATATTTTATGAGTGCACTAATAGTGTAATTACTTTCTAAATGTTGTATACTTATGTAAAGGACCCATTTTTTTTTCTTTAAGAAGACTCGGTCCAATCTCATTAACAAATCATACCTAATGAATAATTCTATTTTTATAGGGGGGAAGAGTTTGGAGAAAGAGGCGTAATCACTATAAATACAGGTTTTACTTTGGTATTCAGGTACACAACTTTATTTTATAAAGACTAGCCAGTGCGAAACTCGATTGAGAAATTTCATAGGGGGGGCCATGCCCCCCTCCCCCAAGATCCTGAATTTTATTTTTTTTTGCTAAGTGATGTAAACAATTTTTTAAGCCCACTTGTTCAATAATATATTTTATTGTTTAAGGCCTGGCCCAGTGGCCCAATAACTTTACTATATTATTTATTTATTTTCAATACACACTTGTCTCTCTATTTCTCACGCTTGTCTCTCTATTTCTCCCTCTATTGTGTCTTGACTGCCGAATTCTCGAAAGTTGAGAGATGATGGATGTGATACTTTCATAGTAAAGGTGAAGTCTTTTTGTGAAAGATATACAATAGATGTCCCAGATTTATATTCTTTATATGCTGAGAGAAGAGGCCGAGCTCGACGTCAACAAGATAAATTTCTGTTGATTGAGCATTATCGGATTGATATATTTGCACTATAATAGACTCTCGATTCAACGAGAGCTAAACAATAGGTTTAGTGAGCATGCGGTGAAGTTACTTATTCTCAGCTCTACATTAGATCCTCAAAATGGGCATACGTCTTTCATTATTGATGATATTTGTAAGCTTGTGGATGAATTTTACCCCAATGACTTCACAGAGAATGAGAAAGAAGACTTAAGGATACAGTTGCAACATCACGAGTTTGATGTACTACAACATCAAGAATTTCAAAAGTTGTCCACTATTTCTGATCTCTGTCAATGGTTGGTGAAAACAAGAAAGTCAACAATCTATCCACTAATCGATAGATTGATCAGGCTTGTTCCAACTCTTCCAGTTTTTACTGCAACTACAGAACGTGCATTTTCAGCTATGAGTCTTGTCAAATCTGTGTTAGGTTTGTAATATTCATGTGCGCAATCAAATTGCATAAAATTAGCGGAAGCGTGGTAAAATCAGAGTTTAAAAAAATTTACAAACCATATACCCGGATCATCCTTTATGCATAATTATTAATTAAAGCGAAAAGATAAAGAATAAATCATACCTTGAAGATCGAGCTTCCTCAGTACAAGTTCACCTCCAAATCCTTTCGCTCAATCTTGAATCCACCGGGTTTGGTTCCTTCCTTTCGATCAACGTTAGCCACCCAAATGTTTGGCCTCAGAGGTGATCCACCGAGGAAGAAGAAAATTGAAGATGGGTGTTATGGCTCAAACCCTAGTTTTTCCTATCTCTATAGAAAAAGCATACTCCCAACAACTTGGAATTATTACGTACTTTGTTAAAGTCAACAACCCATACCCACCCATAATAAGACTCCTCTTATTTATAGATGTGGGCAACCCACCTTAACAATTAAGGAATTGGGTTTTATTTAATTAATTAAATTCTTTTAATTAATTAAGCTCCCTAATCTTATTAGGGATAATTAATTAAACTCCTTTAATTAATTTTCCTTCCTAATCAATTAAGAATAAATGAGAGTACTTATATTAAATTAATTCCTAAACTCTTTTAGAAATTAAAATAATAATAATTGTAATAATATTAATAAGACTCTCTCTTATTAATTTATATTTAATATTTCTAAAATATTAAATAATAAATATTAAGCTATTTAATTTATTCTATCACCATAGATTAAATTAAATATACTTAACATATTATTACGATTATGCCATTAACTTCTTAAATAGTTATTCTTCCTTTTATGGTGTGACCCTTTAGGTTCTCCATATTAAGCAGGTTGTGAATAAATCAATTAGAACAATTCTAATCTTATTTAAATAAATAAATTAAATAATTAATTTATTTAAATAATATTTATTCTACAATAGGGATAAGTTCTCCTAATGATCAACGACTTTCCGGATAATATAGATTTCAACATTAATCATTAAAGAACCTTTGAGTAAATAGTTACTGTGACAATTCAATCCTTCCACCATACAATGTCCCAATTAAATATAAGACATGGAATTCTTTGTCAAGTCTTATTTTATTTAATTATATGTATTTCGACTCTTAAATGCATGACTCCAAATAATGCAAATTAGAAACCCTTTCTAATTTCATTACGCTTTAACCCGAAGACTCTTGGGTTGTCATTTATCGAATCACATAGGACATTTCTCTTCTTTTATTAAGTGGTAGATTCTTTATTGATCATACATTATCTCCATGTACAACTTATTATACCCAAGCATACCCTTTGATATACCCTAAGGGTCTTAAGGAATAAGTCAAAGTATAACTCATCATACACAAGATACTATGATGATCTCAAGTCCAAGGATTACTTGATTACTATCACTACTGAGAATTCCTATTGACGAGCAAATAAAACTCCATTAGGTATTCCTTAGCGAGCAACGCGTTCGGTGAACTTATTCTCTAATAATCACCTACATACTTGCTTTAGTGTCTCCACACAAATGATCATGAGATCAATCATTCTCATCCAATGAAGCAAGCAACGATGTAACAATCTATCCGGATTCACTAATCCCCAATTTAGTAATCCAACGATTGGGAACTATTTTAGTTTTAAGCTTTCTAAGAATTTAGATCTCATTAGAATGATCATCATCATTATTCTAAAAGCATTGCTTAAAACTATGGGTTTATCACATATTATAAAACAAAGATCATGTAGATAATTAAAAGCCTTTAATAAATTAATACTTTTTATTAATAAATGAATAAGATTGTTACAAAGTATATGCTTTATCATCAAATATGATTGGCTTGTGTGCATACTACTTTCAATCTCCCACTTGCACTAAAGCCAATCGTCATGGTATATCTTATACTCTTCTTCTTCTCAAGTGGCGACTATCCTGCTGTTGGATAAGCTTTAGTTAATGGATATGTAATGTTGTTCTTGAGAGTCCACTATCTCTATAGTGATTTCCCAATTTTCAATGATTCTAATAATCAAATGAAAGTGCCACAACACATGTTTAGATCCAAGATGAGATTTGGGAACTATTCCTAGTTCTGTAATGAACTTTTAATCCAAACAATCAACTTGCAGCTTCATTTATAGCTATATACTTTGTCTTTATCACTAAACCAAAGAACTCTTTCTTTGTTTGGAACCTTTCCAATTCAACGCACCTTATTCAAGATAACGCTTTACCTTAAAGTGGATTTTTCTGTCGTCTTGGTCTGTCTGAAAAACTTGAGTCTGTTAAGCCCTCTTGTTTTATTTCAGACCCATCATAAATATGATCACATCCTTAGTGCCGGTTAAGCACTTTAAGATGTTTTTCACCGACTCACGATGAACTTCTCCGAATATGACCGATCAACATCGGTCTCGTACATTTCATTGCATACATGATTGTCACTTTCATGCGACCTCTCTCTTTCGAGAGTCCGTGGGGACTATTAAGAGAGATACACTCCATAGCTCATCGACATGAGACATCTCTTGGAGTTTTGCCATGCTAAACGACTTTAGCATCAAATGAATATACGTTCCTTGGGTTAAGTTGAGCATCCTTTTAAATCTATCTATATAGATTTGTATCCCCAATTAAGATACTCTTCCCAAATCATTCATGGAGGAATGTTTAGACAACTTTATCTTTCTCGATTGTAGCATTAGTATGTCATTCCTTATCCGTAGTATATCAACATATAATACTAGGAATGTCACGACTCCCAATCGACCCTTTTGTACACACTAGAAGTCTTACCTCATCGTATGTAAGTCCGGATCATCATCTTCTATGACGCGCACCTCATCATCATCATCTATGATGAATCCATACCTCCTAGGTATCTTGATTATTCCGATTTACGATTGGTTGTGGTACAACAGTCTATCTATGAGTTCCTCTTATTTGACTTATAGTGTTTTGTGGTTCTTGAACTTTTCAAGATCTATTATCCTCCCACTAGCCCTTTCAATGATAAACACATTTATCTTAGAAAGGCGAGTGTTTCGCAACAAACACCTTTTTGCTAAGTAGGATTATAGAACACATACCCTAAACTTACTTTAGGATGTCCCACAAATCGATACATGTCAAATCTTGTCCCAAGCTTATCCTTGAAACCTTTTCACATAAGTTGGACAACCCCTTATCTTAACATACTTAAGATTTAGAATCCTCCCCGTCCATAACTTTTATGGAGTCTTGGGGCCGGATTTTGAGGTTACCTTTTCGTAGATATACAGCCATTTCTAGGACATTATCCCAGAAGGATACTGGAATGTCGGTAAAATCATTATGGATCGCACCATGTCCAACAAGGTACGATTTTTCCATTCAAATACATCAATCAATTATTGTGTATCAGGAGGTGTCCATTATGAGAAAAACCATTTGAGATGATCTAGAAACTTATTGCACAAGTATTTATTCCTTAATCCGATCAAAGAATCCTAATACTTTGCCAATTTGTTTCACTTCTGAATTCTTTGAACCTTTCAAATAATTCACACTTGTATTTCAGCAAATACACACATTCAACTCTTTGAATGATCATCTCCTTTTCTTATACTAATTTGTTCAATATGCAAAATTATTTTCATGTAAGTCAAGTATACAAAATTTATTAAGTAATATTCCAGTTCTATACAAAATATTATTATTATAAATAGAACAACAATTGTTCTTAATTATAATACCAAAGATTTTATTGTCCAACAATAAAATGGAAATAATGTTTTCAACGAGAACTAGAATACAATAACAACTTATTGACTTAATAGATTTGCCCGTAGACATTGCTAAACTATAAGTTTCTATGGCTAATGTGGCAACCTTTGCTTCATTTTTAACACATAGGATTACTTATATTTGTTTAGCTTTCTACTTCTGCTTGGTCCCTTCATAAATCTATATTTATGATAACCAAAGTCGGTATCCAATACCCAAGTAGAACCTTGACTTAAAGAAAAATTTATTTCAATCATGAACAAAATTGTATTGTAACCGAAACTTCACTAAGCTTCTTTGGTTAGCCTCTGCAAGATGCTTCTCGCAGTTTCTTTCCATTGTCCAGGCTTATTGCAGTGGAAGCAAACGCCTTTGCCATCCATATCAGTTTTGTTCTTATTATCCTTTGTTTACGCCTTTCTATTTACCTTCTTTGAATCGTTCTTCTTTTCAGAAGATCCTTTGGCCCCTACCAGTAAGACTTGATCTTTCTTGGTTGGAAAGTGACTCTCAACATTTTTCAATATGTTAAGCAAATCAGCGAGGCTGATATCTAGCTTGTTCATATGAAAAATTCACAACAATTGTGAAAGGAGTCCGGGAATGAGTGCAAGATCAAATCTTGGCTCAACTCTCCATCCATAACAAAACCAGTTGTCCTAATTGATCAATCAAATTGATTATGTTAAGAACCTTTTTATCATCTTTATAGTGCCATTGGCCATTCTAGATCGGAAGAGCTCCTTAGATATCTCGATATCTATCGGTCACTTTCCTCACCATCAACTACTTGATGTGCGGGAGTATAGTAAGAAAGCATCCATAGTTTCATGCCGACGTTGAAGCTCGTTTTTCGTGGATGCGAGCATGATGCATTGAGCCAATGTGCATCATCTTGCCACTTTCTAAAAGTAGCAATGTCTTCCTCGGAGGCATTATGCGCAACCATTCGAGGATAGGCGTATTAAGGACATAAGATAGCTTTTCGACTATGAGAACTATTCTCAAATTCCTTAACCAATCCGTTTAATTGATTACGATTAATTTAGCATTTAATATGCTTCATGATGATAGTAATTTTAGACATTGTAAAATTTTGTAAATGAATTTGTAATTAACAACATTTTAACATACATTCTTTTATTAATTACCAAAATAATTTAGGTCTTGTTTTAAATTGGTATCTCCCACTATTTTCTTCAAACTATATTACCCTCACTTATATAGTTAAGCAAAATCTAATTAAAGATTTCTTTAGTGAGAATAAGGATCCCATTTCAAATGTATATAGCCTTGTGGTGACACAACAAACTATATATAAATAAATAGGTAGACAACTCTTGTCAATTACATCAACTATGCAACTCCTTGTATTTTGCCTCTTAGATTATTTTGATCAGTGGTGGCACATCCAGAATCAAAATTATCCAAGTTAAGTCCGACCTAGCACTCATATATTCAAAAAGAAAAATATCATCCTTGTGGTGACACAACAAAACAATATTGTTCAATTTTCTTTATAAGCATCAAATGTGATAAATTAACATCTTAAATACTTAATACTTGCCTTGTGGTGACACAACAAACTCATATTAAATATTTAATACTCTATTAATTTTATCATGCTAGAAAGCTTACGTTCGATATTCCAAATATCTTTGAACGCTTAGGACTTAATATAAAAATTGAGGTTTTGTTATTAATTTGTCTCATCTTGTTTTTTGCATGCATATATATATATAAAATACGTCATATATTAATGAACATGCGAAGCATGTTTGCATAATATATAATATATATATATAAGCATGCACATATAAAATACTATATTCTACCCGGATTGATTATGGACTTTTATTCTAGTTTGGTTCACTAGAGCCACCAAGTGAACCAAAAATTCAAACCCAAGGGTGCAAGAAATAATATTTAAATATAACTATTATATTTAAACCCGGGCTCCATAACAAACGGGTCTTCACGCTTCCTCTCTTTCGTTTGATCTCTAATTTTCTAAAATTAATTCTAACTATTCTTATTACAATACTATTTAAAATAAATAGAAACCTTGATCGTGATCGAGGGAAGTACATAGGAGGGAATAGAATTTACATTAAGAAAAATTAGAGAAGGCGAAGTACTGTGAGACCCCATTTATTAAAACCCATACATTCATGCATCCAACTAAAATAAAATCCAATCGCATTGGTGATAGTCATAATCAATCCCATTTATTATCATACACATCACCAGTATGCATCAATAAATAACATTCATCTCTCATGAATAATAAATATTTAATATATATATTGATATCATTTAATGGGCAAATTTAGTTAGTATAAAATCTATTTTTGAATCAAAATAAACTCCTTTATTTTAATCCAAATTTAAATCAAAATAAAACTATTTTATTTTAATTTATCCTATTTTGAATAAAATAAACTATTTTATTTTAATCAAAATTTTAATCAAAATAAACTCCTTTATTTTAATTAATTATGGAATCCAATTCCATATATATTTATAAAAATCTTTAATTAAAATAAACTCTTTTATTTTAATTAATTATGGAATCCAATTCCATGTAAAAAAAATCTTTATTAAAGGAAAACACGGATATTCTTTCCTATTCACAAATAAACTCCTTTATTTTGAATAATATGAAATCTTATTTCATATCTAAATAAACTCATTTATTTAAGGAAATTAGGATTCTCTTTCCTATTCACAAATAAACTCTTTTATTTTAAATAATATGAAATCTTATTTCATATCTAAACAAACTCCTTTATTTAAGGAAAGATGGATTTACTTTCCTATTCACAAATAAACTCCTTTATTTTAGGAAAAATAAAATTCAATTTCAACTCCAATTAATTATTATGGAATTCAATTCCAACTCTAATTAGTTAGCATGAAATCTAATTTTAAAATTAAAATAAACTTTTATTTTAATATTAAAATAAACTTTTATTTTAAGATTAAAATAAACCTTTTATTTTAATTATAAAATTATTTAAAATTAAAATAAAACTTTATATTTTAATATTAAAATAAACCTTTTATTTTAAAATTAAAATAAACTTTTATTTTAATTATATAATAATTAAGAATATATATATAAGTATATATATATTTGTAATATATATTATATATATATATAACTATAATATATATATATATATACATGTCCGTTTCCTTTTATTTTATTCAAGCTCCTGACTTTCTTGAATTTCCGTGGCCTTGTTTTGCGTGCAGCCTATGTTCCGATTTTTTTTTTTTTTTTTTTTTTTTAATGTTGCTTCACGTGCTTCCTTATCCTCATTTAATCCGGTTAATGCATCTCATGTAAATCGAGGGTATGGATATGGTCATCTTAGGAAAAAAAAAAAATTATTGAATCTTTAATTGTTTTTTCAAAAAAAAGCAGACGTGCTTTGAAATTAGGTTTTCTTTTCATACACGGAAATCATGGCTTTAATTTGTTGTTAGAAAATTCCCATCGACTTGCCTTTTTTTTTTTTTTTTTTTTTATTTATTTATAAATTTTATCTGATAAAATTATGCCCAATTAAATTATTCTAAACACATATCAATATATAAATTAAAACAATTAATAATTCGCATAAAGGTTTGGCTCGATGCCTTTGTTAGGTTTGTAATAATATTCATATGCTTGCAATCAAATTGCATAAAATTAGTAAGCGTGGTAAAATCGAGAGTTTAAAAATTTACAAACCATATACCCCGGATCATCCTTTACGCATAATTATTAATTAAGCGAAAAGATAAAGAATAAATCATACTTGAAGATCGAGCTTCATAAGTACAAGTTCACCTCCAAATCCTTTCGCGTTCAATCTTGAATCCACCGGGTTTGGTTCCTTCCTTTGATCGGCGTTAGCCACCCAAATGTTTGGCCTCAGAGGTGATCCACGAGGAAGAAAAAAAATTCAAGAAGATGGGTGTTATGGCTCAAACCCTAGTTTTCTATCTCTATAGAAAAAGCATACTCCCAACAACTTGGAATTATTACGTACTTTGTTAAAAGTCAACAACCCATACCCACCCATAATAAGACTCCTCTTATTTATAGATGTGGGCAACCCACCTTAACAATTAAGGAATTGGGTTTTATTTAATTAATTAAATTCTTCTAATTAATTAAGCTCCCTAATCTTATTAGGGATAATTAATTAAACTCCTTTAATTAATTTTCCTTCCTAATCCAATTAGGAATAAATGAGAGCACTTATATTAAATTAATTCCTAAACTCTTTTAGAAATTAAAATAATAATAATTGTAATAATATTAATAAGACTCCTCTTATTAATTTATATTTAATATTTCTAAAATATTAAATAATAAATATTAAGCTATTTAATTTATTCTATCACCATAGATTAAATTAAATATACTTAACTATATTATTACGATTATGCCATTAACTTCTTAAATAGTTATTCTTCCTTTTATGGTGTGACCCTTTAGGTTCTCCATATTAAACCGGTTGTGAATAAATCAATTAGAACAATTCTAATCTTATTTAAATAAATAAATTAAATAATTAATTTATTTAAATAATATTTATTCTACAATAGGGATAAGCCTCCCAATGATCAACGACTTTCCGGATAATATAGATTTCAACATTAATCATTAAAGAACCTTTGAGTAAATAGTTACCGCATAATTCAATCCTTCCACCATCTGATGTCCCAATTAAATATAAGGCATGGAATTCTTTGTCAAGTCTTATTTTATTTAATTATATGTATTTCGACTCTTAAATGCACAACTCAAATAATGCAAATTAGAAACCCTTTCTAATTTCATTACGCGCCTTGCCGAGGACTCTTTGGGTTGTCATTTATCGAATCACATAGGACATTTCTCTTCTTTTATTAGAAGTGGTAGATTCTTTATTGATCATACATTATCTCCATATACAACTTATTATACCCAAGCATACCCTTTGATATACCCTAAGGGTCTTAAGGAATAAGTCAAAGTATAACTCATCATACACAAGATACTATGATGATCTCAAGTCCAAGGATTACTTGATTACTATCACTACTGAGAATTCCTATTGACAGCAAATAAAACTCCATTAGGTATTCCTTAGCGAGCCACGTTCGGTGAACTTATTCTCTAATAAGCACCTACATACTTGCTTTAGTGTCTCCACACAAATGATCATGAGATCAATCATTCTCATCCAATGAAGCAAGCAACGTATGTAACAATCTATCCGGATTCACTAATCCCCAATTTAGTAATCCAACGATTGGGAACTATTTTAGTTTTAAGCTTTCTAAGAATTTAGATCTCATTAGAATGATCATCATCATTATTCTAAAAGCATTGCTTAAAACTATGGGTTTATCACATATTATAAAACAAAGATCATGTAGATAATTAAAAGCCTTTAATAAATTAATACTTTTTATTAATAAATGAATAAGATTGTTACAAAGTATATGCTTTATCATCAAATATGATTGGCTTGTGTGCATACTACTTTCAATCTGAACTTCGAAACAAGATGGAGGATGAATATCTTACAAATTCTCTTATTATCTACATTGAAAAAGAAATTGCATAAACAGATTCAGGTTATAACGACCCCAAAATAGGTCCATTCCATCCAACCCATTACGAGTCGCCAAATATATGGTACGTAAAAACAACTACAACTTTATTACAACAATTGTCGTGCAAAAATACAACAACACATATCTTTGTGAGTTTGGATACAAATATATACCAATCAGAAGACGTCACAATGACACCTTACATAAAGGTATAGTCAAAAACCATTTTAGAAATTAGAATCTTTGGGAAGTGCTCAAGAGAAACCTTCGATACATGGGAGGCCATGCTTTTTAGGTTATGGTAGATATCATATGGCCACGAATTATCCTTGGTTGACCCAATAGACCCCAAAGAAAAACGAGAAGATTACTATCATATTATTCCCAATGGTGAGTCTTCTCTCGACATATCATTATCTCCACTTGTCTCTAATTGGGTATTATACTCCAAACAAACACCAAGATTATATAGGTAGTGCTTGTAAATATACTCAACAAGTGGATGAGCACAACCATGTCTTATGATGACACGAGGTTGTATGTCATTAGACATCTTGTATGATAGTGGCAAAACACCCTTCCAAGTTAAATTCACCTCACCTCAACATCTATAGACCACCATTCTATTCCCTCGCTTATCCCCGCTCGACCTGTACACTTTTATTACGAAAGAAATTGTGAAACAAAAGGGTGAAACCAACTAGCTCGATAAAGAATATTATGACTAAAGATAAATAAATTATCAATAGTCTTCATCAAGTAATAAATCGGAGATTTAGAACATATGGTAGATGATAAAACTTTTCAACCATAGTTGCGGTGGAATGAAGCAATCCATTAGAAGAGTCGAATAGACCATAAAATCTATTATCTTCTCCATGTTAAAAGTCCACCAACAATGTTTTATCCTCGTAACATCAATCAACAATTCACATCCACAATCACATGTATAACTCATAATCATAATTGTAGTTCTAAATTCTTCTTCTTATCAAGGACGAAGATAATTTCATCACTGTCTCTTTACGAAACATCAAAGATCATGGTTATACCAAATCACGTTCACATTCATAATCATACTAATAAATTCATCTTTGCACTACAGCCAAAGATATTCATCAACAGATTCATCTTTGCACTACATGCCAAAGATATTCAACAACAAGTCATCTTTGCACTACGAGCCAAAGATATTCAACAACAGTCATCTTTTTACTACTGGACCAAAGGTATTCAACAACAGTCATCTTTGCACTCTGAGGCAAAGATATGCAAAGAACAGTCATCTTTGCACTACGGGCCAAAGATATTCATCAATAATTCATCTTTGCACTACAAATTTAAAGATATTCATATATCAAAGAAATACATAATCATTTAAGAAGTATATATAACAATAATTATAACCATGTTGATCAATTCACCTTGCACTTAAGCTAAAAATATTCAATTGTAAATTTAATGGTCATGATCATACCACTAATAATTCAACTTTTGCACTTCTTCGGCCAAAGAGAACCTATAGTCACGATCATACCAATAATCTACCCATCTTTACACTCAAGTCAAAGAGAAATATTATCATTAGGGTTATAAGAATGTTATATAAAAACAATATAATCAAAACATGGTTTTAATTTCAAAAGTAAGATTCATAAATTAACGATAATTTAGTCGGAGAAGAAATCAATTTGTCGTGAATAGTACCCGTATTAAATACGTAGTACCGTATCGTCTTAGTAACTCCCTACACGAAAAAGATAAAGTTTCATAATAAAATTCATATCCATATTTATAACACCTTAATCCAAATGTTATAAATCACTTAAAAATCTCATAATCTAATATTATTAATATTACAATAATATTTTAATCATTTCTTAAACTTATAAATAATTTAATCCAATTATTTACACTTTAATAATTAATGCTTTTAATCATCTCAAAATCTGAAACTCATAAGATTTCATCATCATTAACCAAAACCCTCATAAAAAAATCTGCATATACCTCATATATGATTCTCAAGCCAATAAATCATATTTTCCAATTTTCTTACTTCACATAACATATTTAATTCATTTACTCATAACTAGAACATTTTCATGAAAAATACCAAATCAGTTCCAAAACTATTTATTTTCTGGGATTTAGAAGAATATAGTCCCATATTGAATATATATTTTTCTCAGAATTTTTAAAATTCATTTAATATTTTTCACATGGTCAAAACCACCGAATATTTAAACATTTATCATAAATTGTACTTTTGTCCAAAAATTCTGAAATTAATACGGTATACTGATATTATATAGATGTACTCCCAATAAAAATTTCATCAATTTTGGAGTTAATCACAAGGAGTTATAAGCAGTTACTTTTAAAATAGTCTTTTCTCATAAAATCCATAACTCCTAATCTATACATCCAAAAATCTCCATTTTTGGACACAATCTACAAAACTCATCAAAATATCATTTCAAATTTTTTCAGAATTTTTGAAGGTCCGAAAAAATACAAAACTGAAAAACATAATCACCCTTAAAAATCTCTTACTATCCCTTACCTCAAAAAAGCGATCTTACGATTAGAATAATAATTTGAAACGAACTTTGCAACGTATAGCAATACTCAAAGTATACTCAAAATACTCACAAGAATACGCTCGATAATATAGAGAGAGAAAACTTCAGTTTCTGATGTGATTTTCAATTCTAACCTAAGCTCTCTATTTATAGGAAAATGCTTAGAACACCAAAGCAGAAAATTTAATAAAATATTATTATTAATAACCAAAGTCATACGCCTCCTTTGAATTCAGATTCTAGCAATTCTCACATGCAAAAGTACACTTATGGGGCCAACTAACATGAGAAACATATTTTTAGCATTTTTTTTGTAATAAAATTAATTCAGACCCAATATTTCGGAACTTCAATAATTCATAATAAATAGCCCTTTTGTCAGAAAATTCGAATCTCGTGACTTTTTATAGGAAATTCAATTCTCTACAACTTTACAGAAGAAAGTTTTTTCAAATTTCAAACAGAAATTGACCGAAATCCACAAACGGGCGATTTTACAGGCTATAATCAAATTTCAGTCAATAATTGTGTCCACCAACACACAAAATATGTATTAAACATTTAATGCCACAAAAATACTCTTCCTCCTCATATACTCATATATTCCACATTCACTGTAAAAATATCACCATTATTATATTATTAAAAATATAATAATATATTTAAATGAATTATTTTATCAGAAAAAGACAAAATATTAATTTTCAACAATTGTCACATTTAAAATTTTCTCCATCTATATCCACATAAAATAAATATTTTTCTCATCATAAAATTATTAATTAATTATTCACAAATAATATTACATAATCACAATATTGACAACCAAGCGATTCACCAGGAAAGAGGGCTTTCCAATAAGAATTTCTCCTTCTTTGGGTATGATTAGGTGACCAAACCTCTCTTAGACATCGCCAATAATGTTATCCAATAATATTATTAGGATAATATGAATTATTGCTCCAATAATGAAAAATCTTGTGTAATGATAATTTATTGAAACAACAATAATATAAAATATCAATCGCAAACAATTATTGAATCAATAAAATAAAATCTTGAATAGTAATTATCGTAACAATTATTGAGTAGTGCCTTCTTACGTAAGAATCAATAATTGGTGTAATCTGGTGTCTACTAAGTGTTTTAATCACAGGAGTATTTTAACAAGATTAACTTGAATAACTACTGCCGTCATTTATAAACAACTTATATTTGTCATTTTCTTCATCCAATCGCTTTTTCAAGTTATGGGGCCCACATGAAATTTGCGTCAAGGCGTCGATCTTGATATTAAAAGCAAAAGAATATTCCACGACCAAACGAATATTCTAAACAACAATGAATATTTTATACCACTGCTTTATTTTGAAAAAAATTATATATATCACCCTTAACTTTAACTTTTATCAATTTAACCATTTACTGAATAGTAATTATAAGAAAAATTGAATACTTTTATTTCATAAAATTTTGGGCCTTACATCAGTACAGAATCAATCATAGATGGATTTCGTGATTTGAAAGAACGTCGGGTGCAATTTTGATGAAGATATGTTCTAAAAGACTTTTTTGCTATGTTTTGTTGTCTTTGGTAAAGCAAATCTATTACTACATTATCTTTGTTTTAGTAAAAATATGTTTTGTAATTGTGAAACTTTACTTTTTAATGATGAATATATATTATGTTGTTAAAAAAATTCTTGGCCCTCCCTACGATCAAATCCTAGTTTCGTCCCTGGCACTAACAATAAACCTCTATTGTTAAATCTTATTCAGCCTGTAAATATTCTCACACCGTCATCGAACTTTACGTGTGATTTTATACATAATGTTTTTATAGCATATAAGACCTAGAGTAGCTATTAACTATTTAATGTGGGTGAGAATCAAACACAAGAATTAAGCAAGGAAATTCGACCCCTAACCACTTGCCCAACGAATGATTGGCAAAACTAATAATCCTATAATAACAACCTCCGCAACAAAATTTAATTAAAGAGTAAAGTTAATTTTTAAAATTAAATCGCAAACAACATAATAAAAAACTTATAAGTTTATACTACCCTCCAGACAAAAATTAATACATTTATTTTTTAAAATATACTAAATGACATGTTGAAAGTTTAACACTAATTTATAATTTAAAATTAATAATTAAAAAATATATACCTAGTTTTAAAATAATTAAAAATATTTTTCTAATCTAAAAAGTGAGTTTTTTCATTTTTTAAATTGTAATTCAATTTTTCGTACCTTTTAGTTCTGTCAAAAACTCACAAACATACTTCTTCAATAGTTCCTAAAAAATAATAAAATGAAAAGGTTGGAAAATAAGGACATCAAAATCATGACGCCGTCGTTTCATCCTCCGTGGCAATAAACAAGCAAATAGCGGCTTTCTTCTCCCTCCCTCGCTCCCTCCGTCCTCCATCTCCGTCTCTCTCATTTGCATTTCATTCGAACTTGAAAAATACAGTAGCAAGAGAGGAGAGAGAAAATTTTCTCAGCAATTAATCGATGGACAATTCAAAAGTTCAAGAGGTACCTAAGAAATTTCTTCATCTCTCTAAATCCATATCTACACGAATTATATATTCATACATATTTGTAATGTATGTGAATTTTGCAGATCCTGGAGAAACAAGTCCTGACGGTGGTCAAAGCCGTTGAAGATAAGATCGATGACGAGATTGCAGCTCTAGATCGTCTCGATTTAGACGATATCGAGGTATTAAGAGAGCGTAGATTGCAACAGATGAAGAAAATGGCCGAAAAGCGGAGCCGTTGGGTTGCCCTCGGCCACGGCGAGTACTCGGAGATCCCCTCCGAAAAGGATTTCTTTTCCATTGTTAAGGCCAGCGATCGCGTTGTGTGCCATTTTTATCGCGAAAATTGGCCTTGTAAGGTATAGACATCACTCTATCTCTCTCTGGCTCTCTGTCTCAGTATATAGACAGTAACAATTTAGATAAATTGGGGTTTAGGAGGAGAAACTGGAGGCTTAAATCTAGTTATGTAATTCTTATTATAGGAAAGATTATTGTTTTGGAGAGCATAAGTTGGTAATAATCTGTGCCAGATGGAGTTAGTTGATCTATTGTTGATTTGGGATTTAGGTCTAGGGAGTAGAATTATGTAATTCAAATATAAAGGTAAAGATTAGATTGCTACATAATTTTGTGAATCATTAGTTTGTGTTTCTGAAAGGTTCTCCGAACAATTCTAGTCAGGAGAGGCATAGGCATGATATCTAAGGGCTTAAAATACTGATAGAGATGTACTTTGGATGTTAAAAATTAAAATGTATAAAAAATATCTATTTAACTGCTATATTGCTAGATTTACGTTAATAGAGTATTGCACTTTTAAATGATAAAAGATGTCCACTAAATGAACCAAAGTTACAAGTTGGAATGTGGAGTAGAGAGTTGACATGTAGACGGAGTAGACGAAAACTTTGAAAAAAAATGAATGCCAGTCTTGTTGACGCCCATGGTGGCATTCAAGCGGTATTATTATTATTTTTTCAGAATTTCGACTACGTCCTACAGTAAAAGTTTCAACAAGGTTTGCAGGTCGTAAAATATAAGACTAGTCTTAGCAGTCAAGACAACAACTATACACATGTAGGTAATGTTTTGATAAGATGAGTAAGGTAGTTCTCGATCTTAATTACTTGGCTTTATAGTGAGCCATTTAACTAGGATGGAGGGTGTATGATATATTGGTGAGTCTTGATAACTTGCTGTCCATTTCAGTAGACTTGGATCCATGCTAATGTTCAGAGGATGTATTGGCTTTGAAAATAGTTTCAATTGACCTTAAGGTTTATTATCAACTCTGCGATTGTTTTAATGTCAATTATCAGCTCCTGCATTAAAATATCAATTTTGTTTCATCTTAGTAAATAATTGGTGTTCATAAGTTTCTTTTCCGTTGCTGATGTATTTGGGATCTTGATAATGCAGCAATCTAGGAGATATATTTTTTCAAGTTAGCAATCTTAGAAATTTAGACAGTTTCCTTACCTTCAAACCTTCTATTCATTTGTATATCAAGCAGAAAATAGGTGTTACTGTTGAATTGCAGGTGATGGACAAACACTTGACTATTTTGGCCAAGCAGCATATAGAGACGCGATTTGTGAAAATTAATGCGGAGAAAAGTCCATTCCTGGCTGAGAAGCTGAAGATTGTTGTACTTCCAACTCTTGCCCTTATCAAGAAAGCCAAAGTTGATGATTATGTGGTATGCTATGGAGAAGAACTATAAACCATTGTGTGTGTGTGTGTGTGTATATATATATCCCAGTTATAAGTTTTCTGTAAGTTCTTTCCTTCCGCTAAAATCCTGCTACACACATTTTAGGTAGGATTTGACGAACTCGGTGGAAAGGACGACTTCAGTACAGAGGAACTTGAAGAAAGGCTGGCCAAAGCTCAAGTTATATTTTTTGAGGGTGAATCATCTCTAAATCCATCAAAGTCTAGTGCCAAAACCAGGAGTGTTCGACAAAGCACCAATCCAGACTCGTCAGATTCGGAGTGACTATTGATTACTTACTATCCTCATCCATTATGCCTGTTTGGTCGGAAATGGTTGTGACTGCCATTATTCCATCTTTTATATATAGAGAACCTGCCAGAGTTGTGGCACTGTTGTATGGGAACCATGCTTTCGATGCATTAGGTTATACTCGTGCTATTCTAAGATTTTAGGTGTCACAATGTTGAGGCACTTGTCATTATAGCTGGTTGTTGAAAGTATGGAAGTTTTTCATTCTGTAGTTTAGTTTACATCTCGTGACCTCTCTGGAGTTGTTAGATGAGTATTTATTCAGAGGCAAGGGCAAGTTCTGTTTGGGCTTTGAATACTAGTGTCTTTTATATTTGTGAATCTTCTTATCATCTGATTAAAAGAGTTGAGCTAGGGGGATGGCATCATTTGTTGTGTACCAATTTCCTCTGATTTATACATTATGAGAGAAGATCAATTTGACTACTTTTTTGCTGGTATATATTCATTATAACGATTATGGACTAAGGTCTATTATATTGTTTTGCAAATAAATTTCAGTTATAAGATAAATTATGATTCTGAGATTCTAATAGAACAGGTCAAACATGCATGTGGTATTTTGTTGGGGAATTCATTACACTCGAGGCAAAATTCATGACTTGAAAATCAATTTTTTCTAAGCTGCAGGAATTTCCTAAGATCTGGATCAATGCAGCAGAAAAGGCAAAAACCATAACAGAGTATTAAGCAATTACCAAATCTCAATTCGACAAACGTTCCCTTAAAGACCCTAGTTCCACTAGTCCCCAGATTATACATGTCTGAGAGATGCCCTTATTTTAGAACCATTTTGGTACAATTATTAACCTTAAAAACCAAGACTTGATCATTCCAACTGAAACATCTAGCTCCATCCCAGTGTAGCGAGTAGTACTAGTATCCTAGTTGAAGCTTTATTCAAAGGACAGTTAACAGTTAACCGAGGTAGACCAAATCTCAGCAACCCAATAGAGCTCATTTATCAAAGTTATCAAGTAATGAAATTGCATTGACTGTTTATTCAGACTACTTTGCATAACATTACTACATGCTGCTTCACATAAATTTCTGTCACGGTCTGCTTCAAGAAGCCAATAATAACCACCTCAAAGATAATTCCAATTAATAATAATTACCAAGACCCGCTCTCATGCTTTGCAGAACAGGATTATTGATGGATGAGCCAAACAAACCAAGCTATCTACGAAAAATGCTGTTAGAGCTCTACAGGGCATTAGCCTACGAAGTAGAGAGTGAAATTATCAGAATCATCCAAGATTGAACCATTTACCTCACTTAATTGCCCAAATATTAAAAGGCTGACGAGAGTGGCAACAATAAGCTTCTGCCTCCAGAACACAGGTTCTTGTTTGTCAAAAAAAGTTTGGCCTTAAAAGTATCATCAGTTATGATGATGCAAGCACTGGACTGCAAAAAGTACTCAGATCATTATCAAAGAGAAACATGCTATAAAACTAGAATGAGAAGAACATGAAGAACTATCCTTATATAGGTTAGTTAACTGTCAGACAAAGAAACAATTCATCAATCTCATTTCAAAACTGTATCTTGAAGTACACTAGTTACAAATCAGATCTTTAGAAGGGGAAATGATAACAATGGGTCAAATTCAAGATGAGCCAAACTGCACCATGAAGTAAGCCAACAAAAGACCTACAAGAAGGTAACAGAAGTTGTATACCCCAAATACCAAGAAAGGCAGAGCAGAAGTTTAGAACAAATTCATAGATAGAATTCTAAAAATCATGTAAAGACATTAGAATGCAGAGAACATGATCTCTTCTCTAATCAAAGATTAAGTAGCATTTATGTGATTCCCCAGTTCATGCATTCATGGGAGTGAAAAATAAAAACAATGTCATTTTTGCAACAAATATATAACAAAATTCATGATAATGTCATGCAGTTCTAAGGAACAAAGTATATATCACCATACCCATAAATATATGATTTTTAATTATTTGATAAATAATCAAGACCCATATATATGATATGTAAAACTCTTAAGGCATGACATTTCACCAATAGTTAATAAAACAAAGTAGCACTAAACATGAATAACTAGGTAACTTTGAAGCAAAGAGCGTACCTGTTAATATTGCTTATTTTACTCTAATTTCTCCAAGATTTTCCCTTCCAGTCTGGAAATGTTGAAAATGAAACACTCCCACTTCGCTCTTCCAGTATGCTAAGAATCTATTAAAACAGATCATAAAGTTCCTATGCACTTCCTTACTTCATTTCCTTTAGTAATATGTCCAGCGTATCATAAAGTTTCCCAATTTGAGGATGTGATGGGGACCCAGCAAGAAACTCATGCACAGTTCCCTCTATGCTGATCCAACTATGTGCTGACCGTTTTATAACACCCTTTTCCCTCATGAACCACCTCAGTCCTGAGACATCATCCCATCTACGATCAATAGCAAATGCATTGGACAACAACACATAACCAGCAGAACTATCAGGATCCACTTTAACAAGCATTTTGGAAATATCATGGGCATATTCTAATTTATTGTGGAGCAGACAGCCCCCAAGTAAAGCCCCCCATACAAAACCATTGGGCTCAAAAGGCATTGATGTAACAACTTCAAGTGCTTCTTTAATGCATCCTAATCGCGAAAGAAGATCAACATAGCAAGCATAGTGTTCCAATTTAGGGTTTATGAGAAACCGTTGGCTCATGTCTGCAAATATTTGACATCCTTTTTCTACCAATCCTGAGTGACTACACGCAAATAGAACTCCAAGAAAGCTTCCTGCATTTGGGAGCAAGCAAAACTCTTGCATTTTGTAGAAAAGGCACATGGCCTCCTCTCCTTCACCATTTATTGCAAGACCCATGATCATTGCATTGAAGGAGACAACATCCTTAGTGGTCATCTGGTCGAAAACTTCTCTGGCCCTCTTCAAACTCCCACATTTGGAGTACATATCAATCAATGCAGTGCCTAGGTTTCTGTTCAAAGCTAAAAGACCTTTCCACTGTCTAGATTTCATGTAGTCATGAATCCACACACCAAGGTCTAAATCCCCAATTTGTGCACAAGCTGAAAGCGCAGAAACCATTGTAACATGGTTGGGACAACAGCTATAATCCTCCATCTGCCTAAACAAACTCAAGGCCTCCACCGCACATGCGTTTTGAGCATACGCACCTACTATAGCATTCCAAGGAAGCACACTTCTTTTCCCATGAGCAGAAATTTTGTTAAATATTTCCCTACTGTTTTCAATCTTTCCCCATTTCCCAAATAAATAAACTAGTACTGTATTTACTGAATCAAAACCAGATCTTTTTGAAACACAATCTTCTTTAAACTCGGACAAAATCCTCACCCACTTCTCAATTTTTACAATATCCAGATTTGAACATGCAGATAAAACACTAACCATGGTATCATCATCCGGCCTCAAATTTTCCTTTATCATGGATAAAAAGAGGTGCATAACTTCCTCAGACTGACCTGACTTAGCATACCCAGCAATCAAGGAAGTCCAACAACAAACTATACCCTTGTCAGGCATATCATCAAACACCTTCTGTGCTGACACCAAATCTTCAAAACTCTTAGCATAAACAACAAGTAGGCCATTACAGACGAAGGAATCATCAGCATACCCCAATTTCACAACATGGGTATGAATTTGTTTGACATAATTGGCATCATTGGCTCGAAAACACGTCTTGAAAAGGAATGAAAAGGTCAAGTCATTAGGTGAAAGAGACCTCAATTTTAATCTTTTGAAGATCAAAAAAGCAGAAGAGAAAAGACCGCCTTCAGCTAGTAATCTGATGATGGCATTAAAAGGGAATATATTGGGTGCTTGTAAATGGTAAAATACACGAAGAGAGAATTGAGATGGGTAGTGGCCAATGAGACGAGTGGCTATAAGATTGTCTTGGTGGGCACCTAAAAGGAAAACTTGAGCATGGATTTGAAGGATATGAGGCTGTGAAATGTGGCCTTTCAAGAGATTAGAGAGATGGGTGAAGTTAAGAGATGATGAATTTGAATAGAGATAATGGAAATTTATGGGATGAAGAAGAGCAGATAGAGAAGAACAATGGATCTGGGGTTTTAGGAGGGATAGAGAAGAATGGAACAATTGGCGCATGTTTTGAATGTACGAGATAGCTGTTAGTGGATGACTATAAATGTATAATATAGTGGTGACCGTTATAAACGGTTAACATTTCTAAAATAAAAATAGCAAGGTACTATCATTTAATAAATATGTGGATTGATATGATTTTGGCTCTCCCTCCTCAAAAGTTAACTTTTGAGGATTAAAATAGTTATATATCGGACTTGGTTGAAAAATATGGGCTGATTGGTTATATCATTCAATAATTCTAGGGGGAACGTCCTTCTCCGACCGGTCCAATTTTTTTTTTTTTTTTTTTTTTGTTGTCTCCCAAAAAATATATAGTATTTATTACTGAAATTTTTACAGAATTCAATTGGACCGATAGCTGACCAGTCGGAGAAGGACTATTGCCGGAGAAAGACTCTTTCATTTTCTAGCACATTTTGAAACTAGTTTCCAAAATATTAGCATCTCAAGAATGTTAAACAGCAACGTTTGTTAATCTGCTCCATCTCTTAAATGCATATTAATAATTTCAAAAGTTGGAATGGATGCCAAGATAAGCACTCACCCAAAATTAGGACAAACAACTCCAATGATTATACAAGTATAGTGAAGAACCAATATAAATGCATTACTGGAAATTAATGTAATTCTCAATCAACAACAGTAAGAGTACATCTAAACATCTTGCCAACACCCACTTAATGTTGTAAAACAATTTGTGATATACCAAGTATACAACCAGAGACGCATACTATACTATATACAGATGGAAACAAGCTAAACCGAAGTAACTCTCACGCAACTTGTTCGTCGCCACCAGAGGAAGCATCATCCGCTACATCACTGGGCAAAGATAGAAGTTCCATAAGTTCCAAACGATATTCCAGGCCTCTGAGGTAGTGCCCCAACAGCATACACCTTGACAAAAAGAAAAGAGGATGCATATTAAAGTGCAGAAAACTAATAGTAGTGTTGCTCAGACAATGCAATCATATAGATGGAGGATGCCCATCTGTAATTTTGCACAGTTCTCACAAGTAAGACGATGTAGCGCAAAGAAAGAGAAGAAAACAGGAGAGGAAATATATAGAATAAGGACGGAATTAACGAAGACAGAGAAATATATAAGAACAGAAAAGGAAGAATGATGAATGATGATAGAGAAAAAGAAAAAAAGGTGGAGGGTTGAGAATTCAGTATTTTAAAATTTAAGTCATCTTAGCTATTTAGAGCATTACATTAAGACTAACATAACACAAGTACTGGATCTATTTATCAAGAATGGGTTTGGCACAAACCATATGATAGACAACAACTTTTATGTACCACTTGATCCCCAACATGATGCCCCACCCCCAAAAAAAATAAAAAATAAAATAAAACCAAAAGAATATAAAAAATAACCAATAGAAATGCACAGAGACGCACGCAAAATCTCAAGCTGGAGGAGTTGAGTGTGATCAAGCAAATTGGCTTAACAGATATGGCACACCAGTGCTGGTCCAGTATAATAAGCTGGAGCCAGAGGTCTATCCTCCAATGAAGAGGCCAAAGCAAAGACCTGGAATTCTTTCAACTACATTTGCAGTTTCAGTTTTCCCAAACTCCCTCTTGGGTTTTCGTTATCATCCCTTCTCCAATTGATGTATTTGGCACAAACTTGTTACAGTCCATTTTTCTAAGGACGAACATTATTCTGCTTGTCTAGGATTACGTTTTCTTCATAAAAGGAGAATTTAATATATAGACGGGGACTAGTACAATTAGAGAATTATTGCCTTTTGTTTTCATATAAATGAGAAACTGTAAAATTATTTTCCTGTGGAAAAAACCAGCACAACTAAATAGTAAGAAAATAATAGCTTTGCAAATGCAATTAAAAAATTGCTATTCAAGCTTGGGAGTAGCAAGAACTTAGCAATTAGATCAATAAAAGAACACTTAAAGGAACACAAAAAAAATAAATAATCAAAACTAGGACTATGATATGAGAAAACAAAGAGCACTTGTCTAACCAAAATAAAAGGCGTGCTAGATAATCCCGTGTCAACGAAATTAGGGGATGGAACTGAAGTGAAGTGTTCTCAACAAGATCAGTGCAATCTTCCTCAATTCCATCATTAACAGTTCCAGTTGAAGTGCTCTCTGACAAAGGTGGAGCCTTTGAATGCATTTTAGGAGAAAGAGTTGCCAGGAGACCATGGACTATAGAATGGATTGTCTCTTTCAATTCAAAAGACGTTGGCTCTGATAACTCAGCTACCTATTCAAAATGTTATTTGATCAGACACGAGCTGTGGTTGCTGATAACAGGAAAAAGAAGTTAAATTTAAACATTAAATGTTGACTAGTGTGAAACTAAAAACTGAAGTTCATCCCAAAGTTTAAGTTCAATGAAATAGGATAACTTTACCAATGTATATGATGATGAAATTGCAGAAAGCTATGTTCTTTGTAATCATAGCACAACTGTGCAAGACAGAGCACCAACAAATATCGTTAATCAAGCACAATCTATAAAGAAATCAAATGCTTCAAGAAAACATTTATTTATTTATTTTAAAGAAAATAAAAGGAGCTATTTTTGCAACTAATTTTTGGCGTTAAAAAAAAAATCAATGGTAAAAACATGAGGCCCACCTCATTCTTAAACGTGAATGAGACAAAGTTAAGCAGGACTGGCATGCATCTGAATATTCATTTTTTTAAAATTTTATAATAACATTGGAATTTCTGATTAAAGGTGTAGAATACATTTTTTGATTCAAATATCTGGATTTCAATCTATTAAGAGTCAAAAATAATGATATAGACTTGGTAGTTTAGACTATATGGATATCTACTAGATAGTAGTAAAGTATGACAATAACGACACAATATTTTCCTGAATGTTAAAAATATTTTCTGAAGATAAATATAAAAGCATTGGGAATCCAATAAAACTAATTGTCAACAAAGCTTTGAACTGAACATAGTCGAATCCAACAAATTAGGAGAAATTACAACAAAACAGTACTTCAATTAAAATCAAATATTTTAACAAACAGAATTCAGCAAAAGAAGGTACGCATAAAAGACGAATATAGCCTTATGCTAACTAGTCACTACCATCGTAGTGGCTGGAAAGCCATCATAGTAAAAGACGAAATTACACAACTGTTCGCAAACCTTCAAGATTTAGTAACGGCAATGAGAATTACGATGAAAACTTGTAAAAGAAATTCTATATTAAGTAAAGACCAGATGTAGTGCAGTCGATAAAATTAGCCAACCTTTTCTGGCTGCAGTGATCTTAAATAGTCTAGCAGGTCATTCTTTTCTTCCCCAACAAACTGTTGCATCTGAAGAGCAGCACTTTTCCTCTTAGCTTCGCGGAGCTCCTTAAATAGGCAAACAATAAGATGTATGAACATTAAGGATGACAACTTGGACTAGAGTAACTTATAGCAGGAGAATCAATAGTAAAAGCCAATAATGTAGTTAGAAACCCTAGAGCTTCAAAGTCAGAAATGCAAAAGTAAATTTCTTGTATTGCGTAAGGTTTCTTTTTTTACATGAAGTACAATAAAAACCAATTAACTGTGCTACATCGACTTCAATCAAACAAAATAGTGTACAAGTTAAAACTACTATTCCAGGGAAATGACCTTTCACTAGCTAGCTAGACTTGTGAGAGGGCACATCTGAATATGGTTAGGAGCAAGCAGGCTGACAGATGAACCTTCTTGTTCCAGGTATACGATGAATAATATACATAATGTATTCTCACAAAAGGTTCGCAACTAGGTACGTAGGATCTACCAAAATTGCACAATTAACACAACTTTTCAATGCAAGTCCTTTCTTGTGGACTAGATTGTCCTGATTAAATTTCATAAAACCCCATGTGGGAAAGGAAATCGTATCTTGTTAAGGTTAGGATTTCGTGTTGGCTGAGGAGAAGAGAAATTCACGAAAAGTACAAAATTGATTGATAAATTGAAGAGGTGAGACGAACAGGTAAGGGTGTAAACGAGTAGAACCGGAGCGAACAGAGAGCTACACGAATTCGACTCGAAATAATAAATTTGTACTCGAATTCGGCTCGAATTCGAATTATATTTGAAAAATCCTACTCAGATTCGACTCGACTCGAATATTTATTACTCGAATTCGATCCGACTCGACTCGAATATTTATTCAAACTACTCGCGAGCTTCAAATTCAAGCTCGAATTCGAGTCTCCATATAATAACTAGTTTTATAATAAATATAATTATAAATTGAATTTGTTATTTTACTTAAAAATGAGAAAATATATTTATTATTACACTTTACAAATATAAAATCACAATTAAAATTAAAAACAAAACAAAATAATAACTAATTATCCTAATTTGATTTAAATTTGTATATATTATAAGAGAATGTATCGAATATTTAATCGAATATGTATTAACCGAGTATGTATCGAATCATAATAAAAAATTCAAGTAGTTTGAATCTTAAACGAGTCGAGTATAACCTTGCTCAGATTCTACTCATATTTTTATTCGAACTATTTTTAATGCTCAGATTTGGATCATATTATTAACAAATCCGAGTCTCACTCATATTTTTTCGAGTCGAGCCCGAATCGAGCCCGAACTGTGTTGGCTCGTTTACGGCCTTACGAACAGGTAGGCGATTACCCTAATAACACGTGGCAGAACTCCTAGAATCCAAGAGCCTTCTAGAGTATCCGGGATCCAGAGAGCTTCAGGTTGAGAGAAAATTTCCAAGTATTCAATTTTTCCAAAAAGTCCCTTCCCCAATAGAATGGAATAAGTATTTATAGAGTTCCATGGAAAGTGGTCACATGCCAAACACGTGCCCTCGCAGGAAATCCTAAAAATACCCTTAGTCACCAGAGTAATGCCTAGATCGCCCTGTCCTTCTAACCACCAATCCAATCAATTGTCAAAATGAGTCGCCTCCATGAGTCTTTTGTCTTGGGACACGTGGAGACTTCTCTCGGGTCTCGCTCATTTATTTCCAATTTTTTTGTCTTTTCATTTAATCCTTTAGGTCGCATATGAACCCGAATTTGTACTTGAGCTCACACCCCAAAATCAAGTTTTTGGAGAGAGACGGTTCCAAAAGATACCATGACAATATGCATATATTCTCCTCTTACTTTTTTTTTTATAAGATGCTTTTATTTATTAGGGTTAGATGATAGTAGTTATAATCCATATATGCTTGCCAAAACTCAATAATTCTCTTAAAAACTGATGGTACTTGCTAACTTAAGTACAGATATAACCAATGCTTTAGTTTATTGAAGTTATTCTAAGTGCACATCAAGAATATGTTGTAAATTTCACTTTTCCGTCATTCTTTTGAATGCGATTGTTGTTTTTACCGAATGAAGAAAAGTGGAATAAAGCCAAACCGAAGTCCCCAAGTTCAAAGAAGTATTACCGTAGTCATATTTCAATTGCGTAATTAACTTAGTTAATCCGCCAGTCATTCATTTAATTTGTGTACATTACTAAATATGTAATTTAAGTTGTCCTCCTGCTTAATAGTTAAAGTGATATCCGTTTACCTTTTTGACAGATGACAAACGAGACTGCAATTTCAAAATAAATTCTTGCGCTTTAGGGGACATTTCCCCTAGGCCCGGAATATCAGGTGTGTTCTCATTTGTATTTTCAGATTTTGGAAATTCATCCTGTCCGAAAATTTTGATAATCTCATTGTTGTCAAGCAATATCACTTGATCTTCAAGTTTAGAATCTTCATTTTTTTGTTTATCAATATTTCCCTCATATATATCAAGGTTCCTCTCAAGACAGAGCCTATATTCAGCATTTCGCAGTGTATACCTGCAGTTAAGAAGAATACAACTCAATATCTAATATCTTTATGGACATTCATTGGTAAAGAATGAAAAGTAATAGAAAATGTACTACATATATTTAGATACTATATGAAACAACGTAAAAATAATTGTGATCTGTCAGTCACCATAGAATATTAAACAAAGGGGGTGTTTGATAAAAATTAAATGAATCTGAATGAAAAAAGTTGTTTGATAATTAACATGTCTGAAACATCTGAATGACAAAATTTTATTATTTTACCCTTTTAAAAAAATTCAAAATTGTTGTAAATTTATTTAATATTACTTAATATAATAGATGATATTTTTTTATTTTTTACTTTATTCAGTTGCTCATTCAGCCAAAAAAATCTGATTTAGCCATTCAGCTCAATCATCTTACCGATTCAGTCATTCAGACGATTTTTTTTCCAAAACAAACGCATGACTCGCCGATTCAGCCATTCAATCATTCAAATGTATTCAGTCCTAAACAAACAGTTCCAAAGTTTCTAAAATGAAAGATGATATGTTGAACATAGTCTAAAATAACTTTTAAAGAACCAGGGAACTTGAATCATGCAATAATTCAGACATCCAAACTCCAAAAAAATAGACTTAGCAAACTTCTTTTTCTTGCTACATCCTCCATCCTAGTGGCATACAAAACTAATAAGTAAATGCTGCAGTAAACAAGCATACCCAGTCATCATTGAAGAAACCAATAACTTGGAGAGAGGTCCCCATAAAGCTTCAATTAATACTTTAAACTGGTCAGATGGAAGTAAGCCTAACATCCCTGATATAGTCCTCTTCATGGCATCCACAGTAGTAGGTGGTACATCTTTCTGGATGACACTCACATCCAAAGGCTCTATCTCTTGAATTAAATCTGAGAGAACCGATTTCTGAAAATTGAACACTCAAATGTCATCCTAAACATATTATTCTTGGCACAGTAATTGCAAAGAAACCCGTTTATATCTTTGCTATCTCTTTCTCTTTTACTGATGCAATCGTACATCTCAAAGTTTTTCTCAGATGATGATTATTATTTGTTAATGATGAGTTACTATAACTATTACTGAAATATCATCCCTGTTTAGCAAGGTGCTGGTGTGATGCGTGCATGGTGAGAGGAAAGTGATACAACTCAACATAACAGCAGGTGGCACACAGATATTTGGTACTTCATCAGCCATAACAATTTATTCCATTAACCTCACTCCACCAGTTGCCAATTGACCAAATTTTCTTTGTGAGTAAGGAAATGTTTATTGTTTCCAAAAGTAAAGTGAAAATGTGACTTTCAACAGCTATCCAAATTTAAAAGTTACAAGCTTTTCACCAATAATTTCAATAAAAATATAAAACCTTAATCTTATATAATTTATTACTAATAAATACAAATAATGGAAGAGTTGTAAATTAACCAATATGAATGCTTTCTAATTTCTTTTCAATTAGTTCAAGAGTTCGTTAAATTGTTCACATTAACAACTAAATCAAACTGAACGAAACAAAACGAATAGTAACAGTCAATTTAAATGATGAAATGAATAAAGATGCATACCTTTGAGCGTGATTTTTCACTTCCTGAGCTGAAATCGCCGAAGGAAGAAGGATAAGAGGTGGAGGAAGCTAAAACTAGGGTTTTGGAGACTCTGGAGTTGGTAGATAATTTTTTTAGGGGACGGATAGTAAAATGATAAGGAGGAAGGCGGAGTGAGGAGCGTAGAGGAGAGGATGAGAGGAGACAGTAGGAGGAAGAAAAGGTTGCCATCAACCATTAACCCACCACCAGCTGCTCTCTCTCTCCCTCCCTCACCCGCACTGATTTTTGCTAGCACGAATATTATTGGAAACAATAAGTCTTGCCAGACATTTTTATTGTACATGAATATTGGATATTTATTTATTTTTTTTTAATTTTTTTTTGTGATTTTTAAAAAATGTATAGTATTTATTTCAACAGGAATTTTTATAAAATATGGTATTTTAGATATAATTTGGATCATATATGAAAAAAACAGGTTATCTGATCGTATAACCTGTTTTGATATATATCCAATTATACCTAAAAACAAGGGGTTATGCGATCAGTATAACTCTGTTTTTTATATATATCCAAATTATATCTAAAACATCATATTTTATAAATATTCCCATTGAAATAAATACTATATATTTTTGAAAATCATAAAAAAAAAAAATAAAATAAAATAAAATAAAATGTCCAATAATCCTCGTCCGTATAGCATTACTCTATTGGAAAATGATATACACGTCTACATGTAATAAAATAAAATAAAGTACGTCTTTTTTAATTCTTACTTATGCATGTATATATTTTACATAAGGAAGGAATATTTTATAATAATTATTGATATTTTAACACATATTACTTATTTTTTAATCAAATAAATATTAAATAAATAAGACTTACATGTAAAAATATTAAAAATCATTATAAAAATATCCGGAATGAAGTTACATTTGTAATCGATATAAGACTATTTATTACGGTTTAATATTGAATTCGCATCAATATACTTCTCTTGTAAAGTCGATATTATTATAGACCCATTTACTGGCTATGACGGTTTCATCCTAATGACCCTGACCCGACGTCATTTGCACCAATCATATTTTAATCTATCATCTAGATATTCCCTTTTCACATGTAGATACACTTATTTACCAGTCCTGTCTTTTAACCACTTTGAAAACCTAGCAACCATATTAAATAACAAATTAATATGAATTTATTTAATTTTAATTGATATAAATATTATAATTATATAGTATATAACAAAAATTATTAACCACAAAAATGAATTTATTCTAAACATTTTATGAGTCATACCAATAATAAAGTTTAATATGTTATTGTTTATCTCAAAAGTTAAATTGTATCTCTAATTTTAAAACAAAAGAGTATAATTTAGTACAAAAGAACAATTTTTCTTTAAATGATAAGACTATCATTGATTGTTTAAGCATTAATTAAAATTAAATCCCGAATTAATTTTTTTTCAGACATTTTAAGGACTCATCCCCCACCAAAAAAAAAGAAAAAAAAAACACTTCGTTAAAACTGTTAATGATGGCAAAAAACCATTTCGTTGTTCACCAAAAATAAAAAATAAAAATAAAAAATCCAACTTGTTTAATGTATACAGTGAATCATCAATCCATTTTTGCCTATTAACTGTCTTGTAGTAAGTGAATGATAGAATATTTTATGTGCAAAAATAAGAAAAATGATACGTATTGAGAATTTATTATTTTTATTAATATTTATCGGGATAATATTAATGATGATTTTTTTTATAAAATATATAATATAATCTTTTAAATCTTATATATTAAAATATCTTTTACTATTATAATTCGATAGTCGGATTTTAAAAATAATAATTCATTTTTACCTCTTCATGATTAGGTATAGGGTATAGTATATGTATCAATTTCTACGTCATGCTTATTATATATACGCACTAGAATGAATCAATTACTTCCCGAAATTATGATGTCCTAATAAAGACGAGTGCATAGTCATTTAGCTGCAAAAAAATATACACAAGTTTTTAATCATAATTTTATTAGTATTTCACAGTTACAAAAATATATACACTGTTTTTTATATGTATTCAACTTATACATAAATCATTGAATTTTGTAAAAATTTAAATTGAAAAAAATACTATATATTTTTTGGGAGTCAAAGCAAAATAAAAATAAAAAATGGATCATTAGCTAGACCGGTTGGAATTCCCGAACAGTGTAGAAGGACCGTAAATTAAAATAAGACTTTCTTTAATTATTACTTGTTGTATGTACGCACATACGTCGCAAATTCTACTCAAAATTTTTACAATGTATAACAAAGCTCTTATAATTTATTTTATTTTATCATTTAGTATTTCACATCAATCACAATTCAATTTTGTCATAAATTTATTTACATATAAATCATTTTTTTTTACCGTATTTTTTTTTTTAACTTTAGGTCGTTTCGTTAGGGAATGACTTATTTTAAATGACTTATAAGTTATTTTAAGTTGTAACTTATAAGTAAAAACGTTCTATATTAATTTGACTTATAAGTCAAAAATTAAGTTAAAACAAGTTACGAAGGTGTTCGACTTATAAGTTAAAATAAATGTAAAAATTATTAAAAAAGACATTAATAAAAAGAGAGAAAATAAATATTATATTTGGTCAAACTAACTTAATTTAAAATGATTTATAAATTATTTTAAAATAAGTTACAAATATGTACTTATTTTTTTGACTTCAAATTCAACTTTTAAGTAAAAAAATAAATAATTTCCGAATAGGTGAATATTAACAAATGACTTATAAGCGGTTTGATTAAGTTATGAATCATTCCCGAACATGTTCTTAAATTTTGACCCATCAAAAGCCGGAAAAGATAGATTTGGGGCTGATGACAAATAGGGCCGGATCCGGCCCAACTTCACCCTACAGAAAGGTGAGGCGAAATCCGCCGCGAGGGCTGAAATGAAGAAGCCCTGAAGAAAAGGAGACCACTATCTTCCTTTTATCGGCGGTGAGAAAGTCTCGGGCGCACAAAACGAAAGCCACTATTTTCCACCGACTCAACCTCTTTCATTTTCTCTCTCATCAATTTATCATAAACTTTTCTCAGTTCAAATACCCTAGACTATCCACTCGCTTTCTCTCTATCTATTCCTGAGGTTTTGATCCGAGTCCTATTTCTCTCTCATCTTATTTGTTCGATAAGGTAAGCTCCTTGTTAGATAAGGTAAGCTCCTGAGCTAATTTCTCATGTTTGTTGTATGTTGTTTGTGGTTGTTTATGGTTTGTTTGATTGCGTAGAAATGTAAAGATAACGAAGAGATGTAATGGTTCTTATTGGTGATGTTTTGTCATTTTTTTGGAACCTATCGGAAAGTTTTTGCATATAATACAGTTTTTAGTTTTTCATTTTTTTTGGGTGGGAATTTTGAATGCTCAAACAGGTTAGGGCTAGAAATGAGTGGGAGCTGTGTTTGTTTAAATGATTCAGTTATATTATTGCAGTGTAGCAGTAATGTAGCAGTATATGGGATAGTTTCTGGTCATTTTCTTAAAAAACATTTTAAGGAGTGAATTTGAACTGGAAATAATTGGATTTCTGTTTTAACCATCTCAATTTGGGTATTCTTGTTGTACTCTGATTTTGGGTATATTATGGGAAGATGATTTATTTTTTCTTCTTTTTTAAATATGTCCACTTATGTAAAAATGGTTACAAATATATACCAATAGGTCGAATACCAAAAGTTTTTATTTATTTTAAGAAGTATAGGATGCTATATATCAATGAAGGCGATTTCTAGGTGCTTTCGTCCCTACTCTCAACTATCCTTGAAGTCAATATCGGAACTTGAGTACTCATGCTAGGCTATTAACACTTAAATACTTCTGTTTATCAATAGAACCTTTCTGGCTCTGGTTCCTTTTTGGTGTCGTCTCATAGATGAACTCTTTGGTATGTGAACCAATTTTTGGTTTTTTGTTTACTTAGTATGGAGTACTGAGTTCACAAAGTGGTTAAAATTATGGTTGTATTAGAGGTGCAGGTTTCAGTTCATATGCATGGCAATTAGGACAAAATGGACAAATGTAAAACAATTTTCAAGTCCTTGTTTTTCCAGTCAAGATTTATCGAGTTTGCAAAAGAGAAAGTGCTGATCAAGGCCGAGTCGTGTGGGTGCAATAAACTGTAACCATGGAAATGAATAATTGATTGGATCTTACTTTTATGTTAAGTATGTGATTTACTAAATGGAAATATTTAATTTTATTTCAGTTGTCTATGACACCAGATCAGACGAATCTCAGTATTGTAGCCTATGCAGTAAAGTTGTACCTTGTGTTGGCACTACAATAAATTGGTGTGGTATTAACGAGCTTAATAAAATAAATTTAGATTTAAACATGTAAAGCAAAATAAATGTTCATTACATTCCTTGGTCTCCCTTCCTGGCATAGATACTCTAACTAATTGGTCATTTACTCATTCAACAAAAATATATTAGTAGAAGGTTAAGCACAAACTCTATTGTAATAAAATTTACTCCCATAAGCTGCGAGAAAGAACTTTCCTACAATAGAGTAACTTTTGGGCCAAAAGTTGTGTGGCTGCATATTATTTATTTTATATATATACACTTCATAGGACTTGCAAATACTAGCAAAAACACTTAGGAATGCGATTAAAACATGTTTCATCAATTCCAATTCTGCATATTATTTTTAATTTTGCAGGATAACACGAGGAATATGATTCTGTATTAAATGTTTCCACTACAAAAACAGTTGAGGACTTGCGACTATAATTATCATTGATACTCCCCCTCCCCTCCCTCTCAACATTGAGCTGTTGATATGGATGTACCTGCAGTACAACAAAACAGTACGATGGAAGGAAGCTCAAGCCCAAAGCAACGTACATCAGAACAAAAACATGATTTTGTTCCAAATGGTAGATGCACTACACCAGTGGAACAGAAACACGAGACTGCTGAAGATGTACAAAAAGCATCATTAGAAGCGAGGGTTGATGAATCTGTTTCAATTAGTGTTAAGCAACTAAGACCTCCAAAAGATTCAAAAAATGTGTATTGTGAACAACTGCCGCAAGATGCCACCTTATGTAGTATTGAACCAATGGAACTTCAAGCCGGAAGTGTGACTGAAAAGATTTCAAACCCTAAACAAACTATGTCGGACCAAAACAATGAATTTGATTCTGAAACTGTAAATGAACCATTGCAAGAAAATCAAGCGATTGCTACTGAAAATGTTGAAGATGGACCAACAGTAGACCGAAAGTCAGAATGTGACCATATAAGTGTTGAACAAAAGGGAATCTTTCCAGAAGAAAAGACCATCAATTCTTGTTTTGAGCCATTTAGATTACCTGCAGATGATCTGAACAGGAAATGTAGCCATGATCCATTGGAACTGACATCTGGAGATGCAACAGATTGCAATCTAGTACAATTGGGAATGCAGCCTGCTGATGCGTCAAAGAATAATGGTCTTGAACAATTGGGACCAGCCGAGGAAAATGCAGCCAAGACTCCTAGCCACTTGGGACACACGGAGGGAAGATCTCGTGGTCGACCGAGAAAAGCGGAAAAATCTCTGAAATCTTCAGTGGGCAGTACCAGATTATTACCCAAAAAAAGAAAAGATTCTGAGATATCGTCAGTAGGCAGCACCAGATTATTGCGCTCAAGATTACAAGAGAAATCTAAAGCGCCTGACCTGAGTAATAATTTGGCAGAAGTAGGCGTTGACAGAGAAAAGAAGAGGACGAAGAAGAAGAAGCGGATGGAGAAAACTCCAGTTAATGAATTCTCGAGAATAAGGACACATCTAAGATACTTACTACATCGAATAAAATATGAACAGAACTTCATTGATGCTTACTCTGGTGAAGGGTGGAAAGGACAAAGGTTTGTACTTGAATTGATGTTTTTACCTCCTTTTTAAAATCTTTTGTTGTGGCATGGCTGTTGCTATCAGATTTGCATACTATCATCTTCTTGAAAGATTCATACTGATCCTATTCCTTTCTGGTCGGATAATTGCATTAGTTGGATTTATACACAAATTAAAAGTAAACTTTAGAATAATTTGATTGTTTTAGAGATAGGAAATAGTAATTTAAAATTCAAGAATTCTTATCCTTTTACTAATGAATGATGGGATGATCTTGGGAGAGTTGCTTCGGGTTCGCTTGGTTTTTAATACTTCCTGTCTGAAAGCTTGCTAAAAAGCATTATATATCTGCAGGATTTGAGGATACATTTATATAGTGATTTGTTGCTGTCCTCTTGTATTTAAAATGTCGAAAGCCGTTTTACACTCGTGTCATCACCCATAAAGCGGGGTGGATGTGTTCAGACTTCAAAAATATTGGTACTAGGCCTAGTTATCAAATTTGGATACGTATCACAAATCAAAATTTCATCATCATGATGCGTTAATGGGGCACACTTTTTATAGTATAAGATGCGTTGATAACTTTGGAGTAGGTCGGAAAAAAATAAGTACATGGATACAATATATATTTCAAGTCCGTACAATAGTTATGAGGATGCTACAACGAGGACCCACATTGCCAACATACCATTTTATCTTCAATTTAATATAAACAACTATCATGCCAATGGTGGCATTTATGTAAATAACGCCCGTTTATGTAAATAATGCCATCCACACAGTACGTGTGTGTGTGTGTGTGTGAGAGAGAGAGGGGGGGGGGGGAATTGGACAGTGTAGTGGGTTTGACTAGATGGTGATGTATAGCTCGACATGTGTATTTGTGATAAAGAGATGGAATGCATATTCTTCAAGGCATATCTGTTGCCTAGACATGAGTGAAGTTGCTTTCTTTGGCTGTTCTATGTTCATGTTCTGCACTGCATGTCCAACTGCTCTGAACAAATGGACCATGTAACTGACTGCATCTCAAGTTGCCTGCTTCAATTAATTTATTTCAGAGAACAGTATGCAACCTTGGCAGTTCCTGGGTAGTTTTAGATTTAGGTTATCTGATTTCTTACTGTCCCTAATTCTTGGCATTTCCTGTTTTGTAACTTTGCAGCCTAGAAAAGATAAAACCAGAGAAGGAGCTTCAACGTGCAAAATCTGAAATTTTTCGTCGCAAATTGAAAATAAGAGATCTGTTTCAACGCCTTGATTTGTCATGTGCAGAGGGAAGGCTTCCAGAAGCTTTGTTTGATTCTGAAGGAGAGATCGACAGTGAGGATGTAGGAGATGTCTTTTTGACCATAAGTCATGTTACTCTTTTAATATCATATCATTCCTAATCAGATCTTTGTGTTTTTGATAATGTTTTCTCTTGTAACAGATATTCTGTGCAAAATGTGGGTCCAAGGATGTGGCAATCAATAACGACATCATCCTTTGTGATGGTGCTTGTGAACGTGGATTCCACCAGTTCTGTTTGGAACCACCATTATTGAAAGAATACAGTAACATCCAAACCACTTAATTGATAGTAATATCTGGAGTTTTTGTTTCTTAAGTTCCAAATTTCATTTTTATGCTTACTCTTTCTATTTTTCCTTTTTTTTAATGTTAAATGTCTCAGTTCCTCCTGACGATGAGGGCTGGCTTTGCCCCGGATGTGATTGCAAGGTGGACTGCATCGAGTTGCTTAATGATTCTCAAGGAACGAAAATTTCTGTCGGTGACAGCTGGGAGGTCGAGTACAGAAACTTAACTTTGGCTGTTGCGAGTTGATTACTGATGCATTTTTATTATTTGTTTGACATTTCCTTTTATGCTTCTTTTGCATTTGCAGAAGGTCTTCCCCGAGGAGGCGGCAGCAGCAGCGGCAGGAAATAAGCTAGATGATAATTTTGGATTGCCATCTGATGATTCTGAGGACGATGATTATGATCCTGATGGTCCTGAGTTGGATGAGAAGGTGCAGGGAGATGAATCAAGTTCGGATGAATCTGATTATTATTCTGCATCAGATGATGTGGGAGCCTTACCAAATAATGAACAGATCTCGCGCCTTCCTTCGGATGATTCAGAGGATGATGATTATGATCCTAGTGGTTTAGATCCTGATCAGGAGCTTATAAAAGAAAGCTCAAGTTCTGATTTTACATCCGACTCTGAAGATTTCAGTGTTGCATTTGATGAAAATGAACCTTCTGGTGAAGTTCAGGGGCCCATTACCTCAACCTTGAACCACATCAAGATCAATGAAGAAAAATGTGGACAAAGTGAGACGAAGAGGCACTCTTTAAGTGATGAACTATTATCTCTTTTGGAGTCAGATTCTGGGCAAGGTTATTCAGGCTCTCTTTATCCAAAAAGACATGTAGAGAGATTGGACTACAAAAAGCTGCATGATGTGAGTCCCATAAATGATATGATTCTTCTGTAATTTTTGCTCAATTCCCATACTTTCAGCATTTAATTTTCTTTTTCTAATAGACATGGACTTGATGAATCCATGAAATGGGTCCTTGCACATTTATATAACATTGTGGCAGTGCACTTGGTAAATTTCCATATATTATTAGAGGAAATTGTGTGAGAGGCATGCTAATTACAATGATTCTCCATCTTCTCATTATAATACTTCTTTTTTCCCTTCGTTTTGTCCCTAGTCAATGTCCTTCTTCCTTTGTGACATGGAGTGTCCGACTGAGTGAGTGAAAGATCTGGCACATAACCCACACCACTACTATACCCATGTCCACTTCATGTCGACATGGATAACTTCACCCTCAAAAAAATTGCCCATGAAGGTTTTTATGTTCTTGTATGAATTTTAAAAGAAAGGTGCAGATGGTTTGCATTCAATTTGGGATGGTTTTTTTTTTTGGGTGGGGATGAAGGAGTTAATGGAGCCTATAATATGGCCTGGTATTACAACACCAAAAAAGCATTGTATAGGTTTTTGCCTAAATAAAGCATATCCTCCTCATTTTTCAGCATTTGATAAACGATTCTAAGAATATCTACATGTCCTACACTCCTACTAAAAGATGTAAAAACATATTTATATGAGTATGTTCATGCATGAATACATGCCATATGGTTGAGGTTTCTCAAATCCCCATACTTGCCTTCAAACTTAATATAAAAAATAAAAAGAAGAGACTTTAGATGCAGCGGTTAAAATAAAATTTTCAGAATTTGTAGGGCAGTTTCTGTAAATTGTTTGACATTCTTATGTTCTACCAAGCACTGTACCATGGTGAAAACATTTTTCAGAGTACGTATGGCTTCAAAGCAAACAAACCACATTTACATTTGAACCTTAACTGTATTATGTTAGTTTTGCTGTTTCATGCTAGGGTATTTTGTTTTACTTTTCTTGTTCTTACCTGTTTGACATATTTAGTTTATTTCCTTAATCCTCGAAGGGAGGAGTAAAGGGACACATCTTCCGATTCCAGTGATGAAGACTATGTTAGTTTTACTTTTTCCTACTAGGGTATTTTGTATTACTTTTATTTTTCTTACCTGTTTGACTTGTTTAGTTTATTTCTGTGATCCTTGAAGGAGGAGTATGGGAACACTTCTTCTGATTCAAGTGACGAAGACTTTGTGGATACTGCTTTACCAAAGAGGAGGAGGACTAATTCTGGGAAAGCTGCTTTAGTGTCGCCCAATGGAGAAACTCCAACAGTGAAGCATGGGAAAGATGCTACTGAATTGGAGCCCAACCAGAAAGACGGTGAGAGTACTCACAAACAGAGAACCGGTAAGAAGTTTGATGTTGAAGGCACAGATTCTCCACCTGCTAGATCACGTAAAGACTCTTCTGCACCTGGTAGTAGTGGTATAAGTACTACTAAATCAACATACGCAGAAGATGTAACTCAGGTATCATAGTCATCATCATTTAACTTTTTGCATTAGAATCCTGGTGGACTGGATTGAATTAGGTATATTTGACCCACAAACTGTTGACATCATCATTCATTTATGGTATTCTGTTTGCTTGAGAGAAGTACTGTATCTTGAGGGTGACAGTAATGACCTTTTTATCAGTAATTTGTGGGACCAAAGATTACAGAATGTACACGTACAAGTTTGAGAGCAATACACAATTATTTAGTTCGCAAATATTTTAACTTTTGAAGACAATATAGGAGTTATATACAATATTAATAGTGCTACGTATTTTATTATATGGCATCCTAATGTGATCCTTTCACTATGCATTACCACCTTGATGGTCACTTTGGTGTGCAGAGACTCTTTAAATACTTCAAGGAGAATCAATACCCTGAGCGAGCTGTTAAAGAAAATTTGGCTAGAGAACTAGCACTTACAGTCCAGCAGGTAAAATACCCCATGTATAAAACAGCATGCAACTATTTCTTATTCTCTATTTTTTTTCCTTCACTCTGCACGACTTTTTCTGTTAAACAGGTAAGCAAATGGTTTGAAAATGCACGTTGGAGCTCTCGTCATTCGTCACACATGACATCGAGCGTAGCTGAAACTGCCTCAAATAAAGGCACTCCTGCCAAAAAAAACAAAAAGCTGGATGGGTCTGAACTGAAATTGCTTACGGAAGATGCTACTTGCAATGGGATTGAAAAGAATGAACAAGCTAAAGCAAGTCCCAGTGTCATAGAATGCTGCAGCGGAGACGTGAATATGAACATGGATACAGAGGAAGACAATGGACAAAATTCTAGTATTTCAAAATCTAAAAAAAGAAAAGCAAAGTTTGATAGTCGAGTAACAGTACCCAACACTAGCACAGAGGAGACACCAAAGCAGAGTGCAGAAGTTAATTCACCAAAAACTCAGGTAAGAAAAAGTAGCAGAATCCAGTCAAAAAGTATGAAATCTGTCTCCTGAGTTTCGAGTTTTGATAGTCCAATAGAATCCTTAGGACTCAGAAGTGAGAATGAGGAAGGCTGAAAATTAACTTAGAATCTGGTGGAATAAGGCAATTCTGAGTTTTGATAGTCACAAATAGACCTTAGCACTCGGAAGAAGCAAAATTTTCTGAGACGAGCTGCTTGAAGAAGGATATCGTGAAACTTGTGAAGTAATTTGTCAAAATTAACCTTGTTCAGGTCTGTTTCTTTGAACTCCAGCCTCACAAGGATGCTTCAAAAGTAATTAAAACTGCTATATAATATCATTCAATAGTTACCTCGTGCATTCTAAAAGGTTTGCCCCATTAAGGTAGAATTTTGAATTGTGTGGCTAGCTATTGACATAGGGCTATATTTTTTATTCAAGAAATGTCGTTCTGGATGTAGAATCATAGAAAACACAGGTGTCAATCCAGTGTAGTCTGCTACACTGCGCCATTTAGATTGGTAATTGGATGTAGTTTTACAGGTTGAAAAGGTCCCTTGTACTACCTACTACATTGTTCTATTAAAGCTGCATTCAGGTGTGCAATTGGCAGGGGGGAGCTTTCTGAACACCCCCAATACACTTGTGTATTCAGAATCTTGCCAAATTAATTATTGTAACTGACATGTTATGAATTTTAACTAAAACCCAATAGACATTTTCTACACGTATCTTTAGAAAAGGAGAATTTGTCAAAAATATCTGTAATTATTTTCGTGGTGGATTGTGCAAGCATTCTTTATTTTCGTTTCTATGCATATGAATTTCTGGGTAAAGAATTGGCTCTGATGGCAATAATTTCTTTCCAATATTGAACTAGTGTGTGTTTTCCTTAATAGCTCATACTCTAGTTTCAGTCTCTGAATGAACACAGAAAGTTTGTTTGATTCAAAACAATTTCTGAACACATTCATTTTCGGAAATCACCAAAGATATTTTCCACTGTTTTCAGATTGTATTTTGAGATATTGCCCCACGAGAGGTAATCTAATTATTATTGTAAATATCCTTTCCTGTTGTAACTCATTATTTTTTCCCATAAGATGTATCAGAACATTCTCTCATATTCAGAAAATTGAAAAAATAAAAACTTAAAACAGAGATAAAAAAGTACAGAACGTAAAAACAGGTACTGGGATGGTGTAGGCTGCAAACAAATCGAATTCGAAAATGTTTGGTTAGTTTGGATGGTCAATGTTCTATCAACTATCAACTATATAATTAAAAATATAAACTTGATTTCAACCATTTTGAATTTTGTAGTGTTACAATATATATATATATATATATATATATATATATATATATATATATATATATATGAGAGAGATTGGTTGACTAACTTTGATTTATGCAATTAACGAATCATTTTAGTGTAAAAAGTAGTGTTCAATAATCCAATTAAGTAGTCGGTGGGTGGATATGATATTAAAATGAGTTATTAATTTAAATTAGAATAAACAAAAGAAAAAAAAATGAAACAAAGACTCTAAATGGCTTTGAGCCTTTAATCTACAAGTTCTAAAAATTTATATATTAATTTAGTTTTTTCATAAAAAAATCATTTAGTTTTAAGCAATTAAATTATGAAAATCTCAAACTTTTTATAAAGTACTTCTAAATTCAAGATTTATTATATTCAAAAGTTAAATTATAACATCACTTTTGAGTTAAAAATATTTTTTTTTATTGATTTTTAAAAGAGAATTGTTAAATCCACAACATAAATTGTTATTTCCACAACAAAAGTGTTCCTATAGATCCTATAACGACGGTTTTCACCGTCGCTATACATCTATAACAATATTTTTGTTATGAAAATAACAAAAAATATTGTGGATTTTTTTAAAATTCATACGTTTGAATTTTTATTTCGGAATGGTCAATGGATGAAGTACGGATTTACTACGCATCATTAATTTATTGTGGTCAATTAGTCATTATTGGGCCTTTTTCTCTCTTTATCACAGACCCATAGGGCGGTGGGCCCATAATATGACATTTATTGAGCTCCAAAGTCCAAACCGAAATCCAAAACGAGCAAAACTGTCAATTCAAAGCGCGGCAAAAAACTTTTCAAAAATTATATAAATGGCGGCATCACAATTTTACCCTTCTGGCCTTATCACCCTCTCTCCTCGGCATATATACGAAGGGAGAAACATACTTCGTCCTCAAGCTCCAAAGTCTTCATTTCACCTATAAAACCCTAAAATTGTACTCAAAGTCTTCATTTCATTTGCAAAACCCTACAATTATACTCCAATCATTCAGTGAAAAACCCAGAAGATGGGCGAGCAAGAAAACTGCGTTCATACCACCCGGGTATCCAAAAAACGAGCATTTGCCTCAATCTCCACCTTCAATCAACAACAAATTCCTGCTACGAAGAATCGAGTCGTGTTGGGTGAGCTCACTAACTTGGTTAATGTTGGTTCCGATTTTGCTGATAAGACTCAGACTCCCGAACCCAAATTGAAAAGGACAGTGAAAAAGGCTATTGTTCAGAAGCCGGTTCAGTCCAATACAGTGGTGGGTTCCGAGGATGGCTCACAGAAATGTTTTTCTCCGTCTCTTATCTATCAGCATCTTCATTCCTTGGAGGTATAAAGATGATTTCCCCCCTTTAAGGTTGCCTAATTATAGGTTCATTAGAATTTATTGTTCCTATTCTGTTTTGGGTAGGTTTGTTGTGTTGATAATAATGAATTACTGCACTCAATTTGTGGGCTTTCAGTTATAGTGGATTTTTGTTTGTTTGTTTGGGTATAATTTGGAATAGAATTTATGGGATTAGATATGTTACTTCTGGTGGACTTTAATGTTTGATAGTAAGCCAAGCAGGAACTGTGTTTCACTAATATTTGTTTTATGTATGTTTGCAATGCTAATAATGGATAATTGTATTGAGTATCTTGGTTTGTGTAAGTTGAAATTTATATAGGTGCTTGGATGATTTTCTGTTTGTTTATCTGAAATTAGGGTCTGATGTAGATTTGGATTCAGAATTGTTGTTTCACTTAATGACCTTGTAGGATGGTCATTGTTTTTTGTTCGGGGTTAGGGGACTTTTCGATGGATTGACTATTTCTGTAATGGGATTTTGGATGAATATGATAATTGATTATTTTTTTCCTGTAATATTTTTACCTTCTGATCTGTCTCACTTTGATTCAATTTTGTACTGAATATACTTGGAAAATATTTAAAAAGTTTGACAATGCTTATGGTTTATATAATATCACAACAATTAAGTTTATTGAGGAATAAACATGGTAGTTGATTAGTTGGTGGAAGAGAAGTTTATTCAGTGGACTTTTATCATTCTAATGTTAATATGTATTTAGATGGAGGAAAAGAGGAAACCCTTGCCTGATTACCTGGAAAAGGTTCAGAAGGATGTTACAGCCGGCATGCGAGAAATCCTTGTGGATTGGTTGGTGGAGGTTGCAGAGGAGTACAAACTTGTCTCCGACACCCTTTATCTTACTGTATCCTACATTGATAGATTCCTGTCGTCACATGCCTTGAGCAGGAATAAGCTCCAGCTTCTCGGTGTTTCTAGCATGCTCATAGCCTCGTATGCTATGTACCCTGGAATTAATTTTCCTTTGATTTAATATTGTTTTGCTTGGTGCTTTTAATGGTAACCAATCTAGGGTTAATGACAGGAAATATGAAGAGATCAGTCCTCCCCATATTGAAGATTTTTGCTATATAACAGATAATACTTATACCAAAGAGGAGGTGGATTCTCTACTTGGTGTCTTGTCTAATTTTTCATGTACACCCTATTGTAGCATGTAAAACTAACGGGATGAATCTACAGGTTGTTGATATGGAAAAAGAGATTCTAAAATTTCTGACCTTTGAGATAAGTAGTCCAACAACGAAAACGTTTCTCAGGTAATAGCATTGTCAAAAGGTTATTAATTATCTCATCTATCATTGTTGGGTCGTCATTTATATATTAATTATGCTGCTGCTTATGCTAATTTGTGATTGTAATTATATTAGACTAATTGCTAATATCTTGTTGGATTTGCAGAATTTTCACCAGGGCTGCTCAAGAATATTCCACGGTAAGAATGCTCTACCTGTACCCTGAAACTTTGTTTTCTTTCTTCCTACTTTAGTACTTACTGAGTCAATAACTTTGCTGTTTCAGCCATTAGATATGCAGTTTGAGTTCTTGGCTTCTTATGTTGCGGAGCTAAGTTTATTAGATTATGGTACTGTGAGGTTTGTACCATCAATGATTGCTGCTTCAGCCATCTTTATTTCAAAATTTACAATTCAACCAAAGAAGCATCCTTGGGTAAGATATACAGATATACCTTCCATTTACATAATTAATACGTGTTAAGAAGATGATTAGATATGGTATTTGTGCATCTTTTGTGGTAGCAATCATTACTTTTCAGAATTGCTGACTCTTTTATTTATTACCAACTAAAGAATGAGATGAACACTGATTTTGAGCTCATCAGTAGATTGTCCTCTCCTGTTCATGAACTTTTAGCAGTTGTTGATGTGTTTTAGACCTGCTTGTATGATACTTTAATTTGTTGAGGGCATGTACAAACAAAGTAGCTTGCATCCCCTGGCCAAGAAATCTAGAAAGGAAGGGCACAAATAAAGGGACATGTACAAAACTGAGTCCTAAAAGTGGGAACACGTATGTTAGTTATATCCCTTTCTCTTGCTAACAAGTATTTTTAGGATTTGACATACTGATAATTCAAAGCAACATATCATGAAAAAGGTTAGGAATCTAGTGGTAACTAGAGTGTTGAGAGTTCTAGCATAGAGCTTAGTTTGAATGGGGGAAAATTGAATTGATGTGGCTATATGGTATTGGTGTTCTGTAGGGAATTGATTAGATAGTTATATTACAAATTATTACAAATAACTTCCGAGTGTTTGATAGAGTTGTCCACTTATTTAGTACTAGTAAATATACTGAATACTTTTATTTTTACTGATTCTCAAATATTATTTTGTGTGCGAGTGTGATTAATGAGTAGCTTTAATTTCATGTTTTTCTGTCCCACAGAGTTTATCTTTGCAGCAATACTCGGGCTACAAAGCATCTGAACTAAAGGATTGTGTACTTGCCATTCATGACTTGCAATTGTGTAGGAGAGGAAATTCTTTGCGAGCAGTAAGGGAAAAGTACACACAACATAAGGTACAGCAGTCTTATTCTATAGAAAGATCTTACATTCTGTTGTTATATCCCACATTAGCTTTCCCGCAGAGCTGCATAACTGGCTGCAAGCTATTGTAAGATGAATGTCACATTAAAATCATTGGCAGAAAAAGCTTGCAGCCACTTGTATGGAGTTCACGGTTTTAGACAATGATGTTACTAACTTGTACAACTAAAATTTGACTTGAACTGTTTTTCTTTTCTGGAACAGTTCAAGTTTGTAGCAACATTGTCTTCACCCTCAGAAATTCCTCAGTTGTACTTTCAAGATTATCAGTGAAGCAATTGCTCAAGAGATTTTGAAGAGGGCAACTGCAAAATTTGAGCAGATATTCTTCAAGGCTGTACTTGAAAACTTAGAGAAAGATATTATTGTTGCTTGATTGGAAGTTGTCACAAGTATAATTGCTGGTCTGAAGCTTGGTCTGTTGCATTGCTGGAAAATTTTGTTCATGTTTGGCTTGGTTTGCAACTTGATAATTTTTGGGTTGGAATAATATTTCATGTACTCCTGCTGATTAGATTGTTGTAGGAATTAGGATATGCTTAGTCCAAATCAACAAGTGAGCACATTTACTTGTATACACCATCTATTTGCTGAAAGTAAAGCATTCTACTTCTCCATTATTTGGGTATTCACCTCACTTCATTATTATTGTCCTTGTGATTGCTTAAGTGCCTACAACTTGTACATTTCTGGTGTGGTTTTGTCATAAGAAATTGGTTAAATGCTGGAGGATAATGACTCAATTTCGAGAGTGAAATTCTTTTGTTTCTCAAACATAGAAACCCCACCATTACTAATGTACCAAACAAGAGGAAAGAGACAGAGTTTTGATTGATTATTCTATCAGTTTAGTTATTACTACATATTAATAATAGAGTTTATATAATGATAGATTTTTCTGGGTGGATAAAAATAGATTCTCTAATGTTTTTAATTTTTCAAAATGTACCTCAAAGTTATTTTCGTTAAACAAAATGAATCCTCACTTTAATTTTTTTTAGGGTGTATTTAGATAAATTTTAAATATTAGAATGCAAACCTTAACAACCCTATAAAATTTGGGGGTACAAACTATATTTTAGTCCAAATAAAATAAACAAAATTTAAATGTTAACCAACCTTAAAAATTGAAGTAGAAAAAAAATATGTATTGGACCCAAAAATTTAAAATGGTCTATTCTATCGTTTTAGGCATATTTGGGCCAATTCAGTAACCCGGCCCATTATTAAGCATCCAAAATTCTAATTTTCCAAATGTTTTGTACTCCGTTTAAGGGACCGGACTGTCACTCAAAGGCTATAGCAAACAGGTAACCGGCCGATCAAGCCAATAATCGGAGATGGAGCATGTTGCGGACGAGGGAGAACTGAAGGCAGCCGGAGCAGAGCTCCTGCCCGAGGGACGGCGTGGACTGATAATTCATGGCTGGGAGATCGAGTCTCGCAAGTTTCCAATTCTCAGCTCCCTCAACCTCGAACTGTACTTTCCCTCTCTTTCTATACTTATATGTATGTATTTCATAATTATAATGACGTGACGCCTATTTTTAGAAACGATGAGTGTAGTCAGGAGTATTAGATTTTCAATACGGTATGATCAAAAAATATGATTGTCAATTCTGTTTCTTTGAATCAATTTAACTGATTTTTTTCTTCCTAATTTCTGTATAAAGTTTCTCTTTTTTGTTCATTCAAACTAATGATCATGAAAAAGGGTTAATTAAGTTTATCAAATTATTAGCCTTCTTGGATGTACAAGATGAATTCATTGGGGTTTGATATTTTTGTTGGGGAAATGGTATACATTAGAGTGTTATTATAATGCATGTATTGATTATATGGTTCACCTTAGTTTGTAATAACTCCAATTTCTAAGTAAGCTTGTTCATTATTTTGGCTCAATATTTTTTTTCTAACCCAAAATTTAAACTGCAGTAGTACACTATCCTATATGGTAGATTATTTAGTTATATGTGCTAGTTTAGCAGGAACGGGATATACTCTATTACATTAGATGTTAAGTATGCTACTTCAGGTGCATATATCATTGGATAGTAATGCTTGATAATATTTGCAGGTGGGAACAAAAGCTGCAGACAAACCACTTGCCAGAGATGGTATTCGGAGAAAGTTCACTGGTTCTTAAGCACTTGAAGAGTGGCACAAAAATTCATTTCAATGCATTTGATGCTCTAGTTGGCTGGAAGCAGGAAGCATTACCACCAGTTGAAGTCCCTGCAGCAGCGAAATGGAAATTTAGAAGGTAATTGCGTATTCTTTCTAGTTGGCAATTTGGCTGATTCTGTATCATGCATGGGAACATAACCCTTGTACCTTCTCTAAATGCTTTTTGTTGATGTTGAAGACAGTGGATGACGATGCTCCAAGTATCAAATTATATTAAAAAATAATAAAAAAATAGGATTGTACAACGAAGAAGAATTGCTTGCAATTATCAAATTTCCTATGTAGGGCATTTGACATTTTCTCTTCTGCTTACTGACTTACTGATGCAATTATTTTCCATTGTATTTATAGCAAATAGAGTGTTTGTGTTATGATAATGGGTTCTTTAGTTACTGCTGCTAGATCTTTAAGGTATTGATAGATCAACGCGTTATTGCTGCAAAAAAAGCACCCCCCCTCAAATTTCACTATGAATATTTGGGTACCTATTATGAAATTTATGGGCAATATCTAATAGTAAGAAGTATAACATCTGTGTGTGTGTGTATAGGGCAGTGATCAATAACCAGCGTGGGTACGGACCTGTTTTTAGCTAGTGCATTTGTAGCTATCCACGTAGACCAAGATTCTAAAAGCTATGTTACAAAGTGTAGCAAAGTCCACTACTCTTAATAGAGGAAGACCCTTTCCACAACAAAAAGTGATTCTTCTTGTTCTCTCTTTTCACTCTTTCTCTCTCCTACCCTCAAGTCTCAAATTCAAATTTCAGAACTCCTTCATTGTAAGTTATAAGTGGTCAGTCTTTATATTGTTTGAAAGCTTTCAGAAAAATCTTCAAAACAATCTGGATATGTTTTGATATACGTAAAGTGGTAAAAATTGCTGTCAAAGTTTATACTAAAGGAAAAAAGGACAAGAGAGAGTGAGAAATACTGGGTGTAAGTATGGAAAGCTTTTGTACTTGAGAAATATTGGGTATTTTTGTTGTTGTTTGTTGAATGATAGACGTACTTTATTCTAGTGGGAGTGTGTGAGATAGATTATACAATTCAGTATACTTTGTCCGAGCTATCCGTTACTATTGATAGCGAATGGAATAATTACATGAGGTTGTTTTTATCATAAAAGAGTGCTCCGATATTAAATTAGCGAACTTTACTATACTTTGTAGTGGATCTTTTAAAATCCTGGCCATCCATGATCTTCGTGAACAGTTTTTTTTTTACTAAAAAAAACCTTGTAGTCAACGCTGGCTAAAAACACACATATGTATTACATGAATGAGGTCTTTCATTCATGAGTTTAAGAACCATTGTACTACAATGTTTGTCTTAATTGTAGCTGGCAAGGTTGAAAAGTTTGTCGTGAGAAAATATAAAGGAAGATGAACATTATAATAAAAATGGCTTCTTAAACTCATGAACGAGAGAACGCCCACTTCATGGTATATATATTGAATTAGATGCTGGACCCTTTGATATATTTTACTTTTCCTTTCTACTTTACATACCTTTAACTGATCCACCTTAGTATAATAGTGACATGAGATGAATTAGCTTGCACTCTTTATTAATATGATGTGCTTGTTAAAGGATATCAAGTAAGCTTGAATAAGTTCATCGTGGGGCAGTCCTAAAAATGAAATCACAGTGTATGTTTTAGACTGAAAGTAGTTTGTCTAACTCTTTGGATATTCCATTCACATATATGTAGGTATCACAACGAGTACTGATACATGATTGATGCGGTACGGAAGAAGAAATTCAATAAGTTTATTATTAATTTTGTATTGTTCTTTAGAGATAAATATTGAGTTATTAATGAAATTATTTAGTAGGATAATATAGTATTAGCTTTTCATTAGGAGAGTTTATTAAAGTAGTAGATTTTTGTTAGGAGATTGTTTCCTTTCTAAGTTAGGGTATTGGATTTTCTATTTTAGTATTGTAATACATTATTATTTTTAGAGATTATTGAATAAATTGATTTGAGATTACAGCTGTGTGTTTTTGTGTGTGTTTCTTTACCGATTCTCTGCGGAGATACCACTATCATAATAAATCTCTTTGTTTCCTGATCTGATCATCGAATAAAAAAAAATTATAGGTCCAGAAACTAAGATATGTAGGAGTGATTGTTTAACTTGCTCAATGTCGATTAGCCTTGAGAAGTAGCAAAAACACTATTTCAGCCCTCAAAATTCAGAATACAGGAAAAGAGATAGATACTCCTGAAAGCAAATACTTTCTTAATTACTAAATGTTTATCCAAGGATGTTGGTGCTTTGGTATAATCACATAGCCATCATACTTGCCCTGGTAATTTAAGCTTGTATTTCCAACCAGTAAATTGCTTGAGATGATATAGTTTTTATAAACTGAAAGAGATGTTTACTTTTGTATCTTTGCCCCTGAATAATGAAGATAGAAAGCCATCCTTTCTCACATTCGTTTTGTCTATTTGCAGCAAACCCTTCCAGCAGGTGATACTAGACTATGACTATACCTTCACGACACCTTATTGTGGAAGTGAAACTGTTGAAATAAACTCAGAGGTAGTGCTATGCATTCCGTACTACAGTTTGGTATTTGATATAAACTTTTCTGTGATGAAGTGTCAAACTCTCTAATTACGTTATTTTATGAGAATACCAATCCCCTGTTATTTGAGCCTTTATTTAAAGTGTATTACATTTCGAGATACATCCAACTTAAATGAAGCGATAAACTGAAGGATAGCCGATGCTAATGCTGCTCCTAAATGAAGCTTTGTTATAGTTCTCAAACAGTTGTTCATATTACCTCAATATAATTACTTTCACTGATATTTTGATGATAAGCATGAAAGTGCCGCAAACTCTGATGAAGGAAGCTCCAAGCTTCATTGGGAGGACTGTGAGGAACAAATTGATGTGGCTGCACTGGCATCAAAAGAGCCTATTCTCTTCTATGATGAGGTTAGGAGCAGATGGAAATAAATGCTTCAATTTCTATTTCCTTTGCCGAGAATGTTTTTCTGTTCCATGACAAAGTTATCATAATACCTCAACAGGTGATCTTTTATGAAGATGAATTGGCTGATAGTGGAGTGTCACTTTTAACCGTAAAAGTGGTAAATTTTGAATCTCTTAACAATTCTTGTCATGTACGAGTATTATCAGCTTTGTTCACATTATATGGACCAATCAAATTATTGTTTGGTTTTGCAGAGAGTCATGCCTAGCTGTTGGTTTCTTCTCCTGCGTTTCTGGGTGAGTTAGTCTCTTTGTTAAATAAGTTCCTACATGATACTATGTCAGAGTGAGTTAGACAAGGTACTGCCCATTGTTTTCTTTTGTTAATATATGAATGTTAAATGCATGAATTATTGGGCTCAGGACCCTGGTATTGAACAATGAGATGCTCGAATATAAACAATGGTCTAAAAGTATTAACATAAATGATTGATTGCCCCTTGTGTTTCTGTGATTCTCCATTTAGTGACTGGTGCGTGTCTTCTCACAGCTTAGAGTTGATGGGGTTCTTATGCGATTAAGGGACACGCGTATGCATTGCAGTTTTGGTGAGAGTAGAAAACCAATTATTCTTAGGGAGAGTTGCTGGAGAGAAGCCACTTTTCAAGCGTTGTCTTCTGTAAGTTCTCAGTGCAAATGTTCTTCTCTTTGATGATATGATAACTACGTTTTTTTCTGGCTAACGTTTACTTTACTTATCAAATATTTACAGTTAATGTGTTCTCTGGTTGTCTTCCTCCTAAATATATATGAGTTGTTTTGATTGGTTTTGGAAGTGGAAGAGATGTGTCACTTGACTGTTATGTCTATGGTGACCATCTGGTTGTTTTTACTACGTATTTAGATTTACTCCAGAAGTTCTGAAAACTGAAAAGTGAATCCTCTAACCTTTAACTTATGGATGAGAACAGCATCATCTGTTTTGTATGTCTTGAAAGGGAAGGCTTTGCATGCATGCTTCCCTTTCTTCATGTTGGTTTTCAGAAAATACTTCTAGGATGGCAGTAGAGTCATATTAATGAATTCTTGACGGACATTCTGATGTTCCTGTAGCTTTATCTTTTTTTACTTTGTGTTTCTGCAGCATTATCTTATATTCATAATGCCTTAATTTTTTGTTTTGAGATTACAATAATATCATGTGCCATACATAATTGTTAGATTAGAGATACAGAGATTAGTGTCATCTAGGAATGTTTACGTTCGTTTTAAGCTTCTAAATGGTCTTATATGTTTACACCACTTGCAAATTTATATTTTCCTTTAGCGCCTAATCTTATTATCAGTTTTACTTTCTTAATGTTTTAACTTTGGAAATGTCATCATTATACTTGCATTGAGTGATCCAATGAAATGGTGCAGAAAGGATATCCTTCTGACTCTGCTGCATATATTGATCCAAGCATTATCAGCCAAAGGCTTCCTGTCATCTTGCACAAGACCCAAAAGCTTATATTCCCTGATTAACATGTAAGCTTCAACTAATCCTTGACATTATGGAAGGAAGTGTATTTAACTTTCATGCAACTTACAATTTTACTTTTTTCTTTTATTTCTGGCGCCCTGTATGCACTCCTACAGTGTCACATTTCCTTACTCTCGTGTTTGATCAATTAGTCTACTATGTGAACTTGAGAGGAGAACTGCGAGAGACATGTATACGCGTTCTATATTATAAATCTAATTTATGTTTCTATGGCTGTTTCACAAAAAACGAAACTCAAATGGAAAAGGCAGAAGCAAGAGCTCTTGAAGTCTTGGAAATTTGGGTTGTAAGGGACTGAGGTGTGAGTGTGTCACTAGCGTGAACTAGAGAAATAGAGCTAGTATTTTGAAATTTCTTCTTTTTGAAATATCCAGGTGTAAGTAATGAAATTGGAGGTACGGAATTTGAAATGGATCAACGTTGCTTATAATCTACCTTTACAAAAAGTAACTATATAATGATAACTATTTCTAAAGTTATGAAGTATGTTGGACTGTTTGGGTAAAAAAAAGAAATGGACGTAATCTTGTTGGAACAGTTTGTGCATTAAGGATGTGAATCTGAAACCATAGAGCTGTAGTAGGTGGATGAAGTGGAGATGGCTTTTGAACTGCTGTTTGCTGTCCATCAAGTCAATGGCAAACTCTTATAAGGTGGCTTTCAAGTCACGACCCACGTGCTGTATGAACACTATACTTGCCAGGTAATATTCTATTATTTCAAAAGCTGGCCTATAATTATTGATCACAAATTCTTGCACTAGTGTGTGTCCTTCGTCCCCCCATTTTGGAATAGGAAATTTGATTTAACAGCTCAAGCAGTTTCTGTACCATAATTTTGCTGCTCTATATGTCTGTCAAAATATAGGAAGTAGAAATTTAAGCAGCACTCTATATGTAATTTCTGAAAGATAATTATTTCCTTATTCAGTTGGACATTGTTTTGCTAATATTGCTGGGGATCAGTGCATGTCTATGCTTGTTTTGAACGTTTGATTTCTTGCATCCAAAAGTAAGGTTATAGTTGCAGTAGAATGAATGATAACACTCCAATGACTTTAGTTTAGGTACGTAACAAGATATGAAATGTTTCAATCAGATTGGCTTTTTGCCAAGTAATAATAAGATTGGTATACCAGTTATACTATGTGCATATGCAATCCAGTTATTAATGGGCTCTTGGAAAGTAACATTAATGTACTTGATGACAGTGCCAGTAAAGGTCTTTTCTTTTCTTAATTATCTTTTACTCTTCCTGATCTAGTTGCTGGACAAGTTAAAAAGATGTGCTCATTTGAAAATTGTCTTAGGTGAATCCTGTTTTGCATTCTTATGAATATTCCATTGCTTGCTTCTTTTGCTAATTGTGCAAAATGGTTCCAATTTTGGTATTCAGAAATATATGTTGCCATTTAGTTGATATATCTATAAAATTCTATCTGATTATTTGAATCATTATCACCATAATGCTTAGATGACTAGATAAATAGGTTCAGGTCTAGAAGGCCATACAGCTAGGAAAATAACTTTTTACATACTTCATGAAAAGTATATGATGCGGAAGGATTTATTGCTGGCACCAAGGGACTTGAAATGAACAGGACTCGACTTTTGGTTATCTTGTACTACAGTAAGCATGGAGACTTCTACTTATATCAGGACACCATGGTCGACTTCCTAGAGTTGTGCTTACACGGTTACACCTCTAAGTTGGTGGAAGTAATTGATTGATAAATCAGCAAAAATCTATAGTGAAAAAGTGGAGACAGGAAGAATTCAAAAGTTGGGAGATGGATTTTACTTATTACAGTTTGAGGTTTAAGTCGAGCTTATGTGTATCTGATGGCTGCTCTGATGGTTGTCGATCCAAGTAAAAACTTCCTGGCCACATTGAATCCATTGTGTCGTCCAATGTGTATGGTGTCCATGCCATTCCAAACCCTGTACTTGGTTCAATAAATCTTGCTGAGACTGGCATTCCATCTCTGCTTGGTTTGTGTACAAGTGAGTGGGCCTGAACGCCAAGTGATCTTATCATGGTGGTACTCATGGGCAAAGCCATCATTGTTGTCATCCTCTGCGAAAGATATTTTCTAGCTGCGCCTCTCTCCCTCTTGTGTGCATTCTGGTGTCCGCCTAGTGCTTGTGAACTGAAGAACTTCCTCATGCAAAAGTTACAGGAGAAAATCTTAGCACGAGTGGGTCTTGATTGTGAGTTGTCTTTCAGTGTTGAGGCTAGATTCCTACCTAGGCTTAAATTCAGCCACTCTACTGGATGATCATCTGGAATTCCTTGATTGCCTTCCTTACTGGTTTTCATTCTGCTGTGCTGTTTGTTGGTTGTTTTGTCTCGTTTATCAGAACCCTTAGTTGAGAGTAGGGAGTTGAAGGAAGATTGAATGGATGAAGATATTTGATCAAATGGCTAGACTGACTCTTAAATGGCTTTAAGATTAGGGAGTAAAATAGTAAGTGACAATAAGACATCTCACAATAGGAACAAAGAGACCACTTTATTTTAAAAAGTTTATTTTATCCATCTCTTTAATAGGCCCCACCAAGTGATGCTTGGTGTTTCCGGGGGACAATGCTTTCATGATCCTCTACTGTTTCCAATTTCAAGCTTTAGGATTCCACACTTCTGGTACTTTCCCTTTTCCTTTCTCACCTCAAGTCACACCAACTTTACATGGTTCTCTTTGGATTAACCAAAAGTGCTTAGGATTGACTTCTTACAACGGACCTTTTATAGTCAAATCATAATCTCAATATATTTGCATTGCCTGCCATTTTTTGCTGCCGACTGACCTTATAAACAATCATTCCCACAATTGGACTAGAATTGTGCTTCAGTTCTGTGTTAGGAAATATATGATGATGTTGATGATTATCAAATTATAAATGGAGATTGCATTTTACAAGGGAACGCCGCTCTTTTTGTTAAGCGGCTCTTGGTGGTAAAGCTTGTCTAGTAGCGGTGCAGTGCAGAGCTATGGAGAATTTTACTACTAGAGCTGTGTAAGGAAAATCGTGGATGTAATTAAACCGTATTCTGGTGCTGATTCCATCACCATAAGCTATTTCCTAACAGGTTCTGAAAGTAAACTATACACAATTTGATCTCAATCAGGTACAAAATATAGTACTAAAGGTGGAACCCACCATAGAAACTGTGTTTCCTCTATTGAGTGTGTTATGACATATATACAAGTTTTCAGTGCAGATATTGAAGTGAGTGCTTGCAGAATTTTGATATAGTATAATGTCTTTCGGGAATTGGGTGGTGGGGTATGGAGAATTGGCAATAATAGTGATAGAAGTAGAGAAGAAGGGGTGTGGGATCTTACCAATTTTATGCGGTGTTTCCTTTTGAACAAGCGTATCTATGTGGGTGTCTTAATGCTAGAGCTACATGTAGTGGGCAGTGTGTATGTACAGTAGGAGTGCACTTGTTTAGAGCCTTTAAACTATATGTTGAAAGAACTAATCTCGTTCTTAAAAGATTGTCGTTTTAAAAGAACAAATTTGTTCCAAAAAGTTTGTTGTTTACAACTTTCGAGGAGAATAAATTATTTACTTTCCTATATTACCCCTACCTTCTCTCATTGTCCCAAGAAATTATCTCCCTTGTATTAATAGTTTTCAATTTCTCATAAAGGGGTAGTGATGGAATTTCAAGCAAATTTTAATTGTTAAATAAAAGTATTAAATGACTTTTTTAATTCATGTGTAAAAACATTAAACGATAATCTTTAAGAACGGAGGTAGTATATGTCAGAAGCGACATGGCAAGTATTGAGCCTCACTCCACTGAACAAATTAAGCGTGGGACAAATCCTCTTGGAGATCGCATGTGGGTTGGGACAAATACACCATATATTTCCAAAAGCAGGGAAATGAAAAGCTTTCAATCAAACTAGATAGACATCAACAATACTCTTTCTTCTTGCGTTTCTCTTTTTTTTCAATTTTTTTTTTATATATTTTTATTGTATGTATTGGAGAACATACAATAAAAAGATGGTGAATTTAGCCCCCCTTACATGGGGTTGCCACCCAATCAGCAAATCAAAAGGTAGATAATGATAATACTTGTGATAAGATTGATGATGCAAATAGTCTCAAGTGGAAAAATTTGGCACATCTCAGAAAGCACCAACTTTCCCAATACTTGGGCAAGAAAAGTTAACTTGTCCAGGGCATAGGAAGAATACGAGTATGAGAATCTCCCAAGGAGAACTTCTGCTTGGCTGCTTTTGATGTGGTGATTCATTTTTCAAAGAGAGTTTTGTAGTCAATTTTGTGAATGGGTGGATCAACAATCCTTTGTCACCAAACAGTTTAAAAGAATCTTCACAGCTCATTTTTCTAGAAAGATTTCTAATCATGGCATGCACCATTTCACAACAAAACTCGTGTTTAACCATTTGCAACCGTCCCACCTCCCATTGGAACTTGGATTCCAGTACCGATAACTTCATTCAGCATCAATAGCTTGGCACTGGGGTTGGCATTTCGGCTACTTCATATTTCGATTTCATTACATACATCATCTTATGACAGCGAGTACCAGTCTTGCACAAACACAAGATTGCTGTCTACGGCCTACCAAGCCAAATAATTTCTCCATTAGCTTCTAAGAAGAAAATAATGCCACGGTCCCTCTTCTAGGCAGTGGCGAAGCCACATGGAGTGGTATGGGGGCAATCGCCCTACTGGAAAAAAAAAATTATTTTATAATATAAGGTAAATTTTAAATTTTTTAAATATTATATATAAATTGACCCCACTAAAATTTTATAAATTTTCTATTACATGAATCAAATTGAAAATTTATAACTTTGTCAATCAAATTTTAATCACATGTACTCATATACTCTTAATATATGTATCTCTCTATAATATTTTAAACTAAATAATAATCTAATTTATATTATTTTTTTAAAATAAATAATGAATTACTTACTTATGAGCAGTTGTGATTAAAAAAGTCTAGTATGGTATAATATAGTGTATATATACCATATATTATTACTCATTATATTTTTATTATAATATAGTGTGTGTATATATATATATATATATATATATATATATATATATATATATATACTCGAAAGTATAAAAGATTAAAAAAAAATTGGGCAAATATTTTTCCAAAACCTCCGCCAAATTATTTCAGAATTTCAAGAATAATTTCAATTTAATCGACAAAGAAATGATGGCTTCGCCCTGCTTCTAGGGGCATCCAACCTAACATTATTCCAAACTTTCTGCTAGCCAATAAATTTTGCTCGAGTGTGTTTTTGTTTTTATTTTTCTGGATATTGGAGGGAAATATTTCGTCTGAAAAGGATGGGGGGAAATGAACTCCGATAATAAGATCCCCACCCACCGCGCATACCCAGTCAACTACTCATAAGGTAGATAGTGTGCTGCTAGTATTTATGACAAAATTGATGATACAAAATAATCAAGTGGAAATCTGGCACATCTCAATAATTCTCAATACTTGGGCCAGATAAGTTATCCCAAAGAAACTTTGCCTGGCTGCTTTTGATCTGGTGATCCATTTTTGAAAGAGATTTCTTTGGTCAATTTTTGTGATTGGGTGGAGTAACAATCCAAAACAGAGTTTAGGATGAGTTCAGGATCATAAAGAATCTTCCTTGCTCATTTGAAACCATTTTTCTAGAAAGAATTCTAATCAAGGCCCAGTAGAGTGGCACAGACCATTCTAGAACAAAATTCCAAGTACTTGTGTTTACACTTCTTTTAAATCCCCCCCCCCCCCCCCCGCCCCGCCTTCCTACAGTTGCTCCATAGGTTAGTTCATGTTTTGATTTCATTACACACATCATCTTGTGACACTACAATCATGCACATATGCATAAACACTAGAGCACAAGATAGTTGTTACTTTCGTACTGCCTACGAAGCCAAATCAGTTCTCCATAAGCTTCTAAGAAGAAAATAATGCCTTGGCCCCTCTTCTAGGGGTGTCCAACCACCAATTATTGCAAACTTTTCCTCTGTTAACCAATAAATTTTGCTAGGGACACAACTCTAGTGTGGATAAAGTGGAGGTAAACTGTATTTTATGAATCAAAAGCATGGAGCTAAAGAACTTGAAAAAAGATTGCATTCTACTATCCACAGCATATTCTATTTGAACCTGCACTTCGTCAACATAATATGTAAATTACAAAGCAAAAGAACAGGTACTTCAAGCATTACATCAGTAACCATATCTATGAATTCATTCCAGAATGATATATAGAAGGGAGCATTAGAAAACACAAGCTATCAATATAGGTTAAGAATGAACCACCATTATGATAAAGACGAGTACAAGCAAATCAAACATTTAGAGAAGGCGCAATTCTTCTTAAGAAAATTAATCAGTCTACTATTATGAAGAAGTTCCATATGAACCACCTACTTTCTATGACTAACTCGAACATTATAACAGCTGCTGAGCTAACCAAATGGCGTGTTCAAGTGCCTGCATGTTACAAACAGGATCTCTGTTAGTTTAGGATAACAAACGCCCAAGGCATTGGCATTGTATGAAGATGAACGGTTTTTTGGGGGGGAGGGGGCACTGCACTCAATTAGGCAATGCTCATAGTGTGGAGAACAAAGACTATGCATCCTAAATTGAGCATTGAATATAGTGCCTTGGGGGACGTGCACACAAGAAAAAGTCACAAAACAGTTGTATACTATTCCAAGTTTCTCTTGAAGGAAATTTTTAAAACTGAGGAACACTCGGGCTAAACTTTCTAGTAGGCATTATATATCTTCAACCCAACAATATTAAAAGACCCATAAGACACGTGGAATTCAGAATCTACCTTTAAGGAAATAGTAGTAACTTAAAATCATTTTATTTGTTTCTTTCACGGTTTCACTTGTTTCCTCAGCAGAGGGGCTGCTTACACTCAAATAAACTTTTGTGATTTTACAATAGTTGTTTTCATTATTCACACTATTTAAAGTTTTATGGCAACAATTATGATCACAGAGAACATTAAATTATACACCCAAATACATGCTTCAGAATAAATGTTCTGTCGAACTTCCAGTGCTGAATAAATTATACTTCCTCCGTTCCAAAATTAGATATACATTTTGACTTTTTAGAGTTAATTCACGAAATTCTAAAATTCAAAATTGATATGAAGTTATTTAATTTCAGTAAAAACAAATATAACAATTGTAAACTAACTATAAAGTACTACTAATGAGCATTTTTGTTGTTTTCAAAACCTGAACGAAATTATATTAATTTTGTGTTTTAAGATTTTGCAAATTGACTCTAAAAAGTCAAAATGTGTCTCTAATTTTGGAACTATTATTAGTTTGTTAAAGGCATCTTCTGAGCTGATCCATGCACAAAAATATACTCCCTTCGTCAAAACCCAACATTCTTTTCTAGGACATCACAAAATGGATTTCCCGCATTCAAAATCAATGTGAAAAATATCACTTAATTGAATTATATTTTGATCTCGATGTGGGATTTTTTTATAATAAAAATTTCCTTAAAAAAGTTCAATTACAAATTTGACTCTTATATGGGCAGGAGGCAATTAATTTATAAGGAGAAAAAATAGGCTAGATCGCTTAGTCTTCAATACATCACATCTAATTGATTCAAAAAGTAGGAAACATAAGCTTGAAACTGCGTATCAAAAATAAATAAATGAAGTTTGAACCTAAACTTGTAATAAAGAAACATTACATTAAGTAGCCTTTGAAAGCCAGTCTCTGAAAAAAAAATGTAGGGAAACAAATCGCTTCTTGCTTTCAAATTAAAACGAAACAGATAAATCTAGTAATTGTGGACATATATTATTGGAAACACAGATAAATCAAGTAATAATGGAATGGAAAATGTTGTTTGCACTCTTTAAAAGCCAAGTATGCTAGTAACGAAGGCCTATGACGATGAAAATTAGTACATAGTGTCACCGTGAGTAGTTGGACAGATCTAACCAATGTTGCAGGACTCTAAAAATGATTTTTACTAATAAAAAACAAATACTGCTGGACAAGCTACTATGGCATTGTAGACAAAATGACCCAATGTCTGTTTAGTGTAAAATCCCTCGGAGGTTTTTAGTCTCTTAATAATAATGCGACATAAATAAGGTTTAGGAAGAGAAATGAACCTCCAATGCAGCATCTTGGTACTGCCTTTTGATGCCTCGAATTGCTGCGCATCACCCATCTTTTCCATTCCTCCCTATCAATCCCAATCCCATTTCCTTCTCATCAACCATTAAGTTTCACAAACTAACAATCACTTGCTAGTTCACTCCTTAACTCATAAATACCGAATAACACACTTAACCAGTATATAATATCAAAAAATTATAAACTAACATCAATAATAAAAGGCATTACTTGCAAAAATATTAAATTTTTAAAAAAAATATTTTTAAAGCATCAGTTATGTGAATAACATGAACTACTAAAGAAAATAGGTTTGTTATTAGTATTTTCATGTCCCCGTGTAAGACTCACAAAGAGACTATTAGCGATCTTGACAAGTGCGGCAGAAGGTACCGTGAGAGAGCTCGCAACAGGCCCGGGCGTTGACGGTGAGGTGCGATGTGAGACGAGCTCCGGCAAGTAGCGGCAAGAGTGACTGAGCGCATCCGAATTCACCCAAATTCCTAACCAATCAACACAATTGTAATGTTAAAGGGTGAATCAAACATTACAACAATTTCAATTGCAATAAAAACCCTAGATAAAAATGCGAAATTTTGAATTGAAATGGGGTTAGGTTTGAAATGGACCTAGGGTTGGTGAAGGAGAGGCGGCGGGATTGGAGACGAGGAGCGGAAAGCGGCGGAGGACGGAGGCGGGGAAGAGGAGGCGATGACCGGAAGGATGAAGCCCTCGCCGTGGACATAAGTGTTCTCGAAAGCGAACCACGCCATGCCATGCCATTTCTTTTTCTCTCTTTACGGATTCTGTGTAGAAGAAGCGTAAGCAAGGGTTCTTTGAGGGTTTAAGGCTCGTTTTAAAAATAAATTTAAGTTTATTTTTAAAATTTAATGTTTTTAGGTTTTTAATAAACGAAAAAGAAAATAAATTGAAGAAAAATATATAGCCAATTCAATCAAATTTAAGCAACAAAATACTCGAGCCAATTCAATTATTACACTCCTAAATCAAAAGACATCTTCTTCAAAATCCACATTCTTGCAACCTTAATTCATTTTGGTTGGTTGGGAATCTCTAGTGGGAAATTATTATTGTATGTCATTTTTACCGATGATAGATCATTAGTTCTACCGGCCGAACCGTTGTTGAACTGATTCCTTTATTTTTTAAAAAATAAAGAAAGTACATTTTCACATAAATTAATAATAATAAAAATTGATGAAAGATAGTAAAATATTCAAATATATCCCGCAAGATAACATAAAGTAACAGTCCTTTTATTTTTTTTATGTTAACAAACCAGTATATGACATTTTATGAACCTTATCTCGGAGTATATTATTAATAAAATTTTATAACATTTCATTTTTGCAAACTAAAATATATAATGAAGAATTTAAATATTAAAACATTTTTATATTAAAAATTGGTTCAATATGTAAACTTAACCGATGGATTCAATCCGGGTTTTAATCAAATTGGATCGGGCATAAAACCGGTTCCGATTCAATCAGAAATCCTATGAAATGCTAGTATTTTGTCCATACCTAACTTAAGGCGTACATGAAACAAAATTAAAGAATTTAATGTCTCGAGCCATTAATCCTCTTGGAAAGATCATTTTGATCTCAAAATATAAGCCTCCGCCTCCTATAAAGAAGACGTCTTCTTTATGCACCTCAACTGCTTATTGAATGTGTATACCATCCCGAATGATATATTTGTGGTGGCTACAGTTCCTCTATAGTGTAATCTTATGCTGGAATTCAAATTATTCGAATTATTTGACCAAAGACCAACTTCATGAAGATCTCCTTCACTCCAGCATATACTGACTGTCACACCTCCCCGCGCTTTCAAGCCTTTAACGCAGCCATTTGCCCATTTATCTCGAGGGAGAGCAGGAAGCAAGTACAGGTCGTTCAAAGTGCTCTGGACAAGCATTTCAGCTACTGCTGCAGAAAAACTGATTCCAAGAATTGCATTGCAAACTCAGCTGCTTTTAATAACCAACTAGCATCTTTCTCCAACAATGTATGTATGTATGTAAATCAAGTTTGGAACTCAAATGGAACTAATGCTAAAGTAAATTATTATTTTCTCTTTTGGGTTGGGAGTATGCATGATAATGCTAGTTGTTTACTGCTTACCCAAAGTTGGCATCAATCTGGAACGGAGGGTGTGCAGTGAACAGGTTACTGTAAAGTCCTCCTTCAAAATCGCTTTCGTGATCAGGATCTACCAAGTTAATCAAATGCTTAACCATTCTATAGGCATGCTCGCTGTTGTGAAGGCGCGCCCAGAGAGCAGTCTTCCATGTTGTTGACCATCCCGGACCCTCCTCCCCTGTTGAAACCATAGTATATAAACAATAATATTTAAGATCAATCAACTGTTGTTACACGTGAACGCGAGAAACTTAAAAATTGTAAGTGAAGAGCTCCTTCAACAAATTAAGACAGAGTAGAAACTTCAAAATGGTTATTGTCCTCAATTATATACTTTGAAATGATCTATTGACAGCATAAGAGTGAGAGTTCTCATACTCGCACACCTCGTTTATAGAGAGTATAGTTCACAGCTTTACAGAGATCAGGAGTTTTGTCAACAGTTATGGTATGCCCTGGGAAAAGACCAAAGAGGTGCGACACATGCCTATGATGCACCTCTGGATCCTCAAAATCTTGTGCCTATCACAATGGCGACAGTCAGACAATCAATTCCAGGTAACAGGTTTAACATTTCTGGACAAGCACAAAGTAATAAGGTACTTCTTTTAATATTTTTAACATACCCATTCCATAATGGAACCATCCCTGGCAATTTTTGTTGGATAAAGCCGTGGTTGAGCTTTACGAACTTTTTCCACCAGATCATCCTCACTTTTCCCCAACACCTGCTCAAAAATTCTTGTTCCTTGTAAAAGAAAGTGAGAAAAAAATATAGAGAAAAGTAATAACTAATGTAGAATTAAAGGTTGGTTGTAGATTTAGGAAAAGAGCTTTACCTCGGCAGCAGAAACAAATGCAGAGAACACTTCTCTAATTATTTCCATATCCATGGTTGATGAGTAGCTCACACTAGCAGGCTGACCATCAGGAGCAATGAACATATGTTCTGGAGATGTTGATGGGTTGGTTTCCAGATATCCTCCGCGACCTTCAATTAACCAGTCCAAAAGAAATGACGCACATCCTTCCAGCAAGTGATATGCTTTATTTTTTAGAAAATCCTATTATGTAGATTAATGTCAGCAATTATATTGACTGCTGGACATACTGTCATACTGAGATAAAAATTATAAACATATTTATTTTATGTATGGTTCAAGTTCAAGGGTATCGAAGTAAGATACAAAAATAGTTTTATTAGATTCTCATGTGTATTCCAGAATCTACATACAGTTTTAGTTTCCACAGCCTATGATATCTCTAGACCCTGAATTTAAAAAAGTAAAATAAAAATAATTAAATAAAAATCATAGTTAACCATTCTCCAGAACAACAATACTAAAAAAACCAACTTCATTTTTAAGGGACTGTTATGATTGGTTGGTTGTATATTCATTTTAATAGCATGCAGAAATAGCGCGTAGAAAGAGTCTTGAATGCAAATTGTTAAAAACTAAATAAATCAGAGCCTTAAATACCTAGGCCTTTTAGCTACATTAAAGGCTATTGGTTGTCATATCGACTTGTACTCGTCTGCTTCCAAAAACCATGACATAATTACAATATTCGCACTGAAAGTATGAGATCATTCACAAGAGTTGCAATGTTTATAATGTCTTCTTTTAACTACTAGAGCCATTGGAATATCATATGGTAAAAATCTATATAAAAATTAAGGGAACAGTTATAGTATGTAACAATTTGCAACCAACTCACATTACAAAGCCTACCATTACATTGAAAGAAAACTGGACCAGTTTACCACATGTCAAGCCCATATGTACTATACATAAGTAAATTAATTGAATCATCATACAGCGTACAGGAAGAAGTACAAAGCCATGTACAATAGCTGCAAATGCAATAAGAAAGAAAAACAGAAGTGAAAGAATTAAGAGTCTTACTTTGTCCATTGTGAAAGAATAATGCTCCCACAGATGGGTACAAAGCCAAGCTCCACCCATTGGCCATAAAGCCCACACAGCCTCACCTCGATCTGGGGATGTTTTTGCCCATATATCAGACACCTGATGGACAACCCAACCACTTGCTTCATAGTTCACCTGTAACATTTTGTAATACATCCATAAAGTTGTACATAGAGGATGTAGATATGGTAGACAAAAGTAGATTGTTTTGGAGCACACAATGTTAAAATGCATCATGGATCGTAACTGTCATGAATATGTTGCAGTTATTGGTTCTCCTATAAGAGCAAGTTAGAGTTTCTGCTTCCTTTTCTGTAAGAACTTCACAACAAAGGCATTAAAGCAGAACAGCCCACCCCCTCCAAATTCAAAATATTTGTCAGTTGCCAATACCAAATCTAAATATTTCCAGTAACTGAATTGATATCTTGCAGCTTCGGCTTTCGTTCGGCCTGTGGGGAACCATTTTCTCATAGATCAACTAAACCCAAATATTTTGACTGTTAAGCTCTCTCTCTCTCTCTCTCTCTGAGCGTGTATGTGTGTGTGGTGTGTAATTGTATATAAACAGTTGCGCAATCATTAAGAGAATGATAGACAAAAAGAATTGTACAATCAGGAATGTCAAAATGAAAAAATGAAATAAAATTCTTACTTTTGCAGTTTTACTGCCACTGATTGACAGGGATGAAATATAGTCAAACAACGGCTCTTGACACTCTTTAAGGTTGCAGGGAAGCGAAGGCCAGTAGTTCATTTGAAGATTGATATTTGTGTGAGGAGCACCACTGAAGGACAAGATGGACAATTGAGTAATTCAAACGATGTCTTGATGAATATTGTCTCAGAACTATATAAGTTAATTGTGATACAAAACTGTATAGGCATTTCATATTGTCATGCAGCCATCATGTGGCATCAAATCCGAAGCATGCAATGATTAATGTGGAAAGAGATGAAGGTGCTATGGAACCTTGAATTACTGTCTCTTTTAGTCTAGCTCTCTGCATCTTCATTAAAGCTTAAGTTCCTTAATCAAACCTTAATTAGAACTGAAAACTGAAAAAGAGATTCTATAGTCTACAATATCAAAAAACCAAAGTAGCTATCCTAAAAAAGCAAGGCCTCAGTTATCACATCTGTCCATTAAATTCGACATCTGCCCCGTGTGCACAGCAGCACAAGAGATCTCTCTTCCAAAAATTTGTACAAAAGGATAAAGCTTGCATCAGGGCAAGCATAATTCACATCCACCTTTCCACATAATATCCGAGACAACTTAGATTCATCCATTTAAATGATAAATCAAGCACATTAAGATGCAATGTTCAGAATATCAAGCATAAATGACCATATACACATTAAGAAACACTAGTCACAGTACATTGAATCAAGTCTTGCATCAAAGACAGACTTCAGAATAGTGAGAGAATTTTTGAACTCCAGCCATTTTCTTATGACTTCCTGCCACTATACATATAAGAATTTGGTTTCCATACTTCTAATAACTAAAACCTCTAATCAGAAATTGCATTAAGCATATTTTACTCTCAGGTGTAGGCGAGGATTATATTGATAACAAATAAAAGTTACAGCATTCTAATATAGATAACAATAATTTAGAAAAACATTTAATAACACATTCTAAATCCAGAACATTTGTAAGTCCAACTCAATGTAAAACGGGAAACCATTGGATACTATGTTGGCAGCATGAATATCAAGCAAAGGCAACTAAAAGAAGAGGATAGAGAAAGGAGGATATAGTATGAAAGAAGAATGCAAAACATACTCCCATGCTGGTTCGATATCCTTGTTCCATATCCCCTGCAGGTTTGCTGCCTGAGTTCCAGGTCTTGAACAAGAAATAAGCAGATATCGACCATATTGGAATAAAAGCTCCACCAAGGAGGGATCTTCATCAATTTGAAAAGATTTTACCCTATGAACAGTTGATAGTGTCTCATCTTCACTAACTTGTAGACCAGTTACAGAGGACCCATCTTTTGTAACACTATTAGAACTTTTCGAAAGCTGCAGCGAAACACGGTGAAATAGCTTTTGATAGTCATCCAAGTGGCGAGCATAAAGCTCAGAGTATGAAAATTTTCTTATTAAATCCAACGTTTTTAGGGTGTCGGAAGTAGGATCCTTTTTGGAGTCTGACGCCTTAGTGAATGCCCCGTCAAATGAAGAAGATGCGGCCAGAAGCATAACAGCCCAATCTGCACCCTCAATCTTAAGCTTCTTGTTATCCATGGCATGTACTGCACCAGCAGGGCCACTAATTTTTAGATCAAGAAGTGCTGAAAACTCAATGCCTTTAGGATTGTCATTCTCACTCAGTCTAGGTAGAATATTGTCATTCTCATTAAGTCTAGGTGGAATTCTTTTACCAGGACAGCTTCCGTGCATGATAATCTGATTTTGACCATTTACATGTGATTCATGATGTAACTTGCTGTCAAGATATACAGTGAAAGATAAGGACCCAGGTTTGCTTCCAGAAATCTTTGTCACAATCACTTGGTCTGGATTTGAGACAAAATGTTCCCTTGTAAATTCTACTTCACCTACAGAATATTTTACTTTTACTGTTGCAGTATCCAAGTCCAGCTCTCTCTCATATGTTCCTTCAGTATATTCAGCATGAGAATCATCAAAGTCTAGCTTGATGTCACCCAAAAGCTGGTAAACCTTCATTTTCAGAACAAAAATTATCAGGGTATAATTGTGAAGCTTCTTTACAAGATGCGCCAAGGAACCTCAAGTGTGTCAACTCAAAGTAAGAATGCATAACTAGAGAAAGAATTCAAACCATTTAAAACCCCTGCCAGCCAGAGGACAAAATTTGTACTTCATATATAAGATAACTTCATGGAGTCCTAGAACTCCCCGATTAGGTAATTATCATGTTCAGTTCATGTTTGTTGAATAACCTTAATAGTCTTGGTATCTTGCATTGGAGCCCCCCAACTACAACACTAGGTTTTAATTCCAAAAGCACTGTCAGACCCTTCATACATCTCTTTCTAGTCTCTACACACACATACACACAAACATATATAGATGCGTATATATGTATCTACCACATACACTAACGCAAACAGACATTCATAATACATCAATAACCGTAGTCTTAGGACAATAATAAAAATATGTTTATAACCCATTCTACGCTCTGTTTCTGAGTTTTAAAATGGACAGAAAAGAAAAGAAATGGACGAAAAATTTAAGTTTTCTTTCCAATTCTTATGTTTCTGAGTTTTTTAATAAACGGAAAAGAAAAGAAATGGATAGAAAACTTGGTCACCTTTCCTGCCAAAGTTTTCTGTCCAAAATTGACCTGATTTGGACGGAAAAGAAATTTGAATAAGTAATATTTTTATAATTCCCATATTATCCTCAACTTTTAATATAATAAATTTTAAATTATAACTCATGTTCTCAATTTTAAATTTTCTATTCTTTTCTATTAAAAACTCAGAAACAACACAAAGCAAGTTTTCTATTCTTTTCTTTTATGTTCTAATTTAAGTTTTCTATTCTTTTCTTTTCTGTTCAAAACTCAGAAACAGAGTGTAAGGGTGATAAGGTATGCCCTTAGGACAGAAATCAATCAGGCATTCACCAAAAACTATAACTTAACAAGGATTACTGTTCGAGCACCTGCTTCTGATTTAGAATTTTTTGATCCTTTAAGCAATTGGTATTAAGATAATTTTCAGACTGCTGAATAGATTGAGTAAAGGGAACACATTCCAAAACTAGCATGTTTACCACAAAACCCAAGTTGTTATAGAGGAATACAATAAGAGTGAAACAGATGTACAAGTAATGTCACATCTATTGCAAGTTGTAGACTGTATTAATCATCAGGTAACAAAACAAAGCAACATAGATGCAATAAAGGTAATGAACTGCAAACATCCTTTCCAGGGTAAAAAGAATAAGTAGTAGCATACATCAGAAGGACTTCCTGACAACTTTACTGCTGCCTTAGTAGCCTCAGCATACTTTCCATCATCAACAAGTTCTCTGACCTCTGATAATGCCTTTGGAGCATCTGGGTCTGTGTAATTCCCAGGATTCCCAGTCCAAAGTGTGTCATCTACAAAGAAAGAAAATTATATGATAGGGTTTGAGCTTTCCTTTTAATTAGTTGTGAACGAAATTTGTGTAATTGGTAACATAAGCATAAACAAAGACAAATGCACACACATGGCACACCAGCAGAGCAGCTAAATAGTAACAGATCCTTCACTCTAGCAACACTATGTTGAGCATATTAAGTTCTAATTATATATCACTGCCTCTCTATGGTTAGCCAAAAATATATTAACAGAACACTTGCTACATACCACCACGTGTATAAAAACGTCATCTCCCTTACCTTTGGTCACGGGATCAAATCCCTTCCTAACTATTCTCTCACTCCTTAAACTACTAACAATCTAAAATGGTATCCTAAAGATCAGAATGCCAGTTTAAAGCTTTAAACATCATTGCTCTAGCTTTTCATGAGAAAACAGAAATTAAATTTGTAACTTTATTCAGATCTTCCTGATTAATCCCTCCCAAAATATAGTTCCGCAAAAAGAGTCCTATTTACAATATTTGGGAATATATATTTGTTCCACATATAGCCTTAAAAATATATAATAAGTTGTCTATGATAATGATATTATGATCACAAACTTCATTTGAAACTATTATCACTAGAAAATGTCTTTCTTGTGGAAGATTTTATTTTTTTTCAGATGGGACTTTCTTCTAAATTGAGGGGATTACAGTTGAATGCGGCGTAGCCAACAATGTATATCTACACAATACCAAACAATAGCAGTAATTACGAAAGTTGATATATCAAATTTACCATTGAGATTGAGAGTCTCAGAAGCGACACCGCCCCACACCATAGCACCGAGACGGCCATTGCCAAGAGGAAGAGCGTCAGTCCAATGCTTTGCTGGCCCATTAGACCTAACCTTGAGGGGCTTCGAACTCTCTTCTGTTCCATTGTTAATCAAGCTGGTTGGACTCCACAAGTCTCTATCTGTGGGTTGACCCACCATAACCCAATCACCATCCTCCCCCATTGCAGCCCAAAGCAGACAGTAGAGATATAAGAGTTTGGTAAAAAAATTAAGAAACTTTCGTTCTGCCATTAAAGTACAAACTCTTTCTCTCTCTAAATGTACAAACTCTTTGCCATTAAAATGTCCGTGAAGCTGATGAGTAATGAAAGTGAAAAAAAATTGGAAAGAAGTGTAGACTGTAGAGCAATTAGTTGAGAAGATAGCTATTAAGTGGGCCCTTTGCATTTATCTCGCGCCATGTAATGTACTAGACTCCTCCCACCAATCTTGACCCTACCTTTCTCCCGAAGGTCTTTTACTGTCTTTTCACATCTTAAAAGTGCAAATTTTAATATAAATAAATAAATTTTTGTACAATCTTTTTGAGAATATAAGAGGTATATGGTTTACGAGAATTAAGTAAATAATTATATAATATTAAATATAATATTAATTATTTATAATTTTAATAATTATTATATTTATCATATTCTCTCCCATCTCTAACATGTTCCCATAAGAGCTAATTTTAGAAATATTGTAGTTAATTCTCTTAAATTATATAAAACGATAAATAATTAAGAAATAATAAAATTATCTAAAATGACATATATTAAGGGACGAAAAGAGTATTATACTCTCTCTGTTCCAAATTAAATGCTTGTTTTCACTTTTTAAAGTCAAATTAACTATTTTTCAAACTAATTTTTATTTTATTTTTACCACAATATTCTAAGTGAAGAGATTATAACCAAATTAAAAGAAAATATATTAAATTTACGATAACCCCAATTCTTTATAATTTTAAAATAATATTTACATATACTTAATTATTAATTTTAAAAATTAAAATTAGACATTTAATTTAAAACGAACCGAAAAAGTATATTTTAAAATAAAAGAAATATGTATATGTGCTAGTATTTTTTTTATATTAAATCCTTCCATGCACAAGGAAGGACATCTTATTCGAATCCACATGCATCCCGCACAAGATTAGACACAAAATCTCTCGTAAGATTGAAACTTGTCACCAAATTAAACATTGCATGTCTATGTTTATGTTTTTTTATTTATTATTTTTAATCAAAAATTAATCACCGACATCGTGTCTGTCTATGTTTCTTTATTTATTATTTTTAATTGTTTTATTTACATAGACACACACAGTTACACACACTGCAGACATAAATACCATGTGCATTTACATAAGTACCCTTCTTCCTTTCGTTTTTTTACTTTACTTACCCCATGCACATGCACATGCACCCGATCGACTTGGTACTCCTACTTGGTAGGGATCAAAGGCAAATCAACCTCATCACACCATTCCACACATCTCGTCTCAAAATAAGAAGAAGTAGTATTCAGTACTACTTCATTAGGCCAATAACTTAACCAAACTTGGCCTCCCATCCTCCACTTCAACACACTCCCTTCCATTTCTTTGTTCAACCTCCATTCCACTCTTTCTCCACACTCATTCCCACTAAAAATCAAACTACCACTCTTAGTAAAAACCCTATTTGCCCCCGTGTATCGTCTTCGAAAATTGTTCCCATCGACACCACCATCGCCCGACGTGGCCACTTCAACACCACTCGTATTGTCACACAAAATCGCTTCAAAACTAGCAACATTTCCCTCCTCATTTTGGTCCCACCTCCAATTCCTCATCTTCGATCTCATCACCATCCTCGTCATCGCCTTCACCTTAGGCATTTTTAACTTTCCAAAACTACTCTTCATAACCTTTTGCATTTCCACTTGTTTCTCCACATTATCCGTCGATCGTCCCAAGCTCAAGCTTGTCACATAATTCGCCCCCACTTCGGGTCCTACCCAAACCCGGATCCTCGACGGAAAATGCCTCTCGTTTACATAAGTATGGTCTTCATTTTTATTAAACCCTAATTTTACCATGTGGAAGCGTAGATTGTCGACACGTGCACCCACTTGGATAAAACCATCGTTGAATCTAACTGAATATTCCAACTGAATTACAGCCTCAAGCTGCTGGTGAGCTAAGGCGTATTTTAGCAGCGACTCCTTGGGGTCAAAGGCAGAGTATTGACTTCTTGGACTGCTAAAACGCCTGAGCTGCTTCATTGCTGATACGGGCGCGTAGCCTTTCATAATCCATAACCCATGAGACTCCATGGCATAGGAGAAACCAAGGTTTTTTGACGGCAATGGCGTTACCAACTGTAATCCTATGCCCAACTCCTTTAAAATCAACCATTTTGCTAACATGTAGCCAAAGGTGCGCATGAAACACAGCTCCACGTCAATACCCACCGAAACCAAGAAAGTTCGCAGAACAGGTGCGTGGTTACAAGAAAAACCATCGAGGTTAGGAGCCAAAAGGGAGTGGAAGTACATAGAGCCAACTTCAGATGGGGCGTCACAAACACACAGCCAAAAGAGGCGCGTGAGTAAGACGACGTTGAAGAAACCCGAGATTGACTCTGGTGCGTGTGAATCAAGAATCCAAGAAACTGGGTCGGGTTTCAGCTTTTGGAGCTGAGAACGCTGGCAGCCGCTATCCTGCGCCATGGGCGAACGTGAGAGAATCTCCTGGAGAAGCTGAAGGATGAGAGGAAGGAACGGCTGGTCTGATTGTAGAGGATACGTGTCAGAAACCCAGAGAGTCTTCTCTCCATAGCATATAGAGAAGGTCAGCCATGCATCCGAGTTGGTGTCAAACGATCGCTCAGCTTTGAGTTGAATTGAATGATCATTATGATTGGCAGTCTTATTGTCGAGTTGACTCAGTTTAAAACCCGAAGTAGTAGTAAGTGGGAAGACGAGTGGTGAGTTAGACTCAGTACTCCACTCGTCTGAGTTGGGAAGTTCACATATCCACGGCCATATCTCCATTTTAAATTGTCTAGATGGATTTTTGGAGTTTTGATGGAGAAATGGATTTATAGAGGGAATGAGTGATGGAAATTTGGCCAACTTGGTGGTGATTTTGGCCGCATATGAGGTTGAGATTGGTGGTTGTTGGTGAGACTTGTGGAATTTGAGGTTTTAGTTCGGTTTGCATTTATTGTTGAAGAAGATTCTATTTGTTGAATTAAGATCAATCCTTGTAGCTTGTGACTTGTG